>CAKNYM010050252.1:76969-234445 GCA_932195095.1 Andricus curvator
AATTTAATATCGATTCAATATTTACTGTATGATTCATTTGTTTTTGTCGGTAAGCATGAAAAATAAAACTATGGAAGCGTATGAATTAATTCAATAGTTTAAACTGCAATACGATTGTTTAAAAATTTACTTTTCCAGATCAAAAAAGCTTCTTAGAAGAATTCAAAGACATCGCAAACTAGGTTTAGTTGTGACAAATGTTCTCGAAGTTACATTTGGCCACACGATTTATCACGACATAAACGATTAGAACATGCAGCAGTCAAACCACAATTTACTTGCCATATTTGCGATCACAAAACTAATCGGAAACATCACTTGTTTCAGCACATCATTTCACTTCATACTATTTAATTAAATATACGTAGCTGAAAACCGCTAGTATTTCATAAAATATTATCTGGAAATTCAGTTAAAAAAAATATTAAAGTATAATTTGCACTTAAAGTCAAATACAAATGTATGCTCTTTATACATTTTTTTAGAATATTAAGCCTGACAGAATTCATAAAGAGACATGCAGACATCCATTTGAGAAAAGTTCGTTACAAAAAAGTGTGAAAGTAAATCTCCCTAGTATTATAAATTTATATTTTAATTCTTAAATATAAATAGTATATACATCTGACATTTTATTATTGAGGTGAAACATCTTAGGGCGCGTTACGGCATTTTTTCACGACAAAATAATGAATCCATAAGAATTGTCACGTCACGCTCCAGCAAGGAAGAGGGCTGACCGAGCGTATTCATAGAATTCAAGGAATTTGTGAAATTCGGGGAATTGAAGGAATTCGTGAAATTCAGGGAATGCAAGGAAATTGAGGAATTCACAGGATTCAAGGAATTCGAGGAATTCATGGAATTCTATGAATACTGTATTTGCATTAAAAAACTTATTTAAACAATGACGACCAACTGTTCCAAAATGTAAAGTACAATAACTTAATTCTAGACCTCGCAGTGCATATATTAAGTGGCGGCTAGATTATTAATTAAATACAGAAAATGTTAAGAATATTTACTATATACATTCTATGTACTGTTTTTAAATATAATTTTTAACAAATCAATTACTTTTCTTTCATTTCGTAATAGTAATAATTATTATATTAATATGAATTTATAACATTGCTAATGAAAAACCAAAATGTGCAAGCGATATGCGACGTTTATGAGACGCACGTTATGATTGTCGTAACGTGCGAGCAAGCGCTACAAGTGCGGAAGTAGACAGTTCCACACGAGTTTGAAGTTTGCTGTGCGAGCCGGAAACGATCCAAAGATAAGCAGGAGCCAAGTACTGTAAACTTCACGAGAGATACAACTGCTTACTTTCAGCATCTGTTTAACACGATATTTTTTTTAAGCAAATGCAGGGAAGTTTCGATTTGAGAAACAATAAAAAATTTTTTTCGAAAATTACCAACAATTTGGGAAAGTTTCGGTAAATTGATAAATTATGGATAATTTCCGGAAATCTAAGGTATTCAAAGCTTATCGGAAGAAATCCAAACATTTTCAGAAATTTATGGATAATTGATAAATGACCGAAAATTTCCAGTGCCTAAAAATTTCATAAAATTTCCAAAGCTGTTTTTGTCCAATCACTAAAGTAATTTTTAATCGAAATGCATAAGCGCCGACAGCTACAAAAAGTCTTTTTATAACTTCTTTTTACTACGTTTTTAAAATTATTCATTCAATATTCACTGCATGATTCATTTGTGATTGTCCATGGGTACGAAAAATAAAATGATAGAAGTGTATAAATTATTTCAATAATTTAAACTGCAACACAATTGTTTAAAATTTTACTTTTTCAGATCAACAAGGCTTTTTAGAAACAACTACGCGAGCAAAACCAAATCCAAAATGTGGGACAAAACCATATGATGGGCTATATTCCTATATAACTACAGATATTTCTTCTCACAATAATTCTGGTACCACCACCAGAAATCACCACAGGTGTGGCAAGGTTTTAAACTAAAATATCTTAACTAAAACTATAAAATAAAAAGTTTCAAATTACGTTTTGTTAAATTTTCAGATCAAGAGTTAGTTATACGAGGCGATGATTTTTTTTCTGTTCGCAACAAACTACAGAGTCAAAAGGAGCAGAAAATTCAGGATTCAAAATGGGAACAGAATCGCACATGCGAAAACTCGACGCAAAGCCAGAAATGGAATGAAATTTTTTATCATCATAAACAGTTTGAATTGGATGTCATTCCACGAATTCAGGAATCAAAACCGGAACAGGAAAAGGAATACAAGTGCGAAAAGTGTGCCCGAAGCTATATTCATCAAAACAGTTTGCACAATCATCAAAAATATGGCTGCGGCGTCAGGCCACAGTTCAGTTGTAAAATCTGCGGCAGACTATTTAAATGGAAAAGTCACATGAATGCCCATATGATTCGCTTGCATCAGAAAACAAACTCAAATACATCGCCAACGAGGCATTATTGCGATAAATGTTCTCGAAGTTACGTTTGGCCAAATGATTTAGCACGACATAGACGATTAGAACATGCAGCAGTCAAACCACAATTTACTTGCCATATTTGCGATCACAAAACTAACCGGAAAGATCATTTGTATCAGCATATCACTTCACTTCATACTATGTAATTAAATACGCTTAGCTGAAGATTGCTAGTATTTAGTAATTAATATCTCAAAAATCAGTCTTTCTTTGAATGATTTTAGAGTATTTTTCACCTGAAGTCAAATAAAATTATAAGCTATTTAGAAATTTTTGTTTTTGGCAATACTAAGCCTATAAGGATTCATAAAGAGATGTATAGAGATCGATTTGAAAAAAATCTTATTATTATTATTATTATATCATTAAGCGATTTTCCTCTCGGGGTAAGGCGTGACTTACTCGGTGAGGAAGGGAGTAATGTGAAGAAGGGGGTATAGATTTTTAGATTGATCTAGAATTCCCGTGTTACTTATCGTTCCAAAAAAGTGTTACTTATTCCGAAAATGAATAAATTCCTGACTATTACTATCATATTTGTTTTCATTAAACCATGAGATTAAATCACATCTATCACTTGAAGACTAAAATTGTGTAAATTTTCTTTTTAGGAATCAAACAAAAGTTATTTCTTTTTTTGTCTATTAATGGTTGTGCGCGGAAAAAATAAGTTGACGAAACTTTTCTAAAGGATTTTAGGATAGGACGCAATTTCGAAAATTGCCTTGAACCTTGTAGTAAACGTTGTAAGAAATTTAAAAAAAATTAGCCTGTCTTAATAGTATATTGTGTTGCAAGTGCGGAAAGTAGGTATTTCGGCACGAGTGGAACAACAGAACCAGCTAGAATAAGTCTCTTTATAACTGCTTTTTATCACTGTTTCCCGCATACGTCATACATGCCTCGAAATGTGATCATTTCGTGCATGCGTTACAAAAAATTGATTACGTCCCAGGTGAAAACGTTATATATCAATTATATATAGTGGACAAAACACTGATATTTTTCATTTGTTTTACACAGAAAAATTCATAAAGCAAATGATAAATATCATTGTCTTGTCCACTATCTATAAACTATATATCACTTTTTCACCTTGGTTCTCCACTAAAGTACATTAACAAATGTATCCGGTTCTGAAATAATTGCATAAATATTTTTTTGGGTCTTTAGTACTATTTCGTAATCTAATATTGATTCAATATTTACTGCACGATTCATTTGTTACTGTCTATCGGCACAAAAAATAAAACTATAGAAGCGTGTGAATTATCTCACTAACTTAAATTGCAACACAATGGTTTAAAATTTTATTTTTTCAGATCAAGAAGGCTTTTCAGAAACAACTTCGAGACCGAAACGAAATCCAAAATATGGGACAACACCAGATGGTGTGCCATATTGCTATAGAACTAGTGATGATATTTCTTTTGAGAATAATTCTGGTACCAAGACTTTAATTGAATACTATACTGACGAAAATTTGGAAATCAAGGAAGAAATCACCGAAGGTACGACTAGATTTGAAACATCTTAAAATAAAACTTCGAAACAAAAAACTGCAAATTACATTTTGTTAAATTTTCAGATCAAGAACCAGGTAAAGCTCACAAACGTAATAAAAAATACGAGTCGAAATTCTGTACCGTAGGTATAAGAGAAGATATTTGGTCATGCGAAAAGTGTGCGCGAAGCTTTACACTGAAAAGTAATTTGAATAGTCATCAAAAATTTGTATGCGCCGTCATACCACAGTTCAAATGTAAATTCTGCGGCAAACAGTTTAGACGGAAAAGTAACATGAATGACCATATAGTTCGCGTGCATCAGAAAACGAACTTAAAGACATCGCAAACTAGGTTTAGTTGCGACAAATGTTCTCGAAGTTACAGTTGGCAGAGAGATTTATGTCGACATAAACGTTTAGAACATTCAGCAGTTACACCGCAATTTATTTGCGATATTTATGATTATAAAGCTGAACGCAAAGATCACTTGTTGAGCCATATCATTGCACTTCATTTTATATAATTAAATATTCTTGGTTGTAAACCGTTAGTTTTTGTGATTTTTCATCTAAGAAATCATGTTTCGTTATAAGATTAAATTGTACTTTTCAATTGAACTCAAACATATTTATCCTCCATTAAGAAATGTATATTTTCGATAATATTAAACCTGAAAGGACTATCGCTAAAATTTTTTTGTACTCAACCGTGAGATTAGACCCCATCCATTACTTTAAAACTTTAAGGAAAGTTGTGTAACTTTTCTTTTTTAGGCAAAAGATAACACACTTAGTACATTTTTATATTTTTAATGCTCAGAAAAATAACATCGTTCTCCATAAAAAATAACAGGAGTTTAATTTATTTTTCTAATTTTGTTAAGTCTTTTATTTTCCAATTCATTTAAAATTGACTCCTTGGTCTTTATGCTTTTTCTGTCGTAACATTAAAAGTTGATACTCCGAATTCGTATCTAAATGTGCTTTATCCTTTGGTTTTTAATATATTTTTGTTGTGTTCTTTCAGTGATAAAATTAAATGTAATCTATTGTCAGTTAATAAAATATTAATTTTATTCAGACTCAGATAATATGGTAAAACTTAATATTGATTCAGGCTATACTGCATGATGCATGTGCGATTATTCGTCTTCTTAATTTAAGGAGAATATCCGAAAACAGAATAACAGACATTTAGACCTGTAAATTATTGAAATAATTTCAAACCGCAAAATAGTAATTAACAATTTTATTTTTCCAGGTCAATATAGGTCTGCGAAAACAACTGCAATACCAAATTTTAATCCAAAATGTGGGACGAAATCGTGCACTAATGTTTGGAGACACCAGATAGAAGAGAACAGTCTTATTTCTGAAAGAAATCAATTGGACGAAAGATGTGCCTGTATATCTACTGATATATCTTCTAAGAATTATTCTGATGACAAGCCTTTAATTGAATACAACAATGACGAACCTTTGAAAATCAAGGATGAAATCATCCGAGGTATGACTATTGCCGTTAATATATATCAACCATAACTATAAAATATAAAATTGAAAAATACATTTTTGTAAATTTTCAGATCGAGTGATTTCCTCGGAAAAAGTTATAAGCGAAAATCTTCACAGGAAATTTGAGTTAATATTGTGTACTGCAGATGTAAGAGAGAATGATATTTTGGCTGATAACAAACCGCAGAGCCAAACGAAGCCGAAAATTCAGGAATCAAAACAGGGACCGCAAAAGAAGTACACATGTGAAAAATGTGCGCGAAGCTATGCACAGAAACATAATTTGAATGCTCATCAAAAATTCGATTGCAACGTCATCCCACGGTTTAAATGTAAATTCTGCAGCAGACGATTCAAACGGAAAAGTCACATGACTAAGCACGTGGATACTGTACATCTTAAAACGAACTTGCAGACATCGAAAATGAGGCATAATTGCGACAAATGTTCTCGAAGTTACTCTTGGCTAAAAGATTTAAATCGACACAAACGTTCAGTACACGAAGAAATTGAACCAAAAGTAGTTTGTGACTATTGTGGTCACAAAACTTACCGGAAACGTCTCTTGTCAGATCATATCATTTCACATCATCTCAAAGAATGCACTACACGAAACTTCAAACGTTAGGAAATTTCTACTAACTAATATACTATTTTTAACGCGTATTCTTTTTCACTTAATGGGTAAATGCGTTTTAAGATTCCGATAGTACTCTTCATCGATATAAATTTTAATTACTTCTTGTATATTTTTATTGGTTGATATTCATTTGGGTGATTATTTAAAAAAATACACGTATGAGACAATTTAGGTTGAGGACACACAGCAGTAAAACTTATGTTATATATAAGCTTATATTTTGTATTCTTGGAACTACTTTCGGTGAAATCTGTAGTTTAATAATATTAATCTACAATGATCAAATTTATTGTTCAACTTTCAAGATTTTCAAGTCACAATGTTAATTTTAATCAATAATCATAGTAAGTTGTTCTTTTGGAATGTCGAGCTAGTATAGGTTTTGATCATCGTAAAAAGTTCTTTACCACTTATGTATATTTAATAATTTTAAACCTTTTGCAACCTACACTGAAAGATCCAGAAATTATAAAAAAGTCCTTGTCAAAAATGGAAAGCAATTTCATTCTTTACGTAAACGCTCTTTATGATTGATTACAAAAATCTATTACGTTTTCAACTCATCTATATTGACGAATGTATTCTGTTCTAAGTTAATAAAATAATGATTTTTCTGGCATTTAGATGCTATCTGGTAATTAAATGTTGATTTATTATTTACTGTATGATTCATTTGTAATTGTCTATGTGTATATCGGAAAATAAAAATATAGCCATTTAAGCATGTGAATTATTTTTAAAGTTCCAAATTGCAACCCAATGGTTTCTAATTTTATTTTGCTTGTTAAAGCAGGCTTTTCAGAAACAACTACGAGATCGAAACGAAATACAAAATGTGGGACAAAACCAGATGGTGGGCCATACACTGATATTTCTTCTGATTATTCCCATGAAGGAACGCTATTCCCATGAAGGAAAGCTATTCCCATGAAGGAAATTCGAATGCGGCATCATGCCACAGTTCAGATGCAAATTCTGCAACCGACAGTTCAAACAAAAAAAAATCTGCCCGCTTCGCGGGCACATTCTCATCGCGCGCTTCGCGCGCGGCTCGCTACGCTCGCAAGTTTGAGCGCGCCTAGGGCGCGCAACTGTTGGATCTCGCGCTTCGCGCTCGATCATATATTTATCTCGCGCTTCGCGCTCGATTATGTATTCACCTCGCGCTATGCGCTCGGGCGTATATACATCGCGCTTTACGCTCGGTTGCTCTAGATTTTTCAACTTCGTGTTCGACTTCGATGAAAAGAAAAAGTTTGTTTGCAAATATTATAAAATTATCAAAACCTCTACATATTAAGTGATTGTTAAATTTGTTTTTATTTTAGACTGAAAAGGAACTTCATTTACTCAAGGTTCTATCGACCTTAAGGAACACATTCTCATCTAGACACTCGCGCTTCGCGCTCGATATTTGATTTGAAAATCATTTGAACCTTGCGTTCCACGCTCGGTTCTGTGCATTTGATTTTTCTATTTTCAATGCTGTTTTTTACGAATAAAACAAAAACTACGCGTCATATCAAAAAGTGAATGATAAGAAATTTGTAGATCTTTTTTGGGTGCACAATTTTGGTAGAATGATCTTTTCTCGTATCTTGCATAGTTTCACAGCAAAATGGAATTTTTGATTATTTTTTTGTGCGATCAAAATTTGAATTTTTTATTTTTCAAAAAATTCAAAAAGTTGTTATGAAAATATTATAGGGCGTTCAAAAAGCAACGTTTTTCTCCTCTTGACTTTTTTTCATATCGTGCGTTTTTCGGCTTAAAATGTACATTTTCGTTTGTTTTTTGGAATTTTGAAAATGCTATAACTCCAGTAATTTTTGTTTTATCACGAAAAGTCATTAGAATATTTTGTTCGTCATTTTTCGTACTACTAATAACCATACATAGAATTTTTAAATCTTCAAAAAAAGTGGTCTCAAAAATTTTCAAAATGTGCTCACTTTTTGAATTTTCATCCAAAATAGCTGGTTAACGAACTCGTTCTCTATTTTTCGGCCATAAAAAAGTGTGCCAAAGCTCAATCAAATCTGATCATTTTTTCGAAAGTTATCGTGGCTACAGACAGACAGACAGACAGACAGACAGACAGACAGACTACAGACAGACAGACACCTTGGTAAAAACCGTTTTTTCTGGCTCAGGGGGTCTCAAAACGTGGAGATTTGATGAAAACCGACTATGTCAAATTTTACATAAAACCAATACCTTCTCATTAGAATGAGAATGTAAAAATAACATGCATAAACATATAGATCTGGTTCATCAGAACACATGCTCAAAGCAATCGCAATCTAGGTTTAATTGCGACAAATGTTCTCGAAGTTACAGTTGGCATAGAGATTTACGTCGCCATAAACGTTTACAACACGCATCAGTCAAGCCACAATTTATTTGCGATATTTGTGGTCATATAGCAAGAGAAAAATTTCTCTTGTCAAGACATGAAGTAACGTCATCTCAAGTAATTAAATACGTGAAACTTCAATATTTGGAAAATATTTAATACTAATTGAATAATTCATTGCCTAAGATTGCTTTTTTTGAACATTTCTTAATAGGAATCAACGGTTTAGCACATGTTTATATTTTTGATGTTTAGAAAAATAACTTGGTTCTCCATCGAAAACAACTTGAATCATATTTCAAATACTGAATTCATTTCAGTACATACTGTTTGTTTAGAAATAAATAAATAGTGTAATTTCTTTTTCCAATTTTTGTAAAGTGCATTCGCACCTCATTTTGATCTCGAGTAAGTAAAATAATAATATTTCTGGGTTGGAGAAATCGTCTTTTCATTACCAATTCATTGAAAGTTTACTATGTATTTTCTGTCCTGACAGTAAAGATTGATGCTCCGAATTCGTATGTAAATGTGCTTTATCCTTTGGTTTTTAATATAATATTTGTTGTGTGCTTTCAGTGGTAAAATGAAATGTAATTTATTGTCAGTTAATAAAATATTAATTTTTCTGAGATTCAGATAATATTGTAAAACTTGATATTGATTCAAGCTGTACTGCATGATGCATGTGCTTATTCGTCTTATTAATTTAAGGAGAATAGCCAAAAACAAAACAACATACATGTAGGCTTGTATATTATTGAAATAATTTCAAATCGCAACATTGTAATTAACCATTTTATTTTGCCAGGTTCAGATAGGTCTCCGAAAACAACTACAAGAACGAACTATAATCCGAAATGTGGAGCGAAATCGTGTTCTAATGTTTGTAGACACCAAAGAGCAAAACGCAATATTATTTCTAATATAAATCAATTGGACGAAAGACGTATAACTAATGATATTTCTTCTGACAATTATTCTGGTATCAAGACTTCTATTGAATACGACAATGACGAAACTTTGGAAATCAAAGAAGAAATCATCCAAGGTATGGCTATAGTAGTGACAATATATTAACTAAAACTATAAAATATAAAATTGCAAATTACATTTTGGTAAATTTTTAGATCAAGAGACTTCTTCAGAAAAAGTTACAAGCCAAAATCGTCATAAAACGTTTGAGTTAATATTGTGTGCTGCAGAAACGAGAGAAGATATTTTGACTGTTAAAAAACCGTATAGCCAAACAAAGCCGAAAATCCAGGAATCAAAACAGGAACCGCAAAGGAAGTACACATGCGAAAAGTGTGCGCGAAGCTATGCACAAAAACATAATTTGACTGCTCATCAAAAGTACGATTGCAACGTCATTCCACGGTTCAAGTGTAAATTCTGCAGCAAACGATTCAAACGGAAAAGTCACATGTCAAAGCACGTGGATAGTGTACATCTTAAAACAAATTTACAGACATCGAAAACGAGGCATAAATGCGACAAATGTTCTCGAAGTTACTCTTGGCTAAAAGATTTAAATCGACATAAACGTTCAGTACACGAAGCAATTGAACCAAAAGTAGTTTGTGACTATTGTGGCCACAAAACTTACTATAAATGTCTCTTGTCAGAACATATTACTTCCGCTCATCTCAAGGAATGCAGTACACGAAACTTCAAACCTAAGGAAATTTCTACTAAATAATACACAATTTTTAGCGCGTAATCTTTCTGACTTAATGGTTAAATGAATTTTAAGATTACGATATACTCTCCATCGATATAAAGTTTAATTACTTCTTGTATATTTTTGATTGGTTGATATTTATTTGGTTGATTATTTAAAAAAATACTCGTATAAGACGATTTAGGTTCAGGACACACAGCAGTAAAACTTATGTTATATATAAGATTATATTTTGTATGCTTGGAACTACTCTCGGTGAAATGTGTAGTTTAATAATCTTAATCAACAATGACCAAAGGCATTGTTCTACTTTGATGATGTTCAAGTTGCAATGCTAATTTAAATCAATAATCAAAGTGATTTGTTCTTTTGAAATGTCGAGCTAGTTAATATACGTTTTGTTAATCTTAAAAAGTTCTTTCGAGGTACCACTTATGTACATTTAATAATTTTGACCTTTTTTGCAACCAATACGGAAAGATCCAGAAATTATAAACGAGTCCTTATCGAAAATGAAAAGAAATTTTATTATTTACTTAAATGATCCTTATGATTTATTTTTTCCATAAAAATCTATTACGTTTTCAACCCATCTATATTCACGAATGTACTCTATTCTGCGTTAAAAAAATAATGACTTTTTTGGCATTTAGATGCTATCTAGCAGTTTAATATTGATTCATTATTCACTGTATCATTCATTTGTAATTGCCTATGTGTATGTCGAAAAATAAAATTAAAGACATTTAAGCATGTGAATTATTCTAGTAATTTTAAATTGCAATCCAATTGTTTATAATTTTATTTTGCTTATTTAAGCAGGCTTTTCAGAAACAACTACGAGATGGCAACGAAATTCTTCTATTCGAATGCGGCGGCATGCCACAGTTCAGGTGTAAGCTCTGCGGCGCAAAAATTTATACGAGAAATTAACGTGAATAACCATGTAGTTCGAATGCATCAGAAAAACCCGAAGACATCGCAAGCGAGGCTTAATTGCGACAAATTTTTTCGAAGCTACACCAGGCTAGAGGATTTAAATCAACATGAACATAAATGTAAACTTCAATATTTGGAAAACTTCTAATACTAATTGAATAATTCATTTTATATTCCTAATGTTCAGAAAGATAACTTGGTTCTCTATCGAAATCAACATGAATCATATTTCAAACATTGAATTCATAAAAATACATACTGCTAGTTTGCAAAGAAATGAATATTTTAATATTCATTTTCCTGAGATTCAGATAATTGTGTAATGTTGTATTGATTCAAACTGTACTGCATGATGCACGTGCGATTGTCCGTCTTTTTAATTTGGGGAAAACATCCAAAAATAAAGTAACAAAAATTTAGATCTGTGAATCATTGAAATAATTTCAAATCGCAACATAATAATTAACAATTTTATTTTTCCAGGTCAAGATAGTTATCAAAAAATAACTACAAGACAAAATTGTAATCCGAAATGTGGGATTAAATTGTTTACTAATGTTTGGGAACACCAGAGAGAAGAGCACAATCTTATTTCTGAAAGAAATCAATTGGACGGAAGATGTATAACTGCTGATACCTCTTCTAGGAATTCTGCTGGCCACAAGGCTTTAATTAAATACAAAACTGACGAAACTTTGGAAATCAAGAATGAAATCATCCAAGGTTTGACTATTGCATTAAAAATATATTAACGACAATTATGAAATATAAAGATTTAAATTTATGTTACATTTTAGTAAATTTTTAGATCGCGAGACTCCCTCGGAAAAAGTTACGAGTGAAAATCGTCATAAAAAATATGAGTCAATATTGTGTACTGCAGATATAAGAGAAGGTGATACTTTGAATGTAAAAAAACCGCAGTGCCAAACGAAGCAGAAAATTCAGGAATCAAAGCAGGAGGCGCAAAAGAAGTACACATGCGAAAAGTGTGCGCGAAGCTATGCACAGAAACATAATTTGACTGCTCATCAAAAATACGATTGCCACGTTCCTCCACAGTTCAAATGTAAATTGTGCAACAAACGATTTAAGCGGAATCCTCACGTGCGTAGGCATGTGGCTCGCGTACATCTTAAAACGAACTTGCAGACATCGAAAACCAGGCATAATTGCGATAAGTGTTCGCGAAGTTACAATTGGGTTAGAGATTTAAATCGGCATAAACGTTCAGTACACGAAGCAATCGAACCAAAAGTAGTTTGCGACTATTGTGGCCACAAAACTTACCGGAAAAATCTCTTGGCAGATCATATCACTGCACTTCATCTCAAAGAATGCAGTACACGAAACTTGAAACATTAGGAAATTTTTACTGCATAATATACTATTTTTGAAGACGTATTCTTTTTTACTTGATGGTTAAATGTATTTTGAGATTCCCATAGCACGCTCCATCGATGTAAACTTGAATAACTTTTGGAAAAATTTGAATTGGTTGATATATGAGTCATTATGTTGAGTTTATTATTCAGAAGATTTACGTATGGAAGGTTTTAGTTCGGGGAAATAGAGCTGTAAACTACAATTTTCGATTTTTCATAAGATAAAACGCAAAGCTCAGTTGTTGCAACACATCATTTCACTTCATCATATCATTTTAGACTTATGTTTTGTATGCTCGAAACTACTATCGGTGAAATATGTAGTTTTAATAATCGTAATCCACAGTGGCCAAATGTAATGTTATACTATCAAGATTTACAAGTTGCAATGGTAGTTGCAATTAATAATCAAAGTTAGTTGTTCTTCTGAAATGTCGAGTACCCATCACTGAAAGATCCAGAAATTATAAACGAGTTGTTGTCGAGAAGGGAAAGAAATTTTTTTCTTCACGTGAAAGCCCATTATGATTTGTTATTTTCTATACTAATCTATGAAATTTTCAACTAAACTATATTGACGAATGTATTCTGTTCTGCGTTAATAAAATAATGATTTTTCTGGCATTTAGATGTGTGGTGAGCCCACACTTGTAGTTATTCATAACTACAAGAAAAACCTAGAAACACTACCCGAATCGGGTAGTGTCACGCCTACCCTGAAAGGGAAATGGTTTAATGGTATATATATATATATAGATGCTATCTAGTAATTTAATATTGTTTCATTATTTACTGCATGATTCATTTGATATTGAGCATGTGTATATCGAAAAATAAAACTATAGACATTTAAGCATGTTAATTATTTCAATAATTTTCAATTGCAACCCATTTGTGTACAATTTAATTTTTCTGTTGAAGAGGGCTTTTCAGAAACAATTGTGGGATCGAAACGAAAGCGAAAAATTGGGACAAAACCAGAAGGTGGGCCACATTCCTGTACAACTACTGATCTTTATTCTAAAAATTATTCTGGTACCAAGACTTTAATTGAATACGACCATGACGAAACTTTGGAAATCAAGAATGAAATCATCCAAGGTATGACTAATGACTATGGCAGTCCAAATATTTTAACTAAAACTAAGGAAGAAAATAGTGCTTATTACATTTGGTAAACTTTCAGATCAAGAGACGCAGGAAGTTATGGGCCGAAAGTGCGATGAAGAATATCATTCAAAAAATTGCATCGTAGATGTAAGAAAAGCTGTTATTTTAGATGTTATCAAACTGCGAACCCAATTGAAGCAGAAAATTGAGGAATTAAATTCCCAAATGAAATACACGTGCAAAAAGTGTGCGCGAAGCTATAGAACCAAAGATTCTTTATATAGACATAAAAAATTCACATGCGACGTTAGGCCCCAGTTCAGATGTGAATTCTGCGATAAACGATTTAAAAGAAAAAGTAACATGAGGCGCCACGTGGATCTTGTACATCTTAAAACAAACGTACGGTCATCGAAAACGAGGCATTATTGCGACAAATGTTCTCGAAGTTACAGTTCTCATAGAAATTTAGGTCGACATGAACGTTTACAACACGCAACAGTTAAGCCACAATTTTTTTGCGATATTTGTGGTTATATAGCGAAAGAAAAAAGCGTTTTGTCAAAACATATTGCTTCACGACATATCAAGTAATTTAATTAATTTAATTTTTGTAAAGTTCATTTGTACCCTATTTTGATCCCAAGTAACTTACTTGAAGTAAGTCAAATAATAATATTTTTGCTTTGGAAAAATCGTCTTCTATTTTCCAATTCATTCATAATTCACTCGTTGATCTTTATGCATTTTTTGTCTTAACTCTGTAAAAATTAATACTCCAAATTCGTATGTAAATGTGCGTTATCCTTTGGTACTCGATATAATGTTTGTGTATGTTTTCAGTGATAAAATTAAATGTATTCTATTGTCAATTGATATAATATTAATTTTCCTAAGATTTAGATAATTTGGTAAAGCTTAATATTGATTTAAACTGTACTGCATGATGCATGTGTGATTGTCCGTCTTCTCAATTTAGGGAGAACATCTAAAAATAAAGCAACATAAATTTAGGCCCGTAAATCATTGAAATAATTTCAAATCAAAACATAGTAATTAGCAATTTCATTTTTCCAGGTCAAGATAGTTATCAAAAAATAACTACAAGACCAAATTGTAATCCGAAATGTGGGATGAAATTGTTTACTAATGTTTGGAGACACCAGAGAGAAGAGCACAATCTTATTTCTGAAAGAAATCATTTGGACGAAAGATGTATAACTACTGATATTTCTTCTAGGAATTATGCTGGTCACAAGGCTATAATTGAATACAAGGACGACGAAAGTTTGGAAATCAAGAATGAAATCATACAAGGTGAACTCATACAAATGACTATTGCATTCAAAATATATTAACTAAAATTATGAAACATAACATTCCAAATTACATTAAATTTTGGTAAAATTTCAGATCTAGAGACTTCCTCGGAAAATGTTACGAGCGAAAAACGTCATAAGAAACTTGAGTTAGTATTCTGTACTACAGATATAAGAGAAGAGGATATTTTGGCTGTTAACAAACCGCGGATCCAAATAAAAAAGAAGATTCAGAAATCAAAACAGGTACTGGAAAGGAAGTACAAATGCGACAAGTGTGCGCGAAGCTATACGCAGAAAAAGAATCTGAATTCTCATCAAAAATACGATTGCAACGTCACCCCCCGGTTCAAATGTAGATTCTGCAACAAAAGGTTCAAACGGAAATGTCACATGTGTAAGCACGTGAATAGCGTACATCTTAAAATGAAGTTACAGACATCGAAAACGAGGCATAATTGCGACAAATGTTCTCGAAGTTACTGTTGGGTAAAAGATTTAAATCGACATAAACTTTCAGTACACGAAGCAATCGAACTAAAATTTATATGCGACTATTGTGGCCACAAATCTTATAGGAAAAATCTCTTGTCAGAACATATTACTTCACTTCATCTCAAGAAATGCAGTACACGAAACTTCAAACCGTAGAAAATTTCTATTGAATAATTTACTATTTTTATGGCGTATTGTTTTGTACTAGATGAACAAATGCATTTTAGGATTACGATGGTACTTGCATCGATATAAACTTAAGTTACTTCTGGGAAATTTTCGATTGGTTGAAATAATTTTTTTTATGTCAAAAATACATATATGAGAGAGTTCAGGTTGAGGGGGAACAGTAGTAAAATTACAATTTGCGATTTTTTGTCAAATAAAACGCTAACATGTGTTTTTTTCAACTCATCATTTTACCTCATTATATCATTTAGTTTTATGTCTGGTACGATTGGAACTACTTTCTGTGAAATCTATAGTTTGATAATCTTAAACAACAATGGGTAAATGTATTCTTATACTTTTAAGATTATCAAATTGCTATGCTAATTTTAATCAATGATCAAGATGATTTGTTCTTTTTCAATGTCGAGCTAGTTCTCAGTTAATAAAATTATGCTCTTTCTGTAATTTTGATGCTATCTAGGAATTTAATATTGTTTCAACATTTTCTGCATGATTTATTTAATATTGAGCATGTGTATATCGAAAAATAAAACTATATACATTTACACAAGTATGTGGATTATGTCAATAGTTTCAAAATACAACACAATTGTTTAAAATTTTATTTTTCCAGATCAAGAAGGCTTTTCAGAAAAAACTAGGAAACCGAAACGAAATCCAAAATGTGGGACAAAACGACGTGGTGGGCCATATTCCTATACATCTACTGATATTTCTTCCGGCAATTATTCTGGTACCATGACTTCAATTGAATACGAAACTGACGAAACTATGGAAATCAAGCAAGAAGTCAAGGAAGAAGCCACCGAAGGTATGGCTATATTTGAAATTAAAATATCTTAACCAAAACTATTAAACAAAATATTGCAAATTACATTTTGGAATAATTTCAGATCAAGACTATTCAAAAGTATGCGCCGTGTATATAAGAGAAGCTGCCATTTCGGACTGTGACAAACTGCGGAACAAATTGAAGCAGAAAATTGAGGAATCAAGGACGCAAAGGAAATACACATGCGAAAAGTGTGCGCGAAGCTATAGAACCAAAAATTGTTTGAATAATCATCAAAAATTCACATGCGACGTCAGGCCCCAGTTTGGATGTCCATTCTGCGGTAAACGATTCAAACGGAACACTCACATGAATAACCACGTTGTTCGCATGCATCAGAAAACAGACTCGAAGACATCGCAAGCGAGGCTTAATTGCGACAAATGTTTTCGAAGTTACACCAGGCTAGGAGATTTAAATCGTCATAAACGTTTAGAACACGCGGCAGTCAAGCCACAATTTTTTTGCGATTATTGTTCTTTTAAATCCAAAGAAAAAGCTAACTTGTCAAGACATATTACTTCACGCCATCTCAAATAATTTCATACGTGGAACATCAATATTTGTGAAGTTTCTAATACTAATTGAAAAATTCATTGCCTAAGATGTTTGTGAACATTTCTTAATAGGAATCAACGATTCAGTACATTTTTATATTTTTAATGTTCAGAGAAATAACTTTGTTCTCCGTCGAAATCAACATGAATCATTTTTCAAATATTGAATTCATTAAAATACATATTATTTGTTTTCTAAGAAATGAATAGTTTAATTCCTTTATATAATTTTTGTAAAGTGCATTCGCACTTTATTTTAATACCGAATAAGTAAAATAATAATATTTCTGGGTTGGAGAAATCGTCTTTTATTTACCAATTCATTCAAAATTGATTCTTTGATCTTCATGTTTTTTCTTTATTAACCGTGAAGGTTGATACTCTGAATTCGCATCTAAATGTGCCTTATCCTTCCGTACTTATATAAAAAATATCTGCATTTTTCAGTGACAAAATTAAATGTATGCTATTTTCAGTTAATGCATTAGTCACTTCTGTGAGATTTAGGAAATGATCTTTAACTTAATATTGATTCACACTTTATTGAATGATATTTTCGTGATTTTATGTCTTCTTAATTTAGTGAGAACATCTGAAAATAAAACAACAGAAATTTGGGCGTGTGTTTGATCGAAATAACTTCAATATGCAATATAGCAATTAACAATTGTTTTCCAGATCAAGATAATTCTTCGAAAGAAGCTGCAAGACCGAAATGTAATCTGAAATGTGGGACGAAACCAGATGATGGGTCATATTCTTGTACATCTACTCATATTTCTTTATCCAATAATTCTGATACCAAGATTTTAATTGAATATGACAATGATGAAACTTTACAAATCAAGGAAGAAATCATCCAAGGTATGACTAGACTTGTAATCAAAATAATTAAGTAAAACTATGAAATAAAAAATTGCAAATTACATTTTGGTAAACTTTCAGATCAAGATCCGAAGGAAGTTACAAGTCAAAAACGTGATGAAAAATATGATTCAAAATTATGCACCGTATTTTTAAGAGAACCTTTTATTTTGGCGGGTAAGAAGCTGCAGACCATAAAGAAGCAAAAAATAAAGGCTTCAAAATCGGAAATGAGGTATACATGCGGAAAATATGCGCGAAGCTATACTCTGAAATCAAATTTGTTAAGTCATAAAAAATACGAATGCGACGTCAGGCCCCAGTACAGATGTAAATTCTGCGACAAACGATTGAAACGGAAAAATCACATGAATATCCATGTTGTTCGCATGCATCAGAAAAAAGCCTAAAGACGTCGAAAACTAAGTTTATTTGCGACAAATATTCTCGAAGTTACAGTTGGGATAAAGATTTATATCAACATGAAGGTTTACAACACGCATCAGTCAAGCCACAGTTTGTTTGCGATATTTGTGGTCATATAGCGAAAGAAAAAGTTAACTTGTCGAGACATATTACACGTCACCTCGAGTCATTTAATACGTGAAACTTCAATATTTGAAAAATTTCGAATACTAATTGAAAAACTCATTGTCACAGATTTCTCTTTTCGAACATTTCTTAATAGGAATTTTTCAAATATTTATTTCATTAAAATACATCCTGTTTGTTTTATTAAAATATGAATAGTTTAATTTCTTTTTAAAGTTTTTGTATAGTGTATTCGTACCTTATTTTGATTTCGAATAAGTAGAATAATAATATATCTGCGTTTGAAAAATCGTCTTTTATTTCCCAATTCATCCAAAATTGACTCGTTTATCTTTTTTTATTTTCTGTCTTAAGAGTGAAGATTGATACGCTGAATTCGTATCTAAATAATGCGCTCTACGTAACGCGTGTATGGTTTCCTGGTTTTCTCAGCGTGGTTTGGAGCAAAAAAGTGGTTTTTATTGGTGTTGGGGTACTTTACCGGCCTAGGCAGAGAAAGTGCACTTAACTGCCGCGCGCACGCGCATATTTTACTTCAACTCACGCGGTTATTTCTGCACGGTACTTGTCCGTTTAAACCACGATGGAATAATAAGGGGACAGAACTGCCATGGAGAAATTTTTCGAATCTGATAGGAGCAACGGCACCGTAAGTGCCAGGCCTGTAAGTAGTAATGACTCTTCACTTAGTGCGCAAGCGCCACGTGTCCTCTTCTGACGCACAGTAAAAGTGCGAGTGAGGCAGCTTTTGTAAATAAAGTATGTTTATCAGGTTATGCGAGTTAATTAAGTCAAGTGTGTTTTATGAGATTGCGGTAATCAAAGAAGTTCGTTATGAAAGTGGTAAGTATAGATTGCAATTCCAATTGCAAGATTTCATGTTCATACAATTTCATTAAATTCTATACTTACCACTTTCATAATTCACTTCTTTGATAACCGCAATCTTCTGTCATTCACTTAACGAAAAGTATTAATTATATTATACATCACACACACTCATTTTACTTGACAGCTCGACAAACTTTTGCCGGTAGCAAAAGAAAAAAACTCGCATAACCTGATAAACATAGTTTATTTTCAAAAGCTGCCTCACTCGCACTTTTCGGTGCACGAGAAGAGGACACGTGGCACTTGCGCACTATGTGAAAAGTGATTAATGCTTATCGGCCTGGCACTTACAGTGCCGTTGCTCCTGCCAAATCGCATGTATGGAGATCGGTCTCATTATTATTCCTTCTTGGTTTAAACTAACCTCCAACCTGAGACGTAATATTACGAGAAATTTGGAAACCGTACTGTTGTTAAATAAAATATCGTTTCCAACAAGGCAGCGTAGTCTTTTTCGGTTGTACTTTTTAGTGATAAAATTAAACGTATGCTATTGTCAGCTGATGCATTAGTCACTCTTCTCAGATTTATAACATTTTCTACAACTTAATATTAATTAAAACTTTACTGCATGATACTTTTTGATTGCCAGTCTTCTTAATGTGGGGAGAACAGCTAAAAAAGATACAGGCGTTTGAATCATTGAAATCATTTCAATATGTAACACAGTAATTAACTATTTTTTCCAGATCGAGATAGTTCTTCGAAAGCAACTGCAACACTGAAACGTTATCCGAAATATGGGAGAAGACCAGATGGTGGGATATATTCTTGGACAGCTACTGACATTTCTTCTACAAATTATTCTGGTGCCCAGACTTTAATTGAATACGACAATGACGAAACTTTAGAAATCAAGCAAGAAATCAAGGAAGAAATTACCGAAGGTATGCCTATATTTGAGATTAAAATATCTTAACTAAAACTGTGGATCAGGGAATTGCAAATTACATTTTGGTACACTTTCAGATCAAGAGACGCAGGAAGAATCGGGCCAAGAACGTGATGAAAATTATGAAACAAAATTATATACTATATATATAAAAGAAGATGCTATTTTGACTGCTAATAAACTGCAGAGTCAAAAGAAGCCGAAAACTCAGAGTTTAAGACGGGAAAAGAAATACAAATGTGAAAAGTGTGTGCGAAGCTATACCCAGAGGCAAAGTTTGTTTAATCATCAAAAATTTGAATGCGCCGTCAATCCACAGTTCATATGTCAATTCTGCGGCAAACAATTTAAACGGAAAAATCACATGAGTCGCCACGTGGGTGTTGTACATAATAAAACAAACTTACAGACACCAAAACCGAGACATAATTGTAACAAATGTTCTGCCAGTTATGGTTCGTTGAGTGGCTTAAATCGACATAAACGTGTAGATCACGCAGTAGTCAAACCACAATTTTTTTGCGATATTTGTGGTTATACAGCGACCGAAAAATTTACCTTGACAAGACATATGAATGCACGTCATCTCAAGTAATTTAATACGTGAAAGTATTTGGGAAATTTTTAACACTAATTGTATAACCTATTGCCTAGGATTGCTGTTTGTGACAATTTCTTCATAGAAGTCAACGATTTAGTGCATTCATATATTTTGAATGTTTAGAAAAATAACATGGTTCTCCATCGAAATCAACATGAATCATTTTTGAAATATATAATTCATTGAAATACATCATTTTTGTTTATAAAATAGTATATTGTGCCCCAAGGCAGCAAAGTAATCTTTTTACGGTGGAGCGTGAGTTTTTGTAAACACGCGAGACCGTAAAAACATTATGTTGCCTACGCGATATTTCATGTATTAGGAATACGGTTTGCGAGTTTATTCATAAAATTATGTCTCAGGTTGGAGGTTAGTGTAAAGGGACAAGTACTGCGCAGAAATAACCGCGTGGGTTGAAGTAACGTATGCGCTTGCGCGCGCATACACCGCGGCAGTTAAATTCACTTTTTCTGCCTAGGCTGGTAAAGTTCTCCGCCACAGATGAAGACCTATTTTGCTGCTCCAAACTGCGCCGAGAAATCGAGGAAACCATACTCGCGTTACAAAAAATATTTACTTTAAGTTATAGACAACTTTTCGCTTGATGTACTAACAATCCCGAGTAACGAATATAATAATATTTAAGCGTTTGTGAACTCGGCTTTCATTTTTCAGTTGATTAAAAATTGACTACCTGCTCTTATTTCATTTTCTGTCTTTATTCCTACGTACTTATTATAAAAAAATGTGTATGTTTTTCAGTAATAAAATTACATGTATTCAATTGTCATTTAATAAAATAGTCATTTCTCTGAGATTTAGATTTTTTTAAACTTAATATTGATTCAAACATGACTGCTTCATGCTTTTGTGATTGTCGGTCTTCTAATTTAGAGAGAACATCTCAAACGAGGGATAATTGTGACAAATATTCTCGAAGTAGTCAAACCGCAATTTCTGGTGATTATTGTTATTTTAAATCGAAAGAAGAAGCTAATTTGTCAAGACATATGACTTCAAGCTAATCTCAAGTAATTTTATACGTGAAACTGCAATGTTTTGGAAATTTCTAATACGAATTCAAAAATACATTGCCCAAGATTTTTTTGAAAATTTCTTAATATGAATCAGCGGTGTAGTATATTTTTATATTTTTAATGATCAGAAAAATAACTTTGTTCTCCATCGAAATCAACAGGAATCATTTTTCAAGTATTGAGTTCATTAAAATAAATAATGTTTGTTTACAAAAAAAATTAATAGTTTTTTTTTAATTTTTGCAAAGTGAGTTCGCAACTTATTTTCATCCCAAGTAAGTAAAATAATATTTCTGCGTTGGAGAAATCGTCTTTTATTTTCCAGTTCATTCAAAATTGACTCGTTGATCTTTATGTATTTTCTGTCTCAACAGTGAAGATTGACACTCCAAATCCGTATCTAAATGTGCCTTGTCTTTTCTTACTTAATATAAAAAATGTCTTTTTTAGTAATAACCTTAAATGTATTCTATCGTCAGTTAATGGAATAGTGACTTTTTTGTATTTAGATAAAAAATCAAATCCTCAGATTTGAATTAAATGTGGGTTGATTTGTTTTGCTCTGCCTCCTTTCAATTTTAATAAATGAAAATGAATTGGTCATTTTAAATGTCGGATTAGATAATATCGACGCCTCCATTCAATATGAGTCTATGTGCTGACAGCGCCGTGTATGAGACTATGCGCTGTGTATAAGCATAGGGTATAGTCTCATACAGAGCGCTGTTAGCACATAGACTCATATTGAATGGAGGCGTCGATATACGTTTTGCTCATTAACGAAACGCTTTATTTAATAATTTAAAAGCTTTCGTACCCATCCTTGAAATATCCAGAAATGATAAATGGGTTCATGTCGAGAATGGAAACAAATTCCTTTCTTCAGGTAAAGGCGCTTTATGATTTATTATTTACTATAAAAAATTATTACGCTTTCCACTCATTCACATTCTATGGTTGTAGTCTGTTCTCAGTTAATATAATCATTCTTTAACTGGGGTTTATATGCTATCTAGTAATTTAATATTGCTTCAATATTTACTGCATGATTCATTTGTGATTGCCCATGGGTACATAGAAAATAAAGCCATAGAAGCGTTTGAATAATTTCAATAATTTCAAATTGCAACCCAATTGCTTATAATTTTATTTTACTTGTTCAAGCAGGCTTTTCAGAATCAACTACTTTTCAAGAGGCGTTATAGGCTCATAACAGAGTGGTTTCGAATAAATTTGGTTAAACTTTTAGATCAATAGACTACCGGTTGAAAACGTAATAAAAATATAATTCACGATTTTGTACTGTTTATATAAAAGAAACTGATCATTTAACTGTTAACAATAAATTACCCATCCGTAATGTAAATTCTGCGACAAACGATTATAGGTCGAGAATGTTCTTCTGAACACAACTAGTTACGAGCAAACGAAAAGTTTCTGGACATAAAATATTAAATTATAAATAATCTTCTATAGGTTATTATTATTATTAATAATTCGGTGAAGGTTTTTACGATGGTCTTTCCTTTGTGTTCGCCCTATATTTTTTTTTTGTGTAAATGCGAATCTCCTTTAGAAATCGGAAATGAAAAATTTAAATGAATAAAATATGTCCTGAAAGCCATTTGGTAGTGTAGTGTGATTGTCCTTGGGTTATTAGTTAAATCTATATTTGTTATAACATAAGAATTAAAATCAGCGTACATTGCTATTTGTAACTATCATGTTATAATTTTCTAGGTCTACGGGCCAAGAGTGAATCGAATAAATCAACAGGAAGAAAAGGTGGTGGGCCATATTCTTTTACAACTACTCACGTTTCTTCTGGCAATAAGTCTGGTACCAAGACTATTCAATATGACATTGATGAAACGTTGGAAATCAAGGAAGAATTCATCCAAGGTATGACTATTTTAATTAAAATATCTTTAATGGAACTTTCAAAAAGCAACTGCATATTACATGTTGTTAAATTTTCAGATCCAGGGATAATTACAGTCGATAAAGGGAATAAATCAAATGAGTCAACATTTTGTACCGTATATATAAAAGATGATATTTTGGAGTTTAAGCCGAAACCGCAGACTATAAAGAAGCAGAAAATTCAGGAATCAGAACAGGAAAAGAAGCACACATGCGAAAAGTGTGCCCGCAGCTATAAACAGAAAAGTCATTTGAATCAACATTTAAAATACGAATGTGACGTCAAGCTACAGTTCAGATGTAAATTCTGCGAAAGACAATTTAAACGGAGAAGTGACATGAGGAGGCATGTGATTCAAGTTCATATTAATAAAAACTTACAGGCATCGAAATTAAGGCATATTTGCGAAATATGTTCTCGAAGTTATCGTTCGTTAAGTGGTTTAAATCGACATAAACAAGTAGAACATGCAGCAGTCAAACCACAATTTATTTGTGATTTTTGTGGACATAAAGCGAATAGGAAATGTAATTTGGCAGACCACATTACTATTCGCCACTTACAGACATCGATGCAAAGTCATGATTGCGACAAATGTTCGCGCAGTTTTATTTCCATACGTTCTTTATATCGACATAAACGTTTTGACCATGCAAAAATAAAAGCACAATCATTTTGAGATTTTTGCAATTATAAATCGAATATGAAAAGTAACTTGATAACACATATAGCTTTACGCCACACACAGGCATTGAAATCCGCGACGAATGTTCTCGAAGTTATACCAATTTTTTGGACAGATCAGTTGTTAAAACATATTTGTTTCACCGTCTTAAAAAAATTCAGCAATACACTGAAAGACTCCGATGTGAATTAATTTTCGTAAGTGTGGAATTTCGTATAGTATTTTTTAGATTAATAAGATCTATGGAAGAATGTAATTTTATTTGAGAAGTAAAGTAATAGTTCTGTGTAGTCACTTTTCCTTATTTTCAAATTGATTCAAAATTAATTGCATGCTCCTTTCATTGTCCCTACCTTGTTTAATGTAAAAAGGGTATTCTTACGAACATATAATACAATAGAAATTTTGTAGACAGTTATCAGTAATGGCTGTGTAATGTATTATTTACTACAGAAAATGATAACATTTTATACTAATATTATACATTAACTAATAGGGGTATGTCGTACAGGTTGGTACACTGTATAGGTTGGGACAGCACGTTTTTCTGTATTTCTTTGCACTTATGCCACCTGTCATAACTGTCACATATTAGTATTAATAGTAATACTAATATGTGAAAGCAATAACAGGTGGCAACATTGCAAAGAAATTGAGAAAAACGCGCTGTACCAAATTATATAGTGTCCGAACCTGTATGACACTCCTCTATATGATGCTTTGGTAACTGTTCTTATTTATCATGTGAGTAGTACTCGCAAATTACCCATTTGTAACTTTCACTTTATGATATTCTAGATCAACAGCGTTACAGGAAGGAATCGAATAAATCAACAGAAAGACAAGATGGTGAAACATATTCCTGTACAACTACTCACATCTCTTCTGGCAATAATTCTGGTGCCAAGACTTTAATTGAATACGACAATGATGAGACATTGGAAATCAAGGAAGAATTCGTCCAAGGTATGACTATTTTAATGGAAATATCTTTAATGGAACGTTAAAAAGCAATTGCTGAATACATTTTGGTAAATTTTCAGATCCACAGAAAATTACAGTCCATAAAGGGTTTAAATCAAATGACTCAAAATTTTGTACCGTATACATAAAAGGAGATGATATTTTGGAGGTTAAGTCCAAACCACAGGCCATAAAGAAGCAGAAAATTCAGGAATCAGAACAGGAAAAGAAGTACACATGTGAAAAGTGTGCCCGCAGCTATAAATATAAACGTCATTTGTATCGCCATAAAAAGTTCGAATGCGACGTAACACCACAATTCATATGTGAATTCTGCAACAAGCGATTTGCACATAAAAGGGGCATGCTTTGCCACGTGGGTCAAGTACATATAAAAACAAACTTACAGTCATCGAAACCGAAGCATAATTGCGATAAATGTTCTCGAATTTATCTTTCTTTAGGTGGTTTAAATCGACATAAACAAATAGAACATGCCGCAGTTAAACCACAGTTTATTTGTGATTTTTGCGGACATAAAGTGAATGTAAAAGGTAACTTAGTAAAACATATAGTTGCACGCCACTCACAGGCATTGAAACAAAGTCATGCTTGCGAAAAATTTTCGCGCATTTAGACTTGTTTAAGTTCTTTATATCGACATAAACGTTTGGACCATGTAACAAAAAAAAACACAATTTATTTGGGATTTTTGCGGATATAAGATGAATCAGAAGTCTCACTTGGTAATACACATGGCTCACGCCATGCACAGACATTGGAATCCGCGACGAATGTTCTCGAAGTTACACATGATTAAGTGCTTTAGGTCGACCCAAACGGTCAGTACATGCAACAATCAAACCACAATTAACTTGTGGTTTTTAAGAGCATATATTCAATAAAATACATACAACATTGTATTCTCTTTTAATTTAGCAGGAAAAACTTAAAGGAAGGCTACCCAAGTGTCAGTCTTCGATTTGATTCGTTCAGAAGTATGTTTTAGAGCACTAAGAAATAAGGTTCACTTATTTTTTATGCGTGCCCAAATTCATATTTAGGGGGCGAAATCACCCTTCAAAGTTTTCGATTAATTACTGGAGAAATATACTTTTCAGTGAAATTAACCATTTAAAAGGCAGTGTAAACTTTGTTTAGACTGAAATTACGTTATTAGATTGCAATAAAATATTGATTTTTCAGTCATCATCCCCTTAAACGGGGGTTAACTATCCCCTGTGTCTGACATACATAAAAATTCCTGATTTTCAACCAGGTTCACATTTCTTTTGGAATGATTACATTTTTATTTTCTTGAACAATTGTAACAGTTGCAGTTTAATGGCCGTAGTGAAAAATTATCTTCAGGACCTCAAAGCACGTTTCACATTCATCAAGCATTTTAAGTGTTTCAAATTAATTATTGTGGTATACAAAATTTTACAGAAGTTTATTTTATTTATTTCCTATTATATTTTGTAGAAAATAAAATTGTTTTACGGTACTTACATATATTCTACGAGATATTATTCCTGATATTTATTATGTGTTTCATGTTAAACACTTACATTTTAATGGAAATTAACGTTAGTTAAATTTTTTAAATCGGGACTGTTTGAAGCTCTAGAAGTTTATTTTGAACGCTGTAGTTTCCACACCTATTTCTCGATCTAAAAGAAAAGTTTCATGAGGGGAATATTTTTTTCTTTTGTTTCTTGAAAAAAGCAATCGAAAAATTATAGTTACTACCCAGGAACAAAAAGCGTATTACATAGTGTTTTCAGACGAATATTCACGGCGTATATTTATATATTTTCATTTACCTCACGCGTAATGTGTATGTGTTGTGCATATTCTTTAATTAGCACATGGTACCACAAAAAATATGGTAACGTATGCAAATTCAATATTAGTATAAAAGACTTTCAAACACCGTAAAGAATCTGAAATCGACAAAATTGATGATGATGATGACAGCAAAACCGATTAGACAGAAGAGAATGAACGTGTGGTAATTTGCTCGCAGAAAGGCACTGATGTGGATTTTGAATATAAAAGAAAAGCTGTTAAGTTCTGGAAAGACGCAGAAGGAGGAAAGAAAAGAAGAAAATTTCACACTCTTCAACATACGTTCCGACGCGACGTCTCTCTTCTGAACGTCAGTTAAGAAGGTGGGCTCATCAAGTAGAAGCAGAGGGAAGAAGTAAAGATAGATTATTTGAAATGACAGAATTTGTAATTAACAAATTTAATGATGCTGTTAATGCTGGGTTTATTGTTCATGACAGAGATCTCCATAAGTGGGCTCTAGAAGCTTACAGGAATCAGAATAATAATGAAATGGCCTTCACAGCTTCCGGGAAGTGGATACGTAAATTTAAAAAAGCTCATCGCATATTTAAAAAGCTCATCGCATGGTTTCGAGAAAAATAACAAAATTGGCAACACGAAAATCATTAGAAGATAGTGCGGTTTTGAAGCAGAAATCAGTTGATTTCGTCAGTGAAGTGAAGCCTTTGATAGAGCAGTACGGAATTCAAAATTTTTGGAACACGGATCAAAATTACTTCCAATTTAAGCTACATTCAGGAAGAAGTTTAGCAGTGGAAGGTCAAAAAAAGTCAAGTGTGTTGTGCAATCTATATCTTCGACTACGCACAGCTACACAATTCAGCCTATCATCAGTGCCGACGGAAGATTGTTGTCTCCATTATTTATGGTCCTAAAAGAACCAAGTGAGAAATTTGGACCAGTAGTAGAAGGAACATTATTCAGACCATCTAATGTATTCGCAACGCCTTCAAAATCTGGGAAGCTTACATCAGGTATGCGAAGCTAATTTTATATTTTCAATAAGTGGATGAAAGAAGTATTTTTTCCTAATACTTGGAGTACAAGTGTGTTATTGGATTCGTGGAATGGGGATTCTACCGACACTGTCGAAAAAGGAGCACCTGCTGGTAAAACTGTCATACCTAAAGTAATTCCAAAAGGAGCCACAGGTATGATCCAGCCATTGGACGTATATGGATTTCAACTTTGAAAACATTTTGTTAAGCGTTTTTCGGATGATGCTTCATTACATAATTATGACATAAATCTCCACTTGAGAAACAATATTATTCAACTCCAATCTCTTGTTCATCGCCAACTATCCTCTGTAAGATATAAAACCCTTTTTCAGTAATAATGGTATAAAAGTGGTTATGTAGACAGCAGGACACAAGATTTTGAAAATCCCTTAGATTTTGCGTTTGAAGAATCTTCACTAGTCAAATGTGCATATTGTGATGAGATGCCAGATGTTCTTGCTGTAAAAAGTCATTGTGTATCAAACATTTTTTCACGATCACCATATGTGTAACAAATATGAAGAATAATATCTCGTAGAATAAATGTAAGTATCGTAAAACAATTTTATATTACACAAAATATTATAAGAAATAAATAAAATAAATTTCTGGAAAATTTTGTATATCACAATAATTAATTTGCAACACTTGAAATGCTTCATAATTGTGAAACGTGCTTTGAGGGTGGTTTAACCCCTTCGGATCAGAATGGGTGTGCCTCATGCCGGCAGACTGCGATGTTTTCTATTTCCACAATGATTTCTGCCCTGAAGATAATTTTTCGCTACGCCGATTATACTGCAACTGTTACAATTGTTCAAGAAAATAAAAATTTACATTAAGGGTGGTGGTTTACCCTCTTTGAATCTGAAAGGGAGTGTAAAAGGATATAACTTTTTGTATTTTTTATACCACTTCATTAATTATTCAAAAATAAAATTTAGCTTTGATGAAAATCAGGAATTTTTGTGCATATCAGCGACAGGTGTTAGTTAACCCCTGTTTAAGGGGATGATGGTTTAAAAAAACCAATGTTTTACTGAAATCTAATAACATAATTTCAGTATAAACAAAGTTTACACTGTCTTTTCAATCATTAATTTCACTGGTGATCTACACGTATAAAAAAATACGTGTACCTTATTTTTTAGTGCTCATTAGAATCTACGCAGTGTAAAACTGCAGAGAGCACTATGTGCTTGTGTGCAATTTATGTGCTACTTACCAAGGTACACATCAATGTCACCTTATATCAATGCGCTTAGTTGGTCAAAAGTTAAAAATCGATGGAAATATTGTATGGCCATCAAACTTTCCTGTATTCTCAACTCAGGCAATCCTCCGTTTCTTCGCGAGTCATTGCAATATGTAGAAAATGTTCGGAGTCGTCATACCAGAAGAGACGGAAACTGAGTATAAATTTCTACATGTAGAACTTCTGCGTATTCCAATTCTTCCTCTGTCTCTTCTGCTAACCTCTGAAATTCTCAGGCTAATAATATAAGATTCGAGATAAGATCCGCTGATTGTTTAGCCTCATTCAAGATCAGAATTTTCCACCATTTACTGTCTGAACAAACGTCACTTATTTAGATCTGTATAGGTTCCAATGGTGACACATCTTTTCTAATTAATCTTCATTTATTTTTATATCAATCTCATTTTTATTGTATAGCGCGCGTTAATTATTTCACTAGGTCTTACAATCTTTACAATACCGTAATTGATTATTTTATTTCATATATTTAATGTATTTTCATTATTGTACTGATATTTTTGCCTTAGGGGAAACTTCCCAAGGCTTCAATAAACTGTGATATAATCTAATCTATGTTTGGCGGTACTATTTTATGCTATAAACATCTGCTATTGTTCATCAATTTTTCTTTATGCGGTTTAGTGCATTTTTATATTTTGAATGTTTCTGAAATTTAGATTTTTTTAACCTAATAATTATTTAAACTAAGTGCACACGCCTCCGCTAACAATAATAAAAACAAGTTTAATGTGTACAATTCAAGTTAACGAATGTTAATAAATATACAAGATTTCTGTACTTTCTTTTAATTATTAGATAATTACAAATAACAACATGATGCGTTGACGTAAAATTATATCTTTTTCTTAAGGTTATTCCTAAGGTAATTGTTCGTCTTCTTAATTCAGATAGAACATTCACCCAAATAAAAAAAACAGAAATTTAGACGTGTGAATCATTAAAATAATTAAAAATTGCAATATAGTAATTAAAAATTGTATTTTCCAGTTCAGTATAGATCTTTGAAAGCAACTACAAAACTGACTTGTAATCCGAAATGTGGGGCAAAATCATGTACTAATTTTTGGAGACACCGGAGACAAAAGCAAAATCTTCTTTCTGAAAGAAATTAATTGGTTGAAAAATATTTAAATACTGAAATTTCTTCTGACAATAATTCTGATGTCATGAATTCAATTAAATACGAGAATGACGAAACTTTGGAAATTAGGAATGAAATATTCCAAGGTATGAGTAGATTTGTAATAAAAGCATCTTAATCAAAATTATGAATCAAAAGATTGCAAATCACATTTGGGTAAACTTTCAGATCAAGAGACGATAGAAGTTATAGGCCAAAAACGTTATGAAAAATACGACATAAAATAGTGTGCCGTAGATATAAGAGAAGCTCCTGTTTTTACGGTTAACAAACTACTCATTAAAAAGAAGCAGAAAATTAAGAATTCAAAACCGGAAATGAAGTATAAATGCGAAAAGTGTGCGCGAAGCTATGCCCTGAAAGGAATTTTGGAGCGTCATAAAAAATTCGAATGCGACGTCACGCCACAGTTCGGATGCACATTATGTGGCAGAAAATTTAAACGGAAAAATAGTATGAATAACCATATAGTTCGCGTGCATCAAAAAACAAACTCAAATACAACGCAAACGAGGCACTATTGCGATAAATGTTCTCGAAGTTACTCTAGGCTAACAGGTTTAAATAAACATAAACGTATAGAACATGCAGCGGTCAAACCCCAATTTGTTTGCGATATTTGTGGTCAAACAGCGAAAGAAAAAGTTGTCTTATCAAGACATATGATTTTACGGCATCTCAAGTAATTTAACAAGTTCAACTTCAATATTTGAAAAATTTGTAATACCAATTGAAAAATTCATAGCCTAAGATAGCTTTTTGTGAAAACTTCTCCATAAGAATCAACGCACGGAGAAAAATGGATGTTTACCATTAGCATCTGGATATTTCAGGTTAACATATTTAATGTGTTGCTATACGATAGCCATCTAGATGTTGAAGGTTATTTTCTGTGGCAATTAAATATATGTATTATAGAGCATTCTTACCTCGAAGAATTTTTAGAAGAGGAAACAGCATTTGCGTCAACTATTGTATTATATCCAAACAATTTAGAGCATTATTATCAATATTTGGAAAAAATTAATTAGTAATCATCGTTTTTCTACAAGTTCACATATGGCACGTCCATTTTTCTCCGTGCTCTTCAGTGCATTTTTGTATTTTTAATGTTTTTGAAGTTTAGATGTTTTTAGCTTAATATTCATTCCAGTGCACACTTTTTCACTAGCAATAATAAAAACAAGTTTAATGTGTACAATTCTAGTTAACGAATGTTAATGAATATACAAAATTTCTACTATCCAGATATTTTCTTTTAATTTTTAGATAATTACAAATAACAGCATGGTGCGCTGACGTAACATAGAATATTTTTTCCTAAGGTTATTCCTAAGGTATTGTCGTCCTCTTATATTAGGGAGAACATCTATATAAATAAAATAACAGAAATGTAGACGTGTGAATCATTAAAATAATTCAAAATTTCAATATATTGATTAAAAATTTCATTTTTCCAGCTCAAGATAGTTCTTTGAAAGCAACTGCAAGACCGAATTGTAATCCGAAATGTGGGACAAAATCGTTTACTAAGTTTTGGAGACACCAGAGACCAGAGTACACTTTTCTTTCTGAAAGAAATCAATTGGGAGAAAAATGTTTAACTACTGAAATTTCGTCTGACAATAATCCTGATGCCACCACTTCAATTAAATTCGAGAATGACGAAACTTTGGAAATTAAGGAGGAAATAGTCCTAGGTATGAATAAATTTGTAATCAAAACATCTTAATCAAAATTATGAAATAAAAAATTGCAAATTACATTTTGGTAAACTTTCAGATCAAGAGACGATAGAAGTTACAGGCCAAAAACTTGATCCAAAATACGTGTCAATAGTGTATAATGCAGGTATAAGAGAAGACAATATTTTGACTGATAACAGCCAACTGCTTCACCAAAACAGACAGATAATTCAGGAATCAAGGGAGGAAAATGAAAAAAAATACAAATGTGAAAAGTGTGCTAGAACCTTCAAAAAGAAATCCCATGTGAATTATCATCAAAGATTCGCATGCGACGCCAGGCCCCAGTTCAGATGTAAATTCTGCGACAGACGGTTTAAACGGAAAAGTCACGTGAGTCGCCACGTGGATTTTGTACATCTTAAAATAAACGAACTGACATCGAAAACGAGGCATTATTGCGACAAATGTTCTCGAAGTTACATTTGGCCAAATGATTTAACTCGACATAAACGTTTGGAACACGCAGCAGTTAAACCACAATATACTTGCGATATTTGTGATTATAAAGCGAAAGAAAAAGCTAACTTGTCAAAACATATAATATCACGTCATCTCAAGTAATTTAATAAGTGAAACTTTAATATTTGTAAAATGTATAATAAAAAAAAATTATTTATTTTTCTATTTTATTTTAATATTTGGGGAAAGTCATTGTCAAAGATTACTTTTTGTAAAAATTTCTTCATATGCTTAGTGCATTTTTATTTTGTTAATCTTCAGAAAAACTATTGTCATATATTATTGTACAATTATACTCAATGGTTAAATGCATTTTAAGATTTTGATGGAGTACTCCCCATCGATATAATCCTAAGTAACTTCTGTAAACTTTTGAATTGGTTGCCGTTATTTTGGATGTTAACAGACTGCGGACCAAATTCAAGGAAAAAATTAATGAATCAGAAGAAATGCGCATGCGACAAGTGTTCTTGATGGTATCCACAGAAAAGTAATTGGACTTTTCATAAAAAAATACTGTTACGGCTTCAAGCCACAATTAATATTTAAATTCTGCAGCAAACGAATTATAATTATATCTTGCCTTCAATACTAAAGTTTGTAAACTGAATTCGTATCTATGTAAATGTGCTTTATTCCTTATTACTTAAGACAAGAAAGGCTTTTTTCTGTAATAAAAATAAATAAGTGAATTTGATGAAAAATTAGTAATTCATTTATATCTTTGCATTTTACTAATATTACTGATTTTTCGACCATTTACTAGTAGTCAGTGGTAAAAAAATCGATTCCCAGAGAACTTTGCAGAATGAAGGCTTGCAGAATGCTCTCTGAATTTGAATCAGTGGAATTCCAACTGAGAATCAGTGACCATCACCGTTTTAGTAAACTTCTACTAAATAAAATGAAGAGAAATGAGAATAAGATTACCTAACCGTTGACAAGCTGTAAGTTGCATTTTTCTGATATTTTCAGATCTGCAGAACCCCAAGAAATTGAAGAGAAATTTCAAGAGAGCAAGAGAAAGGCCAAAAGCTGGACCATACTTTTGCTTTATCGGTTTCGAAACTTTTGCAGTACAAAGTTGACTTTTTAAGACTAAATCTTTTGTTGATAAAAGCACATGCAAAACTCTAAATTCTTTTGAACTTTCAGTTCCAGGAAGCTGCCCAAAAAAGATTTAGATCCAACCAATAATAAAAAATATCAGTTAAAAGAATGCACCGTTGATATAAGAAAGAACAAAAAGCTGATTGTTTATCAATATGGATCAGGCCAAAAACCAGCATAATATTAAAAAATCTGAAAAGCAACTGAAAAAGAAATACAAATGCAACAAATTTAGCCGAGGTTATACGATGTTTGAAAAGCCATAAAAAATAAGAATGCGAAGCAGTACCACAATTTACCTGTGCAGCATGCAATAACAAATTTAAACATAACCGTGATTTACGTCGCTATATAGATCAAGTACATCTGAATTTGAAAGCAGCCATAAGGACCTCGAAAACGAGGCATAATTGTGACAAGTGTACTCGGAGTTATATATCTTGAGGTTCTTTAAATCGACATAAACGTTCAGAACACATAGCACTGAAAGATAAATATATTTGTGATAATTGTGATTATATATCGAATAGCAAAAAAACATTGTCAAATCATATCCTTTTACGTCATCCTTAATTGTTTATTCTGATATTCAAAAGCCTAGCATCTAGTGAAACTCGAATGTAAACTTTTAATCAGAATTCTTATTCTTCAATATAAATAAGGTTTATTCTTTTATGTCAAGAAATTTTTGTGCTGTAGAAAGCACTGATTTTACTTCTTGTTAATAAAATTATATTTCTGCGTTTCATACACTATTTTAATTTTCAATTGATTGTAAATTATTTGTACTCTACTTGTTTGCCAGTGTTTATGTACCTAATTGTACATTTTTTTAGATAATCCTTATGAAAACAGTTGAAACCCATTGAAGTTGGATAAATTTATTTTAACAACAGTTTTTTTCATCGAAGGGCAAAAGGGTTTACGAGGTAAACTGATTTTTAGGCTTAATAATTAAATTCTATTTAATTTAATTTTACACAATTTTCTTTATTTGGAAAGTTAAGATTTGCAGGATAATGATCAAAATATCTGACCTTCTGTCCTCCGATTTTTTCAGATTATCATAGTTACATGTTTCAATATAATTCTGGGATTTTGAGGCACCATAGGACAAAAGATAATCTTCTTAAAAGGAATAAAATATACACTAAAAGAAATTCTCATGAAAAGGATTTGACCTTTACACTTAAATACAACAAGGAACGAACTTCGGAAACCAAGAAAAAAGTAATCGAAGGTGAAGTTTCAAATGCATAGTCAATATATTTAGAAAATTGTAAAATACAAGACTTCAAATAACGTTTTATCAAAATTTCAGATCAAGGAAGTTGTTCAAATAGAGACATGGAACCAAGTGACAATCTAAAATATTTGTACCGTATGAAAGTGGATGATACCTCAGCAGTTTACAAGATCCCACCAAAAAAGTTGAAGAAAATTAGAGATTCTAAAGCTGGAGCGGAACAGCAGTACAAATGCGATAAATGCGCTCGAAGTTATAGTCAAAAAAAAAATTTTAATCGTCATAAAAAATACGAATGCGGCGGAATTCGAATGTTCGTGTGTGAATTTTGCTGTAATCGCTTTAAATACAAAGATTACCTTCGTCGTCATATAGATCGGATACATCTAAAAACAGACGCAAATATATCAGAGGGAAATTATAATTGTGACCAATGTAGTCGAAGTTATCGTGTCTTAAGTAGTTTAAATCGACATAAACGATTAGATCACGTAGAATTTAAGCAACAAGTTCAATGTGATGATTGTGGTTTTACATCGAGCCACAAACAAAATTTGTTGAGGCATATCCGCTTACGTCATCTTTAATTATATATGCCAAGTATCATCAGACTTTCGTAGTATTTAGTGTAGTTTCAATTTAAAGTTTCAATCCGATTTTTTTAATCGACCCGCGTTTCTACTATCGATAAAAAAAACAACTTCATTTTTGCAGAATTGAAGTTAACGAATGTTTGCGATTTAAAAAATTATTATAAGTCATGTTTTATTTCATGTTAACAAATAATGTCACTTCTTAATAAATATATACGATTTCTGCAATCCGGATAATTTTTTTAAAGTTTTAAATAATTAAAAATAACAGCATGCTTAGGTTAGCAAAAATATAAAAGCTGAGCTGTAGCCTTGCATCTGTTGTTGTCTAGATTATTAATGATGAACATTGGAGTAACCTGGAACGAGAAAACAAAAAGTTTCTGGATATAAAATGTTAAATCACGACAGACAGCCAATTTTAAATCGATATGTACACAGCACCCTTTTAATCTCAATACTTCAATCTAAGCGAAGATAAAAAAGTATATAAAATTATAAAATTTCGTAGACTCTCTATTCAGAGAAAACATGAACTTGAATCAAATGCTATCAGCAGATTTGATAAAAGTCCTGTCTAATTCAAACTAATTTCACAAATCAAAATCCATCAAATTCTGATCATCCAGAAACCCTACACTTTTCTATCATCATATTTTCATTGAACTGTTATAAAATTTTGTCAGTGCAACACTTGCGATAAATTCTATGTTTCGGAGTCTAGGGTATTTCCATAAAATTGTAGCTGTTGGGAAATCGTATACTTTTCTATCAACAGTTTCTGATTGAAACTCCATGCAATCTTACCGATACAATACTTGTATCAAATCTTTTGTTCCGGAATTTTTCACAAATCTTATACTTTTCTACCAACAGCATCTCATTGAAACTATATCAAATCTTAACGGCACCAATATTGCATCAAGTCCTATGTTCCAGAAGCTTGCATATTTCTATCAAATCCCGTGTGGAAAAATGTCCTGGCAGTCTGGTTACAGGTCTGGCCCAGGTCTAGATTTATCTAGACATTCTAGACTGTCTAGTCTGGAAGATCTGATATGGCCCAGGTCTGACCTTATACAGAACGTCTAGTCTGGAAGGTCTGGTCGGTCCCAGGAGTGGCGCTGATCAGCGAGCCATGAACAAAAAATGTTCTAAGTTCGATCAGCAAATTTTTTTGACATATTTTGCAAATGTTACAGGGTATCTAAAATGATAGAAAATAAGAAGTGCACACTATCAAAACAAGACTTTTTTCTTATCCCATAACTAGCGACTGACCAGACGATCTATATATACTATACTACTAGTATACTATATATATATATATATATATATATATATAGTATACTTTTCTATCAATAGAGTTTTTTATTGAATCTCTATCAAATCTTATCCTTGCAGAACTTGTATCAAATCCTATCTATCTTACAAAGTTTCAGAAATTTCTATCAAATTCTATCCATCGAGAAATCTGACCCTTTTCTATCAAAAGTTTCTATTAAACCTCTGTCAAATCTTATTCATACAGAACTTATATCAAATCCTATATCCTAAAATTTCGAAAATTTCCATCAAATTCTATCCATCGAGAAGTCTTATATTTTTTGTCAATAATTTCTCATCAAAATTATATCAAATCTTATTGTCACAACAGTTTTTTCAAATCTCATGTTCTAGAATCTTGGAAGTTTTTATCAAACTCTATCCGTCGAGAATCTTATTCTTTTCTATCAACAGCTTGCCATTGAAATTCCATCAAACTTTATGCACTCCAGACTTTTATCCAACTACATATCAGAATCTCGGAAATTTCTATTCAATTTTATCTTCTATCCAAATTCCTAAAATTGTGGATACAGAAAACGGATTGAAAAGTATTACATTTTTTTATCAAGGCCTATCAAACTTTTTCAGCAGGAATACATTCTGCTATGAGTTATTAATTATTATAGTCTATTGGGTCAAGGTTTACTGCATGATGTTTGTGCTCGACTGTCTTTTTTTTTGTGAAAAGTCGAATCTCTTTAGAAATAGAAAAACAAAGATTTATATTTATACAATATTTTTCAAACGCAATTAAGTAATGTAAAGCGGTTGTGTATTGCTTATACTGTCGGACATGATTTTTGTCCCTTTAATTCCAGGTGATTTTATTAGGAGTTTTTGCCCACATTACGAACCTGTTAACAGAAATGCTCTAGCACGTCGATTCTTTTAGTAAATCGGACGCAAAACGTTAAAAAAAACGTGTTTGTGATACTTTTTGGAATCTTGAACCTTTTCCTTTAAAGCTACAGGATATTACCATGGAGTCGTTGATGAACTTGTTTTAGTCGTATACCGTAGCCGCTAGGATTTGTAATGTACGCTAAAAAAAAAATCTTGTAAGAATCACCTGGAATTGTTTAAAGAACAAAAAAAATGTCGGACAGTGTCATTATTTAAACATGTCTGCTATAGGGTAAGGATTAAAATAATCGAAAATTACTAATTGTAAATTTCGCCTTATAATTTTCTAGATAAACGGAATTCCAAGAGTCAATCAAAAAAGTCAACAGGAAGACAGGATGGTGGGCCATATTCTCGTACAACTACTCACATTTCTACTGACGACAAGTCTGGTACCAAGACTTTAATTGAATACGACATTGACGAAACTGTGGAAATCAAGGAAGAAATCATCGAAGGTATGAATAGCTTTTAAATTAAAATATCTTCACTAAAACTATGAATTAAAAACTTGAAAATCACATATTTGCTTAATTTTCCAGATTATGAATCTACCGGTAGCCAGAAACGTAGCAAAAAGTACGAAACAAAATTGTGTACTGTAGGTATAAGAGAACATCGTGATGTTTTAGCATATAAGTGCGAAAAGTGTGCGCGAAGCTATGCCCGGAGAACAAGTTTGTTTAATCATAAAAAATTCGAATGCGACAACATGCCGCGGTTCAAATGTGAATTCTGCGACAAACTATTTAAACGGAAAAGTAATGTTGGTCGCCACGTGAGTGATGTACATCTTAAAAAAATCTCACTCACCTTGAAATCAAGGCATAAATGTGACATATGTCCTCGAAGTTACATTTGGCAAGGAGATTTAAATAGACATAAACGTTTAGAACATGCACCAATCAAACCGCAATTTATTTGCGACTATTGTGGTCTCAAAACGAATCGGAAATTTGTCTTGTTAGAACATATTACTATACAACATCTCAAGAAACGCAATACGCGAAACTCCAATCCTGAGCAAATTTCTATTGCTAATTAGAAACATTCCTATTTATTTGTGATATACCTAAGATTACGTTTTGTGAAAATTTCTTCATATGTAATATATAATCGACGGTTTAGTGTATTTATGTTTTATTAATGTTCCGAAAGGATAAATCGACTCTGTACAGCAATCATCGTGAATCATTTTTCAATGTTAAATTTATTAAAATACATACAGTTTATTTTTAGAAATTTTTTTTTTATGATTTTCGACCATTTTCTATTTTATTTACTATTGAATAAAATAATAATAATTAATACTCCCAACGATAGAATACAAGAAGTTTAGGTACATGAAATATTTAAAGAATCCAAAATAAGAAATAAAGGGTAATCTCCTCCTATCTAAGTGTGCTTTATCCTTAATTACTTAAGATTTAAAAATAACCCTTCAATTTACGGCCATTTGTCTATATGTACTAATGAAATAGTAAGAAGTCCTTTATCAATATTTCCATAAACTGATGTAAAATCCACAGTTTTATAATATTTAAAAATTTACTGACTGCAATGTTAATTTTAAGCAATACTATAAATGTATTATTTTTTTGAAATTTCAGGAGATTAGGGTATCGCTTCTGTTTTTCCATTGTCCTTTGATTCACTTTTGGCTCAAATTTGACACCTTGAGACTTATTATGCTAAAAATAAGGCTTATTAATTCTAATTTGTAAGGCTTACTAAGCTAATTAGTACACTTAGACAGAAATATTCTTCATTCAACAAAATCGTTTGGTTGATTACATTTGGTTGATTTAAAACAAAAGTTTAAGTGAGTAAAATTTGCGTTACGGGCATGCAGCTCTTATCCGAAATCAACTTTCCCACATTTTATTGAGAGCTAATAGTCTCTACGAAATTTGGTTGTCCGTGTAATAAACACATGCTATTGCTGAACCAACAAGCATTTTGTTTATTCGACTAAATATCTTTCCAGGTGTAGTTTTCTACTAATTCAGAGCGTAAGTGCTTACTCAAGCAAATGATAAGCAACTTCTTACTACTATAAATGTAGGATGAGCTATTTTCTGTCAACTTCATATTGATTCAAACTTTAATGCACGATCCGTTCATGATCGCCAATGTTCTTAATTATATAAACAAATGGTATACTTCCAAAATTTAAGCAACAGAATCTAGGCGTGTACGTCGTTGAAATAATTTCAAATTGTAAAATAGTAAGTAAGAATGTTATTTTGCCAGATCAACAAAGTATTCTCGAACGAGAAAGCGAGATGTTTCCGGATATCAAATTATAAACAATGGCAAATAACAAATTTTAAATTGATATATTTATATCTTTCTTTTAATCAGAATACTTCAATCTTTTATAATGCAAATAATGCCCAAATGGAATATCGTCTGCTTTGGGTTATCATTTTTAATCGAGTCAAGGTTTAATGCATGATCTTTGTATTCCTCTATCTTTTCTCTTTGTCAAAAGTCGAATCTCCTTAGAAATAGAAAACAAAATATTGAAAATATAATATGACACTAATGCCATTAAGTTATTAAATGTGCTTTAATAATTGTGACTTTTAGCCCATAATTTTTTAGATCAAAAGACTAAGATTAAGTCGAAGAAATCCACACGAAGACGGGATGGTTTCCAATATTCTTGTACAGCTACTGAAATTTCTTCTGTCAATAATTCTGGTGCCAACACTTTCATGCAATATGAAAATGACAAAACTATGGAAATTAAGGAAGAAATATATATATATATATATATATATATATATATATATATATATATATATTTGTAATCAAAACATCTTAACCAAAACCATTAAATAAAAAATTGAATACTGCATTTTGGTAAATTTTCAGATCAAGAGACGAAAGAAGTTACAGGCCATAAACGTAATAATGAATACGAGTCAATATTGTCTACCGTGGATATAAGGGAAGATAATAATTTTTCTGTTAACAAACTGCGGGACAAACTGAAGAAGAAACTTGAGGAATCAAACCCGGAAAAGAAATACAAATGCGAAAAGTGTGCACGAAGCTATAGTCAGAGACAAGGTTTAAGTAATCATACAAAATTCCAGTGCAACGTTTTACCAAAGTTCAAATGTAAATACTGCGACAAACGATATAAACGGAAGAATGACCTGCATACCCATGTAGATCGCGTGCATCACAAGACAAAGTCAAAGATGATGATAATTGCGACAAATGTTCTCGAAGTTACATTAGGGTAGGAGATTTAAATCGACATAAACGTTCAGAACATGCATCAGTCAAAACACAATTTATTTGCGACTATTGTGGTCACGCAACTAATCAGAAAAGTAGCTTGTCAAGTCATATGACTTCACGCCACTCACAGACATCGCAATCGATGTATCATTGCGACAAGTGTTCTCGAAGTTACAATTCGTTAGGATATTTAATTCGACATGAACGCTTGGAACATGCAGCAATCAAAATACAATTTATTTGCGATTATTGTGGCCACAAAACTAATCAGAAAAGTAGCATGACAAGTCACATAACTTCACGCCACATATAGACATCGAAAACGTGGTATTATTGCGACAAATGTCGAAGTAAAATACATGACTTCATACCAGTCACAGACATCAAAATCAAGGCATAAAAGCGACAAATGTTCTGGAAGTTACCCTCTGTTATATAATTTATATCGACAGAAACGTTTAGAACATACACCAGCCAAACAACAATTTATTTGCGACTATTGTGACCACAAAACGAACTGCAAAAATGGCTTCATTGCAAGTAATTCAGTAGACAAAACTTTAAACTTTAGGAAGTTTCTACTTAATACAGTTTTTTTAGACGCATATTCCTTATTATATCACTGGGTTCTACTCAATGTTTAATTGAATTTTAGGATTTTTGTGCAATCATAAAACTTAACGCAAAGATTACACGTTGCAATATATCTTCTCATGTCATACTATGTAATAAAAAATACGTATGTGCAGACTTCAATAAATGCTGAAACATTGGTTTCTGTATCACATCAGTTTTTAGGTTTATATTCTGTATTGACTATTTTATTAACTATTTAAATTTTGAATTAGTTTCTGTGAAATCCACAGCTTAAAAGTCATAATAAACAATGGCCAGATGCATTGCTTATTCTTTCAAGATTCACAAATTGCAATTTTAATCGATAGTTAAAATGTGTTTTTTTTTAATGCTAGGAGATTACCGTAAATTAAGGCTAAGCGGCGTACCCTTAATATTGCATTTAAAACGCGATATTTCTTTTGGTAGGGTTTCCAATTGAAGTTTTACAATTTTGCCGCTTAGCCCTAGTTTAAGGTAGTGTATCGTGAATAGAAAAAACACTTCAGAGTTGTCTCTTAAATAATTTCACGTACGCTAGACAAGCATCATCTACATATATAGCATAGGGCGTATATTTATAATCGTCAAAAATTGTTCTTCAGCTCTTAAAACTTGTATTATAGCACTTTTTCCCAAAATTGTAGAATAGCTTGCAGGTCAAATGTAAATATGCAATCAGAATACTTTTTCATCTAAGAGCACAAGTATTTACTCAGAATAGAAAGTTTAAGGGTCGTAATTCAAAAATAATATTTAGATTAAAAAGTACTGATAAATCATTGTGTTTAATTCCATGTTAATAGAATGATAACAGTTCTCCGTTCTAAAAAACATTCTTTTTCCAGTTGCTTACAGATTAACAGCATGCATGGTTCTTTTGTGATTGTCCGTATTCTTAAAACTCAAAATTGGGATACTTCCAACCAGTGGAAGACTAAGCATATCGGCACAACAAGTGTCTGCATAAATGTTTTCTAATTCAGAATGACACATTTCATTTTGCTAGGTCACCTGAGGGAAGAGCTCTATCTTATTCCTGAAAGAAATCAATTCGAAGAAAAATGTATAACTACTCAAATTTCTTCTGGTGATAATTCTGATGTCAAAGCTTTCATTAAATACGAAAATGACGAAACGTTGGAAATCAAGGAAGAAATCCTCCAAGGTATGACTAGTTTCTTGATCAAAATATCTTATGTAAAACCATGAAATAAACATTTTAAAATTACATTTAAGTAAATTTTCAGATGAAGAAACTTCCTGGCAAGATGCCACAGGCCAAAACCGTATAAAAAAATATGGATCAAAATTGTATACCGTAAATATGAGAGAAGATGATAATCTGACTTTGAAGAAGAAATTTGGGAACCAAACAAAGCAGAAGATTCAGGATTCAAAGGCGGGAAGAAAGTTCACATGCGAAAAGTGTGCGCGAAGCTATACACAGAGACAAAACTTGTATCGCCATAAAAGGCTCGTTTGCTACGTCAATCCAAGAATTCAAGAATCAAAGCAGAAACAGCAAAAAAAGTACAAGTGCGAAAAGTGTACTCGAATCTATAAATGGAAATTTAGTTTGAATTTTCATCAAAAATACGAATGCGACGTCACGCCACAGTTTAACTGTGAACTCTGCGGCAAAAGCTTTAAACAGAAAGGTGCTATGAATCGCCATTTGGGTATTGTACATATCAAGACAAATCCATATCTCCGTGTGGCAATTAAAGCTCCATTTATTTGCGATATTTGTGGTCATACAGCGACAGAAAAAGGTATCTTGTCAAGACATATTATTTCACGTCATCTCAAGTAATTTAATATGTGCAGCTTCATGCCATCATAAACCAATGTTGCGTTAATCCATTTGAAAAGAGATGCAAATATTATATCGGAAGGAAATTATTATTGTGACCATCGTAGTCGAAGTTATCGTGTCTTAAATAGTTTCAGTCGACATACACGGTTAGATTAAGTAGAATTTAAGCAACAAGTTCAATTTGATGATTGTGGTTTTACATCGAACCTCAAAAAAGACTTGTTGAGGCATATTCGTTTACGTTATCTTTAATTATATACCCTGAGCATCGTCAAACATGTAGTATTTAGCGCAACACTAACTTAAAATTTTAATCTGAATTATTTTTTATGTAAGGTACAAGTTTGCACTAACAATAAGAAGAACCAGTTTGATGTGCACAACCTCAGTTAACCATTGTTTGCGGTCTTAAAAGTACTGGTGAATCATGCTTGATTCCGTGTTGAGATTAATTCAATTACTCTTGACAAAATCCCAGCAGCGACCTGTAGCTAGTTACTAAAGTATATTTATGCAAATTACGATTATATAAATTGTAAAGAATTTAATAAATATATAATATTTTTTCAATATAGATACCTTCTTTCCATTTTCAGTTGATTAAGAATAATAGCATAATGTGTCGACGTAAAATAGAATTATATTTTTTTCTAAGGTTAGCAAAAATGAACAAGATGATATATAAGCTTACCTTTATGTTTGTGTAGATTATTAATGCAAAAAATCTTCTATAGTGTAAATAATGTCCAAATGGAATATAGTCTGCCTATTAAGTAAGGAAATATGAATGTGTGTGGTTTATGTTTTAAATCTATATCTACTCTAGGATAAGGATTACAATCATGGTACATTAATAATTGTAACTTTCACTCTATAATTTTCTAGATCAAAAAGGCAAGATTAAGTCGAGGAACTCACCAGTAAGAAAGGCTACTGGGCCATATTCTTATACAGCTACTAAAACTTTTTTGGTCAATAATTCTGGTGCCAAGACGTCAATTGAATATATTAATGACGAAACATTGGAAATAAAGGAAGAAAACATCCAAGGTATGGCTATGATTGTAATAAAAACATCTTAATTTGAACCATAAAATACAAAATTGAAAATTGAATTTTGGTTAATTTTCAGATCCGGGCATGATAGAACTTACAGGCCAAAATATCAATACAAAATATGAGTCAAAATTTTGTACTGTAGATATAAGAGACGATGGTTTTTTGGTTTTGAGTAAACTACCGACCAAAAAGAAGCAAAACATTCAGGAATCTAAACAGGAACCCGAAAAAAAATATCAATGCGAAAAGTGTGCCCGCAGATATAAGTGGAAAAAGCATTTGAATCACCATGTAAAATACGAATGCGGCGTCATTCCACAGTTCACATGCAAATTTTGCGGCAAACAATTTAAACGTAAATTTGGCTTGCGTAGTCACATGGATTATATACATCTTAAAAAAAAGTTACATACTTCAACGAGATATAATTGCGACCAGTGTTCTCGAAGTTACAATTTGCTAAGACATTTACATCGACATAAACGTTTAGATCACTCAGTTATAAGCCATAAATTTGTTTGCGATTATTGTGGCTACGAAACTAATTGGAAAAGTCACTTGCCAAGACATATTACTTCATTTCATCTCAAGTAATTCAGTTTACAAAATTTTAAACTTTAGGAAAATTCGACTTAATATTATTTTTCCTAAAACGCGTATTTCTTATTATAATTATTAAGCGAATTTGTGTCTACGATTTCGCTTTGTAAAAATCACTGCAATATACAGATGTTTAATGCTTAATGCATTTTTATTTTTCGAAAAATCACAAAGCGTATCTTTACTCTCCATCGATATCAATAAATTACTTTTGTCAAATGTTGAATTGGTTAAAATGACTTTCTTTCTTCGTAAAAATATACAGATGAGAAGGTATAGATCGAGGACCATTTTCTATTAAGCGCACTAAGTATTTCTACTTATTTATCCGTGGAGAAAATTTGTTTAACACTTGGTGCTTAGTCATTAAGATTAATGAGCATTCAATATTGCAGTGTTCTTATGATTAATTATTTTTACTATGAAAAATTATCAAGTTTACCATTATTGTACATTATCGAATGTTTTTTGTTCTCAGCTAATAAAATAACTATTTTTTCAAAACTTAGACACCTTCTTTTAACTAAGTCCATGAGTACATCTAAAAGTATACCTATAGAAATTCAAGAATAATAACTATTGCTATAATTTGAAATTTCAGTATAATTATTTAAAATCTTAATTTTCTAGATCAAGAAACTTTTTTAGAAGCAACTACGAGACCGAAAGGAAATCCAAAATCTGAAGGTAATAATTCTGGTGCCAAGATTCTAATTGAATACGTCAAGGAGGAAGCTATAGATATCATGGACGAAATCATCGAAGGTATGATTATAGTTGTAATAGAACAATCTCAAGCATAACCATGAAATAAAAAGTTGAAAATTTCGTTTTGTTAAATTTTCAGATCAAGAGGCGAAAGAAGTTACAGGCCAAAAACACAGTGAAAAATACGAATCAAAATTGTGTACCGTAAATATGAGAGATGATGATACTTTGGCTATTAAAAAGAAACCGCAAAGCCAAAAGACGCAGAATGTTCAGGATTCAGGAACAAAAATAAAGTACACATGCGAAAAGTGTGCCCGAAGCTATGGGCATAAAAGTGTTTTGGGTCGTCATAAAAAATTCGAATGCGACGTCATGCCACAGTTCAGATGTACATTCTGTGACAAACGATTTAAACAAAAAAGCAACATGAGTAGCCACATAAAGCACGTGCACCTTAAAACAAACTTACGGACATCACAAACGAGGCATAATTGCGACAAATGTTTTCGAAGTTACACTTGGTTTACTGATTTAACTCGACATAAACGCTTAGAACATTCAACAAGCAAACCACAGTTCATTTGTGACTATTGTGGCCACAAAACTAATTGGAAAAGTGGCTTGTCAAAACATATTACTTCACGTCATCGCAAATAATTCAGTAAACGAAACTTTAAAAATCGGGAAAGTTGTATTTTATACTATTAACAAATGTTTTTCTTTATGAAATTAAACGGCTATCTACCTAAGATTTCTCTTTGTGGAAATCACAACAATAATACACTATTGTTAAATGCATTTTTATTTTTTTAAGAATCTGATTTGCGAATTACTTTTGTTAAATGTTGGATTTTCTGGTATGTGCATCGTTTAGTTGGTACATAAATTTTGTTTATTTTGTAGAAAAAATTCTTATGAGAGGTCGTAGGTTGATGGTACATGACAATAAAATCACAATTTTTGATACTTGTGTTCATAAAATAAAATGCTAAGGTCAGTTGTTTTATTTCATGTTACTAAACTGAATTTTTATTTTTTGAAGATTCCAAACGAGTACATTTATTCTCCATCGATATCAGTAAATTGATTTGGTAAAATACTGAATTGGTTAACAGCTATTTTGTTTCTTTGTAAAAAGACATACGAATAAGGAAAATAGATGCATTTTATATATGCACCTCCTGGTTGATCGTTGCTGTACCGACATTCATCTACGTAAAGTCTCTTTATTATTGATTATTCACTTAAAAAAATTATTACTTTTTTCACTAATGTAGATCAACGAAAGTATTAGCTTCTCAGTTAATGAAATAACTATTTTTCGGAAAATTAGGTATCTTCTTTTAAGTTAATATTAATATAATTTTAACTACTGCATGATACATCTATGGGCACATCTAGAAATATAAATATATACATTTAAGCGTGTTCATTATTCCAACAATTTCAAGTTGCAAGATAATCATTAAAAATTTTATTTTTGTAGATCAAGAAATATTTTTAAAGGCGGAAGCTGGGCTACAGACTTCGTTTCACTGTACAACTATTGAAATTTCTTCTTACAATAATTCTGATGCGAACACTTCAGTTGAGTACGACAATGACGAAACTTTGGACATCAAGGATGTAATCCTTCAAGGTATGTCTATATTCGCAATCCAAATATCGTAACTAAAAATATGACATAAAATATTTTTGATTAAATTTTGGTAAATTTTTAGATCAAGAGCCGGAGGAATTTACGGGACAAAAATGCGATGATAAATATGATTCAACAGTGTGCACCGTAGATACGAGAGAAGCTGTTATCTTTAATGTGAACAACCTGCGAACCAAATTAAAGCAGAAAATTCGAGAATCAAACCCGGGAGAGAAGACCAAATTGAAGCAGAAAATTGAGAAATCGAGACAGGAACCGGAAAGGAAATACAAATGCGAAAAGTGTGCCCGCAGATATAAATGGAAAAAGCACTTAAATCACCACTTAAAATACGAATGCGGCGTCATTCCACAATTCGGATGTAAATTCTGTGGGAAGCTATTCAATCGAAAAAGTAACATGAAGAATCACGTGTATTGTACACACATTAAATCAAAGTCACAGAAATCGAAATCAAATCATAAATGTGAGAAATGTTCGCGAATATACAATGGTTTAGGTCATTTAAATCGACATAAACGTGTCAAACACTCTATAAAACCAGAATTTGTTTGCGACTATTGTTGCCGCAGATTTGATTGGAAAAATCACTTGTCAAGACATATTACTTTATACCATAGCAAGGAATTCAGTGCACAATTGTTTAAATATTAGGAAATATATTTCTAATACTATTAAATGCTTCTCTTCATGACATTAAATAGCTATGTACCTAAGATTTCTCTATGTGAAAATCACAACATTATTACTCTATTGTTAAATGCATTCTTATTTTTTTAAGATTCTGATTTGCGAATTACTTTTGTCAACTGTTCGATTTTCTGGTATGTACATTGTTTAGTTGACGTATACATTTTGTTTACAGAAATCAAATCAAATTTTCCGACGCTTGTGATCATAAAAGAGAATGCAAATTTGTATTGTTTGATTTCATGTTAATAAAATGAATTTTTACTTTTTGAAGATTCTGAAAGAGTAAATTTATCCTCCATCGATATCAATAAATTAATTTGGTAAAATGCTGAATTGGTTAACAGCTATTATGATTTTTCGTAAAAAAATATACGAATGAAAAATATGGATCAATTTTGTATTTACACATCCTGGTTGGACAAGATCAGGGTGCCGTGATCATTGCTGTGCCAACATTTATTTCCGAACAGTCTCTATATTATTTATTATTTACTATAACCAATTTTTTTTATTCACTAATTTAGATTAACGAAAGTATTATCTTCTCAGTCAATAAAATAACTATTTTTCGGAAATTTAGATACCTTCCTTTAACTTAATATTGACCTAATATTAACTACTGCATGATACATCCATGGGTACATCTAAAAATACAACTATAGAAATTGAAGCCTGTTAATTATTCCAGTAGTTTTAAATTGGAACATAATGATTTAACATTTTATTCTTGTAGATCAAGAAACTTCTTTAAAAACAACTACGAGAGGGAAAGGAAATCCAAAATATCGAACAGAAACCGAAGGTGGGCTACATACTTCTTTTCAATGTGTTTATTTTTTGGAATATAAACCAACTAGTGAAAATTCTTCTGACAATAATTCTGGTGCCAAAACTTCAATTGAATACGACAATAACGAAACATTGGACATCAAGGAAGAAGTCCTCCAAGGTATGTCATTCGCAATCAGAATATCGTAACTAAAACTATGAAATAAAATATTTTAAATTGAATTTTGGTAAATTTTCAGATCAAGAGCAGAAGGAAGTTACGGGCCTAAAACATGATAAAAAATATGATTCAAAGGCATGCACTGTAGATATAGGAGAAGCTGCTATTTTGAATGTTGAGAAACTGCCGACCAAATTGGACCAAAAAATTCAGGAATCAAGACAAGAACCGGAAAAGAAATACAAATGCAAAAAGTGTGCCCGCAGTTATAAATGGAAAAAGCATTTGAATCACCATCTAAAGTACGAATGCGGCGTGATTCTACAGTTTACATGTAAATTCTGCGGCAAACAATTTACAAGGAAAAGAAACATGACTCGCCATGTGGCTGTTACACATCTTAAAACAGACTTAGAGCCATCGAAAACGAGGCATAATTGCGACCAATGTTCGCGAAGTTACATTTGGCTAACACATTTACATCGACATAAACGTTTAGAACACTCAGCTGTAAAACGACAATTTATTTGCGACTATTGTGGCCACAAAAGTAAATGGAAAAATCACTTGTCAAGGCATATTTTTTCATTTCATTTGAAGTAATTAAGTACACAATACTTTGAACATTAGGAAATTCGTACTTAATAATATCCAATGCTTTTCTTTATCACATTATATAGCTATGTACCTAAGATTTCTCCATGTGAAAATTACAAGATTATTACTCTATTTTCAAATGCATTCTTATTTTTTAAAGATTTTATGTTTGCGAATTACTTTTGTCAAATGTTGGATTCTCTGGTATGTACATTGTTTAGTTGATACATTGTTCATTTAGTAAAAAATGTACGTATGAGAGGTCGTATGTTGATGATAGACGGCAATCAAATCACAATTTTCGATGCTTGTGATCGTAAAACAAAATTCAAAGGTTAATTGTTTGATTTCATGTTAATAAAATAAATGTTTACTTTTTGAAGATTCTGAGATAGTAAATTTATTCTCCATCGATGTCCATAAATTATTTTTGTGAAACGCTGAATTGGTTAACAGCTATTATGATTTTTTTGTAAACAAAATATACGAATGAGGAATATGGATAAATTTTATATAATATATAAAATTTATCCATATTCCTCATTCGTATATTGCATGTTACCGTTTTAACCCGAATTCAGTTAAAACTAGTTTTAACTAGTCAAAACGCGAAGTAATCAAGTCCTTTCGTAAAAACCCGAAGCTTTTTTTAATTCCATCTTATTTCGTGTTTTGACTGAAAATATCAGTTAAAACTAGATTCACCCAATTGTGCTTTTTTCGAAAGAACTAGTTTTACCTGTAGTATTCAGTATGGTTCGAGATGTGACCAATCAAACTTCTGTGACCAGTCACTGTAAACTCAGTATTTCGGGTTTTCATTGAATAGTGCAGGTAAAACTAGTCCTTTAAAAAGCACAAATGAGTGAATCTAGTTTTAACTGATATTTACAGTTCATACACAAGATCAGATGGAATTTAAAATTTCTTCAAGTTTTCACAAAAGCACTTGGTTACTACGCGTTTTGACTCCTGGTATTTTCACGTTTTAACCAGTCAAAACTAGTTTTAACTGATTTCAGGTAGAAACGGTGACATATGCGCTTTCTGGTTAGACATTAAGATTAAGGTGCCGTGATCATTGCTGTGTCCACATTTATTTCCGTAAAGTCTCTTTATGATTCACTATTTACTAGAAAAAATTATTTATTTTTTCCAGTAATGTAGATCAACGAAAGTATTATCTTCTCAGTTAGTAAAATAACTATTTTTCGGAAATTTAGATACCTTCCTTTTACTTAATCTTAATCTAATATTAACTACTGCATGATACATCCATGGGCACATATAAAAATACAAGTATATACATTTAAGACATAATTATTTTAAATGTTATATTTCTAGATCAAAAAATATTTTTAAAGACAACTACGAGGCGGAAAGGAAATCGAAAATATGGAAGAAAAGCGAAATCTGGGCTTCATACTTCTTTTCACTATACAACTACTGAAAATTCTTCTTACCATAATTCTCGTGCCAAGACTTCAATTGAATACGACAATGACGAAACTTTGGAAATAAAGGAAGAAATCATCCAAGGTATGACTAGACTTGTAATCAAAATATCTTAAGTAAAACTATGAAATAAAAAATTGCAAATTACATTTTGGTAAACTTTCAGATCAAGAGACGAAGGAAGTTACGGGCCAAAAACGTGATGAAAAATATGATTCTAAAGTATGCACCGTAAATAGAAGAGAAGCTGTTATTTTGGATGTGAACAGACTGCGGACCAAATTAAAGCAGAAAATTCTGGAATCAAGACAGGAACCGGAAAAAAAATACAAATGCGAAAAGTGTGCTAAATCCTATAAATGGAAGCGTGGTTTGACTGCTCATCAGAAATTCGAATGCTACGTCATTCCACAGTTTAGATGTGAATTTTGCGGCAAACAATTTACAAGGAAAAGAAACATTCGTCGCCACGTGGATTTTGTACATCTTAAGACAAAGTTACAGATAATGCAAACGAGGAACTATGACAAGTGTTCTCGAAGTTACATTAGGATAAATTCTTTGAGCAAAAATAGGCCGTTAGAACACGCAGCAGTCGAAGCAAAATTTACTTGTGACTATTGTGGTCAAAAAAAGCATCGGAAAGCAATCTTGTCGAAACATATTACTTTAAAACATGTCAAGTAATAATGACGATCATGAAACTCCAGCATTTAGAACATTTCTAATACTAAAATCCGTCGAGGAAAAAGTTGATTTCTACTTACGTAAAACCAAAATATGTTATCTCTCTAGTAGAAGTCATTAAATGAGTTTCATTCAAACTTTTGAGTCATAAAAATCAAGTGTACCTGAAAAAATAGTGAAAATAGAAAGAATTCAATCTTTTCCTCAGCCAATAAGCTCCCTCTCAGTAATTAGTGCCTTTACTTTACCGAAGGTTACATTTCGTGAAAATTTCTTTATAATAATCAGCGGGTTATTCGTACGCTATTATTTATTGTTTTTATATTCTCGTCATAATGAAAAGGTATGGGTTTTTTTGTGAAAGGTGACTATCACAGATTTCACTAAATATCCGCGTTTTGAGACCGCCTGAATCCGAAAAAATAGATTTTACGTTTGTGTCTGACTGTCTATCGTCGTTGTGATCATGGTTTTCGTCGTTGTTGTCTGCACATTACTCTTGATACTTGGGGCTTTTTCAACAAATGTCAAATTTGAGTTTGATATATTCAGAACATTCTTTTAATGTAAACAATTTCCAAATTAATATAGTTTGCTATGCGTTATTACTACTAATAGTAAAAAAAACTGAATGTTGAATATATAAACTGCATAAACTGCATGTTCTTTATATTCGTTTATGTTTATTTGGTCAAAAGTGTCTACTTAGAATTAAGAAATTAAAGAATAAAAAAAAATATTTTTTCACCATTGCGTTACGTAATGTGATTTTCCATGGGCCTTTTATGATTAATTAAATCTATATGCTACAGGACAATGATTAAAATTATCGAAACTCACTAATTTTAGCTTTTACCTTATAATTTTCTAAATAAACAGAATTCCAAGGGTGACTTAATGAAATTCACAGGAAGATAAGATGATAGGCGATATTTTTGTACAACTACAGACCTTTCTTCTGTCAATAATTCTGATGTAAAATCACTGAATACTCAATGGGTAATTTATATTTTTTAAAGGTTTCGAAAAAGAAAATTCATTCTACGTCGATATGTCAATAAATTACTTTTGTCAAATGCTGAAGTGGTTACCAGATATTTTTTTTGCTTCGTAAGAAAAGATGAGAAGAGATGGGTTGAGAGGATCATTTTCTGTTAGATTTACTACTAAAAAACGATTTTTTTTTTAATTTTAAATACCTTTCTTGACATTATTTTAATGTTTATTACTGCATGAAGCTTTTCTGATTGTCCATGGGTACATCTGAAAATACAACTATAGGAATTTAAGCATGTTAGTTATTCCAATAATTTCAAATTGCAACATAATTCTTTTAAATTTTATTTTTCTAGATCAAAAAATTTCTTTAAAAGCAACTATGAGACCGAAACCAAATACAAAATATGAAGCAGAAGGTGGGCTACGTACTTCTTTTCACTGTGGTTATTCACTCGAACATAAACCTGGTTTGTTGAGACACCAGAGGAAAGAGCACAGTCTTATTTCTGACAAAAATAAATTGGACGTAAAATGTACATTTAGTCAAACTTCTTCTGCGAATAAATCTGGTGCCAAGACTTTAATTGAATATGATAGTGACGTAGCTGTGGACATTAAGAATGAAAACATCCAAGGTATGACTAAATTTGGAATCAAAATATCTTATCTAAAACTGCGAAATAAAAAATTGCGAATTACATTTTCGTCAATTTTCAGATCAAGAGACAAAGGAAGTTACGGGCCAAAAACATGATGAAAATTTCGACTCAAAAGTAACCATCGTAGATATAAAAAAACTGCGAACCCAACATAAGAGGAAAATTCAGGAATCAAAACCGGAAAATAGGTACACATGCGAAAAGTGTGCGCGAAGTTATAGCCAGAAAAGTGTTTTGAATCGTCATAAAAAATTTGACTGCGGCGTCATGCCACAGTTCAGATGTAACTTCTGTGGCAAAGAATTTAAACGGAACGATCACCTGGGTCGCCACGTGGATCTTGTACATCTTAAAACAAACTTACAAATATCGCAAACGAGGCATAATTGCGACAAATGTTCCCGAAGTTACTCTAGGCTAACAAGTTTAAATCAACATAAACATTTAAAACACGCGGATGTCATACCACAATTTACTTGTGACTATTGTGGCCAAAAAATGCATCGCAAATCAATCTTGACGGCACATATTACTTTAAAACATGTCAAGCAATAATTCCAATCACTAAACTCCAACATTAAGGAATTTTCTAATATAATTGAAAAAAATGTATATCTTGAGAGCATAGAGCAACGGAACCATTTACAGAGGAGATTACAGAAGGGAAACCATCTGTCCAGGAAACTGTCGATTTCTACTCACCTGAAACTTAAATATGTTATCTCTTCAGTAGAAGTCATTAAATGAGTTTCATTTAAGCTTTTGAATTATAAAAATTAAGTATACGTGAAAAAACAGTGATCATATATAGAATTTTATCTTCTTTCCCGGACAATAGGCCCCCCCTCAGTAATTGGTGTCTTTACCTTATCGAAGGTTGCTTTTCGTGAAAATTTCTTCATAATAATCAGCGGTTCATCAGTATACTTTTTGTTTTGTTTTTATATTCTCATCATATTCAGAAGATATTAGTTTTTTGTGAAAGCTGACTATCGCGGATTCTACTAAATCTCCGTGTTTCGAGACTCCTGAGTCTGAAAAAGAGGGTTTACGTTGGTGTTTCTCTGTCTTTCGTTGTTGTGATCATGGTTGTCGTTGACGACCACGTTGATATATTTATAATATTCTTTTAATGTAAATAATGTCCAAATAAATATAGTTTGCTATGGGTTGTTACTTTTAATTGAGTCAAGGTTTACTGTTTGATCTTTATGTTCCTTTATGTTTATTTTACCAAAAGTCAGATCCCTTTAGAAATAGAAAATTTATGAATCAAAATAAAATATTTTATCGCCATTGCGTTACGTAATGTGATTTTGTATGGGTTTTAATCACTACTTGAATCTATATGCTACAGGACAAGGATTAACATTATCCACTTAACGAAATTCACAGGAAGACAGGTTGATGGGCCATATTCTGATACAACTACTGATTTTTTTCTGAAAATAATTCTAGTGTAAAAATCGCTGAATTATACTCAATGGTTAATCCATATTTTTTGAAGTTTTCGTAAAAGTGAATTTATGTATCAATGAATTACTTTTGTCAAATACTGAAGTTTTTAACCGATTTTTTTTCTTTGTTAAAATATACAGATGAGAAGGTATCAGTTGAGAGGATCATTTTCTATTAGATATACTACTAAAATTTTGTTTTTTGGAAAATTAGATACCTTCTTTTAATTTAACATTAGTTTAATACTTGTCACTGCATGAAGTTTTTCTGATTGTCCATGGGTACATTTAGAAATTCAACTATAGGAATTTAAGCATGTTAGTTATCCCAATAATTTTAAATTGCAACATAATTCTTTAAAATTTTATTTTTCTAGATCAAGAAACTTCTTTAAAAACAGTTACGAGATCGAAAGGAAATCCAAAATATAGAACAGAAACAGAAGGTGGGCTACATAATTCTTTTCACTATGGTTATTTTTTTGAATGTAAACCTGCTTTGTTGAGACACCAGAGGGAAGAGCACAGTCTTATCTCTGACAAAAAGAAATTAGACGAAAAATGTACAACTAGTGAAACTTCTACTGACGATAAATCTAGTGTCAGGACCTCAGTTCAACACGACAGTGTCCAAGCTTTGGAAATCAAGGAAGAATTCACACAAGGTTTGTCTAGATTTTTAGTAAAAACATATTAACTAAACGTACCAAATAAAAATTTGCAAATTACAATTTTGATAAATTTTCAGATGAAGAGAAACAGGAAGTTACGGGCCAAAAACGCGATGAAAAATTTCAGTCGAAGATAACCATTGTAGATATAAGAGAACTGCAAACTCAAAATAAGCAGAAAAGTCAGGAATCAAAACCGGAAAAGAGGTACACGTGTGAAAAGTGTGCGCGAAGCTATAGACAGAAAAGTGTTTTGAATCGGCATAAAAAATTTGACTGCGGCGTCATGCCACAGTTCAGCTGTCACTTATGTGAAAAACGATTTAAGCGGAAAGCTCACGTGAATATCCATGTAGTTCACGTTCATCAGAAAGCCAACTCGAACGAAACGCGAACGAGGCATAATTGCGACAAATGTTCTCGAAGTTACATCACGCTTCAAAATTTAAATCAACATAAACGCTTAGAACATGCAGAAGTCAAACCACAATTTACTTGTGACTATTGTGGCCAAAAAACGCATCGGAAAACTATCTTGTCGGATCATATTACTTTAAAACATCTGAAGCAAAAATCACGATCATGAAACTCCAACATTTCGGAAATTATTGTACTAACTGAAAGAAATGTATATCTGGGAGTATAATGCAATGGAACCAATTACAGAGTGGGGACCATCTCTGTCGCGGAAGCAGTTGATTTCTACCAGCCTAAAACATACATATATTATCTCTTTAGTAGAAGTCAGTAAATTAATTTCAGTTAAGCTTTTGATTCATAAAAATTAAGTGAACGCGAAAAAATAGTGAAAGCGGAAAAAATGTTATCTTCTTCCTCGGACAGTATACTGTATTATAGGTTCTTCCTCAATAATTGGTGCCTTTACGTTATCAAAGATTGCTTTTTCTGTTTGTTCATAATAATGAACGGTTTGTTAGTACAATATTATTTTCTGAATGTTTAGTTTTACATTCTCATCATAATGAGAAGGTATTAGTTTGGTGTGAAAACTGACTATCGCGGATTCCACTTCCGAAAAAACAGGTTTTACGGTGGTGTCTTTACGTCTGTCTTCGTTGTCGTCGTATTTATGCCGGATAACTCAATTCAGTACACGAACCTTCTTCAATCCTTATCAAATGTTTATTGCTAATTGAAGAAATTCTTGTTTTTGGGAGAATATGCATACCTAAGATTGCTTTTTGTGAAAGATTCTTTATCATAATCAACAGTTAAGTGCTTTTTAATTTTTTGGATGTTCAGAAAGAATAATTCTAGTCTTCAACGAAATCAACATGAATCATTTTTCCAAATGTTAAATTCATTTAAAATATTAAAATACATACTGTTCGCTTACAACAAAATGCGTACTGTACGTTACAAACATATTGTTTATTTGATTTACTGACAAGTGATAATAATCAATCATCAATGGACAGTTTAGTTTCGTTAAAAAAATTGCGTATATTGTGTTCGCACCTACTTTAATCCTGAGTAACTACAATAAAAACATTTCTGCGTTTGAAAACCCGTCTTTTATTTTCCAATTCATTCAAAATTTACCCAATTATTCTTTTATGTTCTTTGTCTTAACTGTAACAATTGATGCTACTGAAAATAAAATACTAGAAATTTATGGCATTTCAAATGACCAATTCAGGGTTATATCCTAGTGTTATAATATCAAAAGTTTAAAGAAATTTTTTTTAAAATAAATTTTCAAATTATTTTTCTTACATGTTTTTTTTTAATTTTACGTTCCAATAGGTCCAGAGATATCTATCTGCAAATATATGAAATTGAGTACAAATTTATGTATTTTTAAGGTTATAACTTGAAAACTATTATTTGTGCGAAAAATGTGTAGACGGAAAAAAGCCTTACATTGATCTAAAATTTCAGAAAAATATTATACATAATTTTTTTTTAAATCAACAATAAACGATCAAATTTACGCAAAATACCTTTCATTTTCATAATCAAATATTTTCATAATAATTTTCGATGAATATCAAATTTTTAATTGATATATTTATAACTTTCTTTTAATATAAATGATGCCTAAACGAATGTAGTCTGCATTGGGTCATTAATCTTAATTAAGTCAAGGTTTACCGCTTTATCTTTGTGGTCGTATATGTTCCTTTTTTGTCAAAAGTTGAGTCTTCTTAGAAATAGAAAATAAATGAATCAAAATAAAATATTTTATCGCTACAGGTCAAGGACTAAAATTATCAAAAATAACTAATTTTAACTTTTATCTTATAATTTGCTATATCTACAGAATTCCGAGAGTGACTTGACGAAATTCACAGGAAGACAGGATGATAGGTCATATTCTTGTACAACTACTCACTTTTCTTCTAACAATAATTCTGGTGTGCAAGTCATTGCATTATACTAAGGTTTATTTAATATTTTTTGAAGATTTCAAAAGAGTAAATTTATTCTCCGCCGATATATCAAAAATTACTTTTTTTAAATCCTGAATTAGTTTACAGATTTTTTCTTTTGTGAAAATATACACTATAATTTTTCGGAAATTTAGATACCCTTCTTTCAACTTAACATTAATTTAATATTTATTACTGCATGATACTTTTCTGATTCTCCATCGGTACATTTAAAAATACGATAGTAATTTAAGCATGTTAATTATTCCATTAATTTCAAATTGCAACATAATTATTTAAAATTTTATTTTTCTAGATAAAGAAACTTCTTTAAAAATAAATACGAGAGGGAAAGGTAATCCAAAATATCGAGCAAAAACAGAAGGTGCGCTACACACTTCTTTTCACTGTGTTTATTTTTTGGAACATAGACCTAATAGTGAAACATCTTCTGACAATAATTCTGGTGCCAAGACTTTAATTGAATACGATAATGACAGAACGTTGGACATCAAGGAAGAAATGGTCGAAAGTATGACTAGATTTGGAATTAAAATATCTTAACTAAAACTATGCAATACAAAAATTCGAATTACATTTTGTTCAATTTTCAGATAAAGAGACGAAGGAAGATAAGGGCCAAAAATCTGATAAACAATTTGAGTCAAAAGATTCCATCGTACTTGATGGAGAAGATGATATTTTGGATGTTAAAAGCAAACAGCGAATCCGAAATAAACAGAAAATGCAAGAATCAGAGCAGGAACTGGAAAAGAAGTACAAGTGCGAAAAGTGTGCCCGAAGCTATGGGCATAAAAGTGTTTTGGATCGCCATAAAAAATTTGAATGCGACGTCATGCCACAGTTCGGATGTACATTCTGTGGCAAACTATTTAAACGAAAGTGTAACATGAATACCCACATAAATCACGTGCACCTCAAAACAAACATACAGACATCGCAAACGAGGCATAATTGCGACATATGTTCTCGAAGTTACAATAGAATAAATTCTTTGACCAAACATAAACGTTTAGAACACGCAGCTGCCAAACCGCAATTTATTTGTGACTATTGTGGACAAAAAACGCATTGGAAATCAATCTTGTCAGATCATATCACTTCAAAACATCTGAAGGAAAAATTACGTTCATGAAACAATTACAGAGAGTTGACCATTTGTCGAGGAAACAATTGGTGTCGACTAACTTGAAACTTAAATGTGTTATCTTTTTATTAGAAGTCAATAAATGAGTTTCAGTTAAGCTTTTGAGTCATAATAATTAATTGCACGTGAAAAAATTGTTAAAATAGAAAGAATTTTACCTTCTTCCGCGGACAATAGGTTCCTCCTCAGTAATTGGTGCTTTACCTTATCGAAGATTGCTTCTCGTGAAATTTTTTTCATAATAATTAACAGTTTATCAGTACACTTTATTTATTTGTTTTTATGTTCCACTCAATCTCCGAGATTCACGAAAAAAACAGGTTTTACGATGTTTTCTGTTTGTCTATCGTCATTGTTGTTGTCGTCTGTATACCAGATAACTTTTAAAAGACTAATCGTATTAGACTGCGCTTTATCGCACGTTTTTTGGTGCTAAAAAGAAAGGTCGGGTTCGTTAACCAGTCTTTTTCAACCAAGGATTCTGTTCTTATCCGCCCAAGAACTACTCAAAACTAAAAACTACTCTATTATGTGGTCAACCTATCAAAGATGCAAAAGAAAACAACATGAGAATTGTTCACCCTAAAAAGGTCTACTTTGTTATTAACCATTTTTTTATTAGACTTGTAGTTTTCGTATCAGTCGTGAAAAATAAGGTTCAAAATAAAAATGTATGTTTTTGGAAAAACTACGCAAGATGCAGTAAAACAATTCATGACACAATTGTTCACCCAGAAAAGATCTACAAATTTGTGGTTGACCCTTTTTGATAACACGCGTACTTTTCGTTTTAATCGTGAATAAATAAAGCTGAAAATAAAAAATTTTAATGTCTGGGAAAACGGCACTAGATACAATAAAATGTTTGATGACGAATTTGTTCGCATGAATTAGATCTACAAATTCGCTTGCAACCATCTTTTGATAAGACACTTTGTTTGTGATCAATGCAACAAAATATTTAACGGCAAATTTTTCGTTTAGGAAAAGAAGTCCCGCACCCAGGAGCAGAAAATTATATAATATAAATTTGATTTAATATAATACAACATAATATTGAAAATTTCGCGTTTTGAACATACCTTAATCGTGCGCGTGAGAATTTGCCCGTGAGGCGGCCAGTTTTTTAAAATACTTACTGTGAATTTCGGATCATTTTTCATTTCATTTACTGACAAGTGATGATACTCAATCATAAATGGAAGCATGTGTGATTTAATTTATTGAAAAAATTTATGTAAATTGCATTAGCACCTATTTTGATTCTGAGTATCTAAAATAATAATATTTCTGCGTTCGAGGAAACGTCTTTTATTTTTCAATTGATTTAAAATTTACTCGATTATTCTTTTATGATCTCCGTCTTAACTTTAAGATTGGTACTGTAACGAGTTGAAATCATATTTTGCCTTCAATACAAAAGTTTCTAAACAGAATCAGTATCTGTATTTGCTTTACCGTTTATCATTTAAGATAAAAAAGGTTTGTATTTTTTAGGCATAAAATTAAATAAGTTTATTCGATTCATAATTAATCATTCATTTATGTTTGCATGTTACTAATATTTCTGCTTTTTAGACAATTTCCTTACGTGTCTGTTCAACTTTTTAATAAATTATAAAAAGTGGAGTTTAATCAGAAGCTGATTCCACTTTTGAGAGAGAATAACAATGTCTTACTGTTGACAAATTGTAACTTTCATTGTTCTGACATTTTTAGATCAGATGAAGAATTTCCAAAAATATTGTGGACCATACTATTGCTTTCCCTGTGTTAAAACTTTCGAGTATAAAGCTGACTTTTTAAGACATCGGAGGGAAAGTCACAATCCACTACCCACAACTGATCAAATGGGAGTTGAAAGAAATTCTTATGATAATAATTTGGCTTACATGATTGAATACGATGAGGACCAAACTTTGGAAAATAAAGAAGAAATCATCCCAGGTAAAACTTTGAACTACTTGTAAATTTTTTAAGAAAAAAAAAACATTCAGGACTTCCCTTTATATTTTTTTAAACTTTCAGTTACAGGGAGTTCTTCGAAAAAAGATTTAGAACCACCCAATAATCAAAAATACCAGTTAAACAAATGCAGCGTTAATATGAGCATGAACGAACAGCTGGATGGTTACAGGTTCGGTCAGGTCAAAAATCAGCTGATAATTCAAGAATCAAAAAATCAACCGGCAAAAAAATACAAATGCGATAAATGTATCCGAAGCTATACCTACCAAAGAAATTTATATCGTCATAAAAAATATGAATGCAACGTCAGGCCACAGTTCAGATGTAATTTTTGCGACAAAAAAAGTAGACATAAACGTGATTTACGTCGCCACATAAATCAGGTACATCTTGCTCGGAAAACAACCATAAATACATCAAAAACGTTCAATTCCGCAGCAGTTAGTGAACAATTTGTTCCTGATTATTGCAATCACATATATATCGACTAGCAAAGAAACCTTATTTAATCATATCCGATGTCTAAATGTCTTACATATAGTTATGTAACTCAAATGTAAACTTTTAATTAAATTTGTTTCAAAGTCACGTTTCTGCTTAGAAAAGTAAGTTTATAAGGTCTATACTTTTAAGTCAACAAATGTCTGATAAGAAGTACTGATTTTAGTTTTTATTTATGTAAGCGTTATGTTTTATTTAGTGTTAATAAAAATAAAATATTTCTGAGTTTCATGCGCTACTTTATTTTTTAATGCATTGAAAATTATTCGTATTCACCTTTTTGCGATCGTCCATCTTTTTGTAGAAATACTCATCTGAAGGAATAAAATGGATACCACAAGGGAGGAAGTTCGGAAATCAAGAAAAACGTAATAAAAGGTGAAACTTGGCATGCATGGTTAAAACATTTATATGAGCGTAAAATACAAACTTCAAATCGAGTTTTTTTTCAATTGTTTGGTCTAGGAAGTTGTTCGACAGCAGACGTGGAACCATGTAACGAAGTTATAACCAAACAAAAAATATGATTTTGAAAAATTGTAATTGATACATTCACAACATTCTTTTGATCTCAAAATTTTTTTAATTTTTGTTTGAACTTTGTTGGGATAATATATTTTGTTTTGTTTATTTTGTAAAAAATGTACATATGCGATGTCGTTAACAACTACCGACGGATAGTATCGAATGACTTTGTAAGGTTACAGCTTCGTTCAGAATATAGATAAAAATATTCTTAAAATACCGTTGGAAAGCTCTTTGTTGCAGCGAATAAAAAAATCATTCAAACAGTAAAATCATTTCTCGGCTTTTGTGTATTTTTCAACCTAAACATTTTTGAGGCAGCATTTCCGATTTATTTCTTCTCGTGACCAAACTTCATTATTTTGCTTATATTTGGACAAAATCGGAAAGCGTTTGCACGTTTAAAAAAACCTTTTTTGCACTACTATAATGTGCATAGGTGTGGACCAATACTATTGAGCGATTATTATATCACAGAATTAGTTTTTTGTCATAATATTTAAATGTGGTTTCACTGCAAATCAAACATATTTACCGGCCATTTAATAATCTATGTTTTCGATAATATTGAGCCTGAAAAGAGTAATCAATATGACATCAAGAGATCGATTAACAAAAATAGTGTTTGCAAAAATAGTTCATTTATTCCGCAAATAAATATATTCATAACGTTCGCCAGAACATTTGTTTTATAATACCTACACTTCTCTAAGGCCATCAAGCAAAGTAATGTTATTGTTTATGTGTTCTTAATTAAATTCATGTCTGTTACAGGATAAGGAATACAATCGTCGAAAAATACTAATTCTAAACATCACTTTGTAATTTTCTAGATCAAGAGAGCTCCAAGCGTAAGTCAAAGAAATCAACAAGAAGACCAGATGGTGGACCATATTCTTCTATAACGACTGCAATTTCTTCAGGCAATAATTTGGTTGCCAAGACTTTATTTGAATACCAAATTGATGAAACTTTGGAAATCAAGGAGGAAATAATCCTAGGTATGACTATTGCAATTAAAATATCTTTTATAAAACTGTGTAATCAAAAACTGCAAATTACATTTTGTTAAATTTTCAGATCAAGTCATTGCTCGAAGAAAGGAGCATAAAATCCGGATACCAAATCCAGACCCAGAAAAAAAGTACAAATGCGAAAAGTGTGCTCGAACCTACAAATGGAGAGAAAGTTTATGTCGTCATAAAAAATATGAATGCAACGTCATGCCACAATTCAGATGTAAATTCTGTTGCAAACTATTTAAACTGAAATCTAACATGGATAGCCACGTGAATATGGTACATCTTAAAAAAAACCTACACAAAAAGAAAATTAGGTATTTTTGCGACAAATGTTCTCGAAGTTACATTTGGCCCAATGATTTAACTCGACATAAACGTTTAGAACACGCAGCAATCAAGCCACAATTTTATTGTGACTATTGTGGCCACAAAACCATACGCAAAGCTGACGTGATAAGGCATATTTCACTTCATACTAGGTAATTAAATATGCTGTGTTCATGAGAGTGGGCAAAAAAAAAGGATTTTTCTGCAAAAGTGAAAACGTTTTTAGATTTTTTTTTAAATTAGTCAATGAAGTTTGACTCCTAGAAGAACTCGAGCGGATGATTCTAAATGCTGCCTCAGTAATGAAAAACTGCTAAGAATTCGAAAAATGATAATAAGTTTTTAATAAGTTTTTTGTTTATCAGTTAATTAATATTTAGGACTTCTTTTAGTGTTATAGGAACAAAATTGATAAAAAATGGTATTTGTGTTTTTGACGTATATGGGCAATTAAAAACTTTTGCCTTTTTGTTCAACAAGTTTTCCGCTCGTTTCATATTATTCAATGAAGTGTTTCTCGAATTATGGCCATAATTATTTCAAAAAATAGTTTCTTGTTATAATCTCATTATCTTAAAATGAATAACTATGACAATAAAAAAGGAAAATTATTGAAAACTAGAATAATATGATTTTTGTGTCTAAGATAATTTAATTAATTTCTCAATATTGCATGTTAAATATTTGAAAACATTTTCAAATTAGTAAATACTTTTGGAACTGTAACGGAGAAAGCAAATATATATTTATACACAAATCACTGTGACATTAATAAAGGATTTTTTGAGTTAATTTTCTTGGCGTTTAAGCAATTCTGAAATTTTAATCAATTCTTCAGATCATCAGGAACTATTAAAAAAGCAGTACTTTCCAATTGCCTACAGACATATACAATAAAATAAAAAATGTGTTGAAATTTTTTTCATATAATTCTAACGGAAAAAAATAGTAAAAAAATACGATGATTTTTCGTGTTTTTCTATGGGTTAAACTTCATTATTTGTCTTATATTTTGAAAAAATCGTTTTTTTCATAACATTTAACTGTAGTTTCACTGAAACTGAAATATATTTAACCGTCATTTAGAAATTTATATTTTCGACAATATTTTACATCGATTTGAAAAAATAATCTTTGCAAAAAGAGTTACCGTAAGATTAAATATAATTCGTTGCATATTTTACGACTAAAATTGTGTAACATTGCTTTTCAGGAATCAAACAAAAGTTCTTTTTTTTTATCTACACTACCGGCGAAAATTCTGAGCATTGCCAGCGCAGGCAATTCTATAATAACTGCTATTCTATAATTACTGCTTCTTTGAGTTCTTCGCAATGATATAGAAACTGTAATTTTTTTTGTAAAAAGTTGAATCTCCTTACCAATACACCTCCGATGGATAGTATCGGACCACTAACCGGGTGATCTTTTAAAAATTAGCCTTGAGTTTGAAATGTGATAGCGCCGTACAGAATATAGATAAGCATATTTATAAAACGCCATTGGAAGGCTTTTTAAATTCTGCGTTAAAGGAGCCCTAGTTGAAGTAATTTGGCCTTGAGGGTATTGGATAATCACGTGAGACAGACTTGAAAAGAAAATTCCGATTTTAAGGAATTTTGCACTTTAACTTTAAATCTTGGCTGGAGCCAAGCTTAATGGCTAAAATGAAAAAGATCATTTTTGCAAAATATCAAATGAACATTTTTGTCTTTCTAACGTGATAATTCAATACCGTCAAGGCCAGAAACTTAAATCATGGATCCTCAAACGCAGAATTTAATAAGCTCTTCAAGGGGTATTTTAAAAATATTGTTACCTATAATGTAGACTGCACTATCACCTTTCTAAGGTAATGTTAATTTTTAATAGGTCACCCGGTTAGTGGTCCGATACTATCCCTATGTAGTGTAGAACACAAAATAATTAGTAACGTAATGCGATTGTTTATGTGTTATCAACTAAACATGCATGTATATGGCATAGGATATGGCATATAATCTTTGAAAATCACTAAATATAGCTTTCGCGTTGTAATTTCCTAGAGCAAGATAATTTCAAGAGTAAGCCTAGGAAATCAACAGGAAGACAAGATGGTGCTCCATATTTTTGTACAACTGAAGAAATCATACAAGGTATCGATAGATTTCAAATTCAAATATCTTAACTAAAACTATTAAATACAAAATTGCAATGTACATTTTGCTGAATTTTCAGATCCAGAGCCGAAGGAAGTTACGGGCCAAAAACGTGATGAAAAATATGAACCAAAAGTATGCGCCGTAAATATAAGAGAAGCTGCTATTTTGGATGTGAAGAAAATGCCGACCAAATTGGAGCAGAAAATTCAGGAATCAAGACAGAAACCGGAAAGGAAATACAAATGCCAAAAGTGTGCCCGCAGTTATAAATGGAAAAAGGATTTGAATCAGCATCTAAAATACGAATGCGATGAAATTCCACAGTTTACATGTAATTTCTGCGGTAAACAATTTGCAAGGAAAGGAAACCTGAATCGCCATGTCGCTCTTACACACCTTAAAACAGACTTGAAGCCATCGAAAACGAGGCATAATTGTGACCAATGTTGTCGAAGTTACGTTCGACCTGCAGATTTATTACGGCATAAACGTACAAAACACTTAGCTATAAAACCACAATTTATTTGCGACTATTGCGGCTACAAAAATATGGTGAAAAGTCGATTGTCAGCACATATTACTTCACGCCATCGCAAGTATTTCACTAAACAAAACTTTAAAAATGAGGAAATTTCTACTTAATAATATTTTTTTAAAACGTTTTTATTTATTGTATTAGATGGCCATGTACTTCATTTGAACTTTGTTTTTCGTTTATTTTATAAAAACTGCACAGCTGTGAACCGATGTTATTGAGCAATTGCTATATCTGGGAAATCGTTCTTTGTCATAATATTTAAATGTCGTTTCACTAGAACTCAAGTGTATTTACCCGCCATTTAGAAATTCATATTTTCGATAAGATTGAGCCTGAAAGGAGTAATAAATTTGACATACAGATATAGATTTGAAAAAAATAGTCTTTGCAAAAAGAGTCTACTTATTCTGCAAATAAATACATTCATAATTCGCTAAAAAATTTATTTTGTTATACCTACACTCCCACGTGCGAATTGACCGTCGGCCCACGGTCGGGCCAACCTTCGGACGGTCGGTCCAACTTTGTGCGCCACTGGTCGGGCCAACCAGCTAAATGATAACGGTCAACCGCCTTTGGCTTCTCAAGGTCGGCCCGACATTTGGTCCCATATATGGGCAATCTATTAAGATGATGTCGGCCCAACCTTGGACAACAATGTGGTATTCAAAAAATAAATAATAATTGATTGCGAGTATTTTCACTATAAATGTAAATGGTCCTGCTTAGAATGAATACATATATTACATTTTCTAACGCTACGGGGTTTCGAACCTACGCCTATACCTGAATCTATCGCCTAGCAGTCGGGAGTCTTACCCATTACTCTATACCTGAAGAATTGAAAGTCAATGAAAAAACCATCCTCATAAGCTACAGCTCAACGCAGTCAAGAAAACCAATTTGTTAACTCTTTTTTCTCATTAATTTTTGTATTATTATATGACATCATGTAGATGTCAAATAAATCATCTGTTAACGGGAATATAAATTTAAAAAATTTTAAATAAATAATTTAAATCGATTACAATTTTTAGGGTTTCGTATCCCCGGGCGGAAACCTTTAAATTTTTGTTCAACAAATTTTTTTTCAACAAATTTTTTTCAAAATTTTTGTTTTAATTTTTTTCAACAAATTTTTCTTCAAACAATTTTTTTCCAACATGTTTGTTCTCAAACATTTCTTATCAAAAAATATTGTTAAACAATTTGTTTGAAACATTTCTTCAAACTTTTTTTAAACCCTAGTATATCCGACGGCTAGCCCACATTTGGGCCAAGGTTTGACCGACCGTCGGGTGCATCATGATGACTTATACAATGCAATGTTATGTCAATGGTCGGGCCATCTCTTGCCCAGAGTCGAGCCGACCGTACTTTGACGATCTTTTTGAAACAATGAACCAGAGTTTATCCGACGGTCTGTTCATACTCGGGCCAAGGTTTGACCGACCGTCGGGTGTATCAAGGTGACTTGTAGCTAACCGACTGCTGTAGCCAGAGTTGGACCGACCGCATTTTTGCGGTCGTACCGACCAATCTGCCACAGTTCATCCGATGGTCGGCCCAACGTTGGGCCAGAATTGGGCCGACAGTCGGCTTTTCGCCCGCTGCCGACGTCAGTTACCAATGTCGGTGGGACCATGGCAGCCTGAAAACACCTTAGTCGGTCCAACTCTGGGTACCGTAGATCGGTTACAAAAGCAGGGCCGACTTTGGGCCGATGGTCAATCTCTGGCAGCCGACCCAATTTCGCACCTGGGCTGCTCTAACGCCATTAGGTGAAGCAATACATACTATTGTGTATGTGTTATTAATTACATATGTATCTGTTATAGGATAAAGAATACAATCGCCTACAATTACTAATTGTAACTATCACGTTGTAATTTTCTAGATCAAGAGAATTTCAACAGTGAGTCGAAAAAATCAATAGGAAAACCATATTCTTGTTTAACTATTAAAATTTCTTCTTGCAGTAATTCTAGTGCTATTGCAATAAAAATATCTTCAATAAAACTATGTCATAAAAAATTGCAAATTGCATTTTATTAGGTTTGCAGATCAAGAGATTGTTCAGAAAAAGGAGCAGAAAATTCAGGAATCAAACCCAGACCCGGAAAAAAAATACAAATGCGAAAAGTGTGCTCGAATCTATAAATGGAGAGAAAATTTTTCGAGTCATAAAAAATTCGAATGCGACGTCAGGATACAGTTCAGTTGTAAATTCTGCGGCAAACAATTTAAACGGAAAGGTAGCATGAGTACCCACGTGGGTGTTGTACATCTATAAATAAATGGACAGAGAGCTAAAGCCAGGCATAATTGCGACAAATGTTCTCGAAGTTACTTTAGGCTAACATTTTTAAATCGACATAAACGTTTAGAACACTCAGCCGTAAGAGCTAAATTTACCTGCGACTTGAAATCTTAAAAGCAAACGCAAAGGTGACCTGAGAATGCATATTTCATGTCATACTAGGTAATTAAATGAGCAATGTGCATTGGGTTGGTCCAAAAAAGGCTTTTTGTGCAAAAGTGAAAACGATTTTAGATTTAAAAAATCTGCCCGCTGTCTTCATATTCTGATTGTTCTACGCAATTAAGTATAGGTAAAGATTAAGTTGCCTAAAGCTCTGTAGACTTTGAGGTACACGTCCTCATCGTGACACTTGTAAATGTATATTTATTTCCCAATTACCTTAAAATAAATAAATAATTACAATTCTTTCTTCAGACATTCTTCCCTACTCGTGTTGTTATGCTAAAAATAGGATTTTTGTTTTCATATTATTTTTGATGGCTAAAACAAAATATCCTACACGTCTTCTTTTAGATTTTTCACGTATCTCACGTCTTTTAGCGTAATATTAGAATTTGAGATTTTTTCACATCACTTTCGATAAATAAATTGAAAACCAGGAGTTCTGTCAAAAAATGGTACAAATAAATGTTTTAGGAATTTTTAAACGCTATAACTGCTTTTCAAGACTTTTTTTCGTATTTCGCGTCGTTTGGTTCGAAATTTGAATGTTGTGTCAAATTTCGCACGATTCTAATACTTTCTCAGTCCCAAATTGCGAGAATTTAATACATTATAACAGATTTGTATCTGTTTTCCGGGTGAACAACTTTTTTCTATCAATTTTTGTTCCGTACCTTTCGTCGTTTTTCCAGAAATTCTTCATTTTTATTTGCAATGTCATTTTTTATTATTAAAACCAAAACTACACGTCATATCAAAAAGCGATTTCTGAAAAATTTGTAGATGTATTTTAGATGCACAATTTTGTTTACTGATTTTTTTTCGTAGCTTGTGTCGTTTTTCCAAAAATTCTATTTTTTTTTATTTTCATACTGCTGCGAAACAGGTCGCTGATCAATCTCCCTAGAAATCACCCCAATCGAATAGTTTCATAGAGTCAACATGTGTCATAGACCACACAAAAGTACGCAAGCTTGCTGATAATCCTATAGTACGATCCATACTCTTTACTTTAATCACATCAGCTAAGTAAAGCTGTCCACAGGGTCTCATTAGCATCCAAGTTATTTCGTTTCATTCGTATCTCACTCCACTGATACTCTTCATCATACATTTCTTGTAAACTATTTTTCTACACGATTCCATGACCTGGCATACAACTTTAGCTTTCTTCACGTCCATACATCTTTTCATACACGCTCTTGTGTTTCTATGGCTTTTTATGTTTTGTCGCTGTAGAGTCTTATTCACACATTCCCAACATTCTTTCCTCGGTCTGCGTCTTGGTTCGCTACTATTTACTTTACCTAAATATACCTGTTTTGTTAGTCGTTCTGTTTTCATTCTCTGAACATGACCAAACTATCTCAAAAAATTTCATTTACTTTTATCAAACAGTGTTTCCCATACACCACATTCTTTGAGAATCCTCTGATTACTGATTTTGTCCATTAGCGTTTTACCCCATATATTTCGCAGGAATTGCATGCCAACAGCGTCAACTTCACTCTCATCTTTTTCTTAGTAGGTCCACGCTTCGCTACCTTACAACACAGTGGGTGCAAGTACAGAATTATATCATGCAATTTTAGCTGCATTTGTCACATTTTTATTTCGGGTAGTGGCTCCTACACTGCCGATAACCTTCCTGCCCTCGTTTACACGCTGCCGTGATAATTTAATAATTAGGAAGCCAAATACTTAAAACATGGCTTATTTAATGCAGAATTGGATAAGCTTTCCTAGGGTTAAAGAAATATATACATATTCTGGACGGAGCTATGACCCCTAAAAAGCAAGACTAATTTTTAATAGCTCACCCGGTTAATACTAACCCTCGGTAGTGGAGAACATGAAAGAATCTAATTTATAAGATATTTATATAACGCCATTAACTACTGTAATGCGATTGTGCATGTGTTATTAACTAAATATGTATCTTACATAGGATCAGGCATAAAATCATTGAAAATTACTAACTGTAACTTTCACGTTGCAATTTTCTAGATCAAGAGAATTTCAAAAGTGATTCTAAGAAATCAGTAGGAAGAGAAGATGGTGGGCCATATTCTTGTACAACTGCCGACATATCTTCTGACAATTATTCTAATGCCAAGAATTTGACTTGCATAATTAAATACGAAAATGACGAAACTTTGGAAATCAAGGAAGAAATCAGCCAAGGTATGTCTAGATTTGTAGTAAAAACACATTAATTGGAAAGATGAAATAAAAATCTGAAAATTGAATCTTGTAAATTTTTCAGATCAAGAATCGAAAGATGTAACAGGACAAAAACGTAATAAAAAATACGATTTGAAATTGTGTACCGTAGATATCAGAGAAGATGATATAGTAGCTGTTAACAAAGAACTGCGGAGCCCGAAGAAGCATAAAATTCAGGATTCAAATCCAGACACGAAATACAAATGTGAAAAGTGTGCGCGAAGCTATACGAAGAAAAGAAATTTGGCTCGTCACAAAAAATTCGAATGTAACGTTGGACTACAGTTCAGTTGTAAACTCTGCGGCAAACAATTTAAACAAAAAGTTCACATGAGTCGGCACGTGGGTGCTGTACATCTTAATACAAACTTACAAACAACTCAAACGAGACATAATTGCGACAAGTGTTCTCGAACTTATTCTACGCGGTCATGTTTGAATCGACATAAACGTTTAGAACACTTAGCCGTAAGACCTCTATTTACCTGCGACTATTGTGGCCACAAAAGCAAAGGCAAAGGTGACCTGAGAAGGCATATTTCACGTCATATTAGGTAATTAAATGAGCAATGTGCATTAGGTTGGTCCAAAAAAGGCTTTTTGTGCAAAAGTGAAAACGATTTTAGATTTAAAAAATCTGCACGCTGTGTGCGCGAAGCTATGCGAAGAACAGAAATTTGGCTCGTCACAAAAAATTCGAATGTAAGGTCAGGATACAGTTCAGTTGTAAATTTTGCGGCAAACAATGTAAACAGAAAGGTAGCATGAGTAAGATTGTGGATGTTGTACATCTTAATACAAACTTACAAATAATTCAAAGGAGACATAATTGCGACAATTGTTCTCGAAGTTACATTTGGCCAAACGATTTAACCAATATAAACGTTTAGAACACGCAGCTGTCAAACCACAATATACTTGCGTTATTTGTTATTATAAAGCTAAACGCAAAGATTACTTGTTCGATCATATCATTTTCCATCATAGTATGTAATTAAATGTGCATAGCTGCATACCGCCAGTATTCAGCAATTATTATCTCAGAAATCGTTTTTTGTCATAACATTTAACTGGTGTTTCACTCGTACTCAAATATATTTACCGGCCAGTTAGTAATTTATATTTTTGATAATATTGCGCCTGAAAAGAGTAATAAATATGACATAAAGATACCGATTTGAATTAAATATTATTTGCAAAAAGAGTTTACTTATTCCGCAAATAAATATATTTACAAAATTCGCTAATATTTTTTCTTTTTATACCTACACTTCTCTAACGCTAAGAAGTAAATTAATAATATTGTGTATGTGTAACTAATTATATCTGTATCTGCCATAGGATAAGGAATACAATCGTCAAAAATTACTAATTGTAAGTATCACGTTGTAATTTTCTAGATCAAGAGAATTCAAAAAGTGAGTCAAAGAAAACAATAAGAAAACGAGATGACCAGGCATATTCTTGTATAACTGCTGAAATTTTTTCTGGAAATAATTCGCGTGCCAAGACTTCAGTCGAATACGACATTGACGAAAATTTGGAAATCAAGGAAGAACTCATCCTAGGTATGACTATTGCAATTAAAATATCTTAACTAAAACTATGAAATAAAAAACGGCAAATTACATTTTTGCAAATTTTTAGATCCAGAGCTGAATGAAGCAAAAGGACAAAAGCGTAATGAAAAATATGGGTTAAAATTGTGTACCGTAGATATAATAAAAGACATGTTAGCTGTTAACAAGAAACAGCAGAGCCCAAAGAAGCACGAAATTCAGGATTTAAAACCCCACAAGGAGTACAAATGCGAAAAGTGTGCGCGAATTTATAAATGGAAAGACAATTTGTCTAGGCATAAAAAATACGAATGTGACGTCAGGCCACAGTTCAGTTGTAAATTCTGTTGCAAAGAATTCAAAATAAGAAGTAGTTTGAATCGCCATGTGCGTGATATACATATTCAGAAAAACTTACATACAACTCAAACGAAACATCATTGCGACAAATGTTCTCGAAATTACACTAGGCGATCAAGTTTAATTCAACATATACGTTTAGAACATGCAGCAGTCAAGCCTCAATTCACTTGTGACTATTGTGGCCATGAAACACATAGGAAATGTATTTTGTCGGAACATATTACCGTGAAACATCTCAGGCAAAAAATACTATCATGAAACTCCAACATTTCAAACTCAGATGCATCGAAACCAAGTTATGATTGCGATAAATGTTCTCGAAGTTACATTTGGCCAAATGATTTAACCGATAGAAACGTTTAGATCACGCAGCTGTGAAACCACAATATACTTGCGATATTTGTGATTATAAGGCTAAACGCAAAGATTACTTGTTCGATCATATCATTTTCCAACGTAGTATGTAATTAAATGTGCATAGCTGTAGACCGCCAGTATTCAGCAATTATTATCTCAGAAATCGTTTTTTGCCTTAATATTTAACTGGTGTTTCATTCGAACTCGAATATATTTACCGGCCATTTCGTAATTTATATTTTTGATAATATTACGCCTGAAAAGAGTAATAAATATGACATAAAGATACCGATTTGAAAAAATAGTATTTGCAAAAAGAGTTTACTTATTCCGCAAATAAATATATTCATACCATTCGCTAGAAAATTTGTTTTATAATATATGCACATCTCTAACGTCATTAAGTAAAGTAATACTATTGTATTAGTGTATCGTTGAAAAATACTAATTCTAAATATCACGTTGTAATTTTCTAGATCAAGAGAATTCCAGGAGTGAGTCAAAGAAATCATCAAGAAAACAAGATGTTAAGTCATATTCTTGTATAACTACTGAAATTTCTTCTGGAAATAATTCGGAGACCAAGACTTCAGTTGAATACGACATTGACGAAAATTTGGAAATCAAGGAAGAACTTATTCTAGGTATTACTATTGCAATTATATCTTAACTAAAACCATGAAATAAAAAATTGCAATTTGCATTTTGTTAAATTTCCAGATCCAGAGCTGAATGAATTAAAAGGACAAAAGCGTAATAAAAAATATGTGTTAAAATTGTGTACCGTAGATATAATGAGAGATATGTTAGCTGTCAACAGGAACCTGCAGGGCCCAAAGAAGAACGAAATTCAGGATTTAAAACCGGACAAGGAGTACAAATGCGAAAAGTGTGCGCGATGCTATAAAATTAAACGTAATTTGAATCGTCATCGAAAATTCGAATGCGGCGTCAAGCCACAGTTCACTTGTAAATTCTGTAGCAGACTATTTAAAACGAAAAGTCGCATGACTGTCCATATAGGTCGCTTGCATGAGAAAACAAACTCAAAGCCTTCGCAAACAAGGAATAATTGCGACAAATGTTCTCGAAGTTACATTTGGCCATATGATTTAGTTAGACATAAGCGTTTACAACACTCAGCAGTCAAGCCACAATTTACTTGTGATTATTGTGGCCGAAACACCAATAGGAAATATATTTTGTCGAAGCATATTGCTTTAAAACATCTCAAGCAAAAATTAATATTATGAAACTTCAATATTTCAAACTCAAATACATCGAAAACAAGTTATGATTGCGACAAATGTACTCGAAGTTACATTTGGCCAAATTATTTAATCGATACAAACGTTTAGAACACGTAGCTGTCAAACAACAATATACTTGCGATATTTGTGATTATAGAGCTAAACGCAAAGATTTCTTGTTCGACCATATCATTTTCCATCACAGTTTGTAATTAAAGTAAAGAGCAAAGTAAAGAGAGGACAGGTACCTCTAGAGAAAAAGTTTCTCTAAGTACTTAAAGCTGTTGTTCTTGGTGGTTCGGAACCCACCTTAAACTGTAGGTCCCCCTCCCACCACATTAGAAGGTTCAATTCCAAGCATAGCTGCAGACCGCCAACATTCAGCACTTATTATCTTAGAAATCGTTTTTTGCCATAGTCTTTAACTATAGTTTCACTTTAACTCAAATATATTTATCCGCCTTTTAGAAATTTATATTTTCGATCATGTTGAACCTGAAAAGCGTAATAAATATGACATAAAGACATCGATTAAAAAAAAAGTGTTTGCAAAAATAGTTCATTTTCTCCACAAATAAATATATTCATAACATTCGCTAGAAAATTTGTTTTATAATACCTAAACTTCTCTAACGCCATCAAGTAAAGTAATGTTATTGCATATGTGTTCTTAATTAAATTTCTATCTTTCATAGGATAAGGAATACAATCGTCGAAAAATACTAATTCTAAATATCACTTTGTAATTTTCTAGATCAAGAGAGTTGCAAGAGTAAGTCAAACAAATCAACCAGAAGACCGCATGGTGGACCATATTCTTCTATAAAGACTGAAATTTCTTCAGGCAATAATTTGGGTGCCAACACTTTATTTGAATACCAAATTGATGCAACTTTGGAAATCAAGGAAGAAATAATCGTAGGTATGACTATTGCAATTAAAATATCGTCAATATAACTATGTAATAAATAATTGATAATCACATTTTGTTAAACTTTCAGATCAAGAGATTGCTCGAAGAAAAAACCATAAAGTTCAGGTATCAAGCCCAGACCCGGGAAAAGAGTTCCAATGCGAAAAGTGTGCTCGAACTTATAAACGGAGAGAAAGTTTGTATCGTCATAAAAAATTCGAATGCAACGTCATGCCACAATTCATATGTCAATTCTGTGGCAAACGATTTAAACTAAAATATGACATGAATACTCATGTTGTTAACGTGCATCACAAGAAAAAGTTCAAGAAGCCGGAGTCGAGGTATAATTGCGACAAATGTCCTGCAAGTTACATTTGGCCGAAAGATTTAACTCGACATAAACGTTTACAACACGCAGCAGATAAACCACAATTTAATTGCGACTATTGTGACCACAAAACCATACGCAAAGCTGACCTGATAAAGCATTTTTCACGCCATACTAGGTAATTAAATGTACAATGTGCATTAGGGTTGCCCAATGAAATTTTTTTTTTGCAAAAGTGAAAACGATTTTAGATTTTTTTGTCAAACATAAGTTAAATAATGTATTTTGACCCCTACAAGAACGCGAGCGGATGATTCTGGGTGCTGCCTTTACAAATGAAAAACTGAAGTCGAAAAATGATTTTAATTTTTAAATGAATTTTTTGATTTGTAGCAACAAATGAATAAAAACTTAAGTCCATCATTTAGGACTTTTCTTAGACTTATAAGAAAACAATAAAAAAGATTTTTATTTGAGTTTCTAAAGTCTCTAGGAAATTGAAAAATGTTTTATTGTTCAGCAAGTTTTCTGAAAGTTTTCTATTATTCAATAAAACCTTTTTCGAATTATGTTCATTATAAATTCATAAAAATGATCTTTTTCTAACATCTTATTATCTTAAAATGAAGAACTATGACAATAAAGAAGGAAAATTATGAAAAACCAGAATAATATGATCTGTGTGTTTAAGCGAATTTACTTATTCTTAATTTTAAATACGTAAAATATTTGATAACATTTTCAAATTACTAAATACTTTTGAGACTATAACGGAGAAAACATATATTTACCATCGCTGTATACGTATCACTGTGATCTAAATAAATATTTCATTTGTTATTATTATTAATAACATTAGAATTGTTCCCAGGTACTTTTACTACAGTTTATTTTTCTTCTGCGGTCATCTTCTGCACATTGTAGTAAAAACGGTGGTGTGAATACATACAAAAATATTTTCGATAATTTATTTAATATACATCATAAATGGGCAAATCATTTAAACACAAAAATCCGATGACTCCGATTTGCAATCATTTTTCTTGTTCATTGCCATAGTTGTTTACTTCACGATGATGAGAGGTTAACTAATGTTGTACATATAAACCTGGAAAATAGTTTTTACTTCATAAGGTTTTAGATATTATTAGCTTTTTTGAAGAAAAAAAGATTTTACCGAAAAAGCCTTTTTTGAATTTATAATGGCAATAATTAGAGAACAGTTTCATTGTTTGATATAAAATTTTCTAGAAAACTTGTTGAACACGTATTAAAACTTAAATGTATAATGAAAAAAAATCTCAAATTTTTTGCGCTCTGTAAAGGGTTACAAAGAAGCAATACTTTTCAATTGACCGTAGATATAAAAATATCAAATAAAAAATTTGTTTACATTTTTTTATTATATTTCTAATAGAAGTCCTAAATGATTGTCCCAATACTTTTTGATTCATTTGTTGCTACCAATAAAAAAATTTATTTAAAAATTAAGATCATTTTTCGAGTTTTTTATGGGTTAAACTTCATTATTTGACTTATATTTTTAAAAAATCAAAAAGCGTTTTCATTTTCAAAAAAAGCCTTTTTCGCACCACCCTAATGTGCATAGCTGTAGGCTGATAGCATTAAGCAATTATCATAATCTCATGAATCGTTTTCTGTCATAACATTTGACTGTAGATTAACTTGAACTCAAATATATTTAATCGCCATTTAGAAGTTTATTTTTTTAACAATATTTGACATCGATTTGTAAATAATAATCTTTTAAAAAATAGTTTGCTTGTTCCACAAATAAATATAGTCATGCTATACTCTCAAAAATTTTGTTTTTATTTAAAAATTAGTTGTAAGATTAAGCAAGAGAGTAAGATTAATTATAATTTTGTTGGGTGTTTTAGGACTAAAATTGTGTAACTTTTCTTTTCAGGAATCAAACAAAAGTTCTTTTTTTATCTACACTATCATCGCAAAATATGGGCATTGCGAGCGCGAAAGTTTTTATAATCACTCCTGGCTTTTCAACAGGATAAGTTGGTCGAAAATGAAGTTAAATATTTTGTTAACTGGTTAAAAAGTTGATAAAAATTTTGGAATTTAATAATTTTTGATACTGGGCCTCATTAGTCGTTAAAAATGGATTATAAACCCCGTATGGAAGAATTTCTTAAAATTAGTACCTGTCATTCGTTAGCGAATAATGACGACCTGTATCGAAAATTTACATGTTCTAAAAAATAAATTCCAAAAAGGTGATTTTTGGAAAAAGGAGCCCACATATGATTTTCATTGTATGCTCAGAAACTTCGACTCACTGCATAATTTCCGAAGGTAGTATATTAATGGTCTTATAGGTCACTTCGTCTTTAAGTCATATTAGATATGCTTTTCGCAAACAGAAAGAAACTGTAATTTTTTTGGTCAAGTTAAATCTCGTTATTAATGCGCTACCGACGGATATTATCGTACCATTAAACGGGTGATCTATTGAAATGGCATGACTTTGAAAGGTGATAACGCCATCCAAAATATAGATAAACTTTTGTACTTTTGTACTTTAACTTCAACTATTGACAAGAACCAAGTTTACTGGCTCAAATGAACGGTAAAATCCTAAAGATCACTTTTGCAAAATATCAAATGAATATTTTTGTCTTTCTCACGTGATGATTCAATTAAAACAATCTGTATTCTGGACGGCGCTATCACTTTTCAAAGGCAAGGCTATTTTTTAAAAAACTACCCGGTTAGTGGCCCGATACTATCCTTCGAAAGTGTAGAACACGAAAGAATTAAAATAGAATATTCATGTAACATCATCAAGTACTGTAATGCGATTTTGTATATGTTATTAACTAAATATGTATCTGACATAGGATAAGGCATACAATCGTCGAAAATTACTAAATGTAATTTTCACGTTGATATTTTCTAGATCAAGAGAATTCCAAGAGTGATTCGAAGAAATCAACTAAAAGACAAGATGGTGGGCCATATTCTTATATAGCGACCGACACATCTTCTGGCAGTAATTCTATGGCCAAGAATTTAATGTGCATAATTAAATACGAAAGGGACGAAACTTTGGAAATCAAGGAAGAAATCATCCAAGGTATGTCTAGATTTGAAGGAAACATATCTTAACTGAAACAGTGAAATAAAAAATTTTAAATTAAATTCAGGTAAATTTTCAGACCAAAAGTCGAAAGAAGTAACAGGACAAAAAGATAATAAACAATTGAATTTAAAACTGTGTACCGTACATATAAGAGAAAATGATATACTAGCTGTTAACAAGAAACTGCAGAACCCAAAGAAGCACAAAATACAGGATTCAAAACCGGACGAGGAGTACAAATGCGAAAAGTGTGCGCGAATTTATAAATGGAAAGATAGTTTGTCTAGGCATAAAAAATACGAATGTGACGTCAGGTTACAGTTCAGTTGTAAATTCTGCGGCAAATTCTTTAAACAGAAAAGTACCATGATTCGCCACGTGCGTGTTGTACATTTTAAAAGAACCTTACAAACAACGCAAACGAGGCATAATTGCGACAAATGTTCTCGAAGTTACAATTGGATAGCAGATTTATATCGACATAAACGTGCAGAACACTTAGCAATGAGACCACAATTAACTTGCGATTATTGTGGCCATAAATCTTGTCGGAAAAATGACTTGTCAAGACATATTACTTCATTTCATCGCAAGCAATTCAGTACACGAAACTTCAAAAATGAGGAAATTTCTACATAATACTATTTTTTGAACGTTTTTCTTTATTAAATTAAATGGCTATGTACTCAAGGTTTTTCTTTGTGAAAATCACAACATTATACTCAATTATTAAATGATTTTTTTTTGTAAGATTCTGATTTACGAATTGCGTCAGTCAAAAGTTGGATTGTTTTTATTTTTATTTGAACATCATGCAAAGCCACTACTCAATTAAACAATAACGATATACATTCAACAGTTAATTTTATTTTTAAAAAAATGAATCAGAGGTCGTACACCACCGACGGATGGTATCGGATCACTAACCGGGTGGCCTATCAAAAATAGGCACAATATTGTTAAAAGACTGTTGGAAAGCTGTTTTGTTACAAGGAATAATAAAATTCATTCAAAAACTAAGATCTTTTTTCGATTTTTTTGCAATTTGTAACTTAAACATTTTTTAGGCAACACTTCCGATTGAGTTCTTTTCTTGGTTAATCTTCATCATATGACTTTTAGTTCGAAAAAAATCTAGAAGCCGATAGTATTGAGCAATTATTATATCTCAGAAATCATTTTTTTTCATAATATTTAACTGTAGTTTCACCCCAACTCAAGTATATTCAACCGCCATTTAGAAATGTATATTTTTAACAATATTCAGCTTGAAAGAAATCATGAATGTGATGCACAGAGATTGTTTCGAAAATAAAAATCTCTGTAAAAAGAATTTCTTCATGTATTTGTATTTTGTCACAAATAATAGTTATTTGTGATACAAGGACCCTAAGACCCTAACTAAATATCCTGAATACCCTAAGTAAAAATTTTACGGACTATGCTACAAGTGCTACCTTAGGTATCGTTCGCAGTACCTAAAATCGCACTTATGATGGCGGTGTGATAAAAATATATTTATGACAATCGTTAGAATTTTTTTTATTTAACCTTGAGATTAAATATCATTCGTTCGGTACTTCACGACTAAAATTGTCTAAATTGTCTTTTGAGGAATAAAACAAATGTTCTTTTTTATTTACAGCACCGTCGCACATTATGAGTCTAAACAGCGTGAGCTGTTCTCTAATCACTGCTGCCTTTGAAACACGATAGCTATGTGGAATATGAAGCTACACATTTTCTAACTCCTCAAAATGTTGAAAAAATTCAGGAATTTTTCGAATTTTGTAACTTAAACTTAAATAGAAACTAGAATTTTTTAAGTTAAATCTCCTCACAAATATACTGCCGTCGGATAGTATCGGACCACTAACTGGATGATCTAACAAAACTAGCCTTTACTTTGAAATTTAATACCGTTTAGCAGAAGTCAAGTTTAATGGCTCAAATGAAACGTGAAATTGTAAAGATGATTTTTGTAAAACTTAAAATGAATATTTTTGTCTTTCTAGTGGCCAAATTACTTCAACTAAGGCTCATTTAAGGTTTTACATGGGTGTTTGAAAAAATATTTTTATCTACATTCTGGACGGCGCTATCAACCTTTCAAAGTCAAGGCTAATTTTTAATAGGTCATCCGTTTATGCTTCTGATACTATCCGTCGGTAGTGTAGAACACGAAAGAATGAAATTTATCAAACATTTCTTTAGCGCCATTAAGTACTGTAATGTGGTTTTGTATGTGTTGTTAAAAACATCTGCTTTTGCTGCAGAATAAGGAATACAATCGTGGAAAATTACTAAATGTAACTTTCACATTGTCATTTTCTAGATCAAGATAATTCCAAGAGTGATTCGAAGAAATCAACTAAAAGACAAGATGGTGGGCCATATTCTTGTATAACTACTGACATATCTTCTGACAATAACTCTAATGCCAACAATTTAACTTGCATAGTTAAATACGAAAATGACGAAACATTGGTCATCAAGGAAGAAATCAGCCAAGGTATGTCTAGATTTGTAGTAAAAATAACTTAACTGAAACTATGAAATAAAGAATTGCAAATTAAATTTTGTTAAATTTTCAGATGAAGAGTCGAAAGAAGCAACAAGACAAAAACGTAATGAAAAATATGAGCTAAAATTGTGTCCCGATCATATAGTACAAGATGATATGTTAGCTGTTAACAAGAAATTGCGGAGCCCCAAAAAACAGCAAATTCAGGATTCAAAACCGGACAAGAAGTACCAATGCGAAAAGTGTGCGCGAAGCTATAAAAATAAATCTCATTTGAATCGTCACCAAAAATTCGAATGCGGCGTCAAGCCACAGTTCACATGTCAGTTCTGCGGCAAAAGCTTTAAACAGAAAGGTAGCATGAGTACCCACGTGGGTGTTGTACATCTTAAAACAAATTTACAGGCAAAGCAAAGGAGACATAATTGCGAAATATGTTCTCGAAGTTACTATAGTCGATCAAGTTTATTTGAACATAAACGTTCCAAACACTCGGAAATGGGACCACAATGTATTTGCGATTGTTGTGGCTACACAACTAATTGGAAAAGTCACTTATCAAAACATATGATAAGAGTTCATCACAAGTAATTCAGTACACGAAACTTCAAACACAAGATAATTTCTGCATAACACTTTTTTTTTAAACGCTTTTCTTTATTAAATTAAATGGCTATGTACCTAAGATTTGTCTTTGTGAAAATCACAACATTATACCGAATAATTTAATGCATTTTTTAAATATTCTGGGTATCGAATTATTTCAAATGTTGCATTTTCTTTGTTTTTATTTGAACTTTGTTGAGGTTTTTTTTATTTTGTAAAAAATATACATATATGAGGTCGTAAACTACTACCGACGAATAGTATCGGATTACTAACCGGCTGGACTATTAAAAATTAGCCTTGACTTTGTAAGGTGATAGCTTCATTCAGAGTATAGATACAAATATTTTTGAAAACCCGTTGGAAAGCTATCTGTTGCTACGAATAAAAAAATTCATTTAAAAAAAAAGACTATTGTTTGATTTTTTTGCATTTTGTAACTTAAAAATTTTCGAAGAAGTACTTCCGATCGAGTTTTTGTCTCGGACAAACTTCATGATTTGAATTTTATTTTGAAAAAATCGAAAAACGTTTTCGCTTTTCAAAAGCGCCTTTTTTGGAACACCGTAATGTGAATTATTATATCTCAGAAATAATTTTTTGTCATAATATTTAACTCTAATTTCACTCGAATTCAAAAATATTTAACCGTCATGTAGAAATTAATATTTTCGACAGTATTCAGCCTGAAAAGAATCACAAACGTGACGTACAGAGCGGTTTGAAAACAAAAATCTTTGCAAAAAGATTTTACTTATGCCGCAACAAATAAATATATGTATTTATGATATTCGTTAGAATTTTTTTTATTCAACCTTGAGATTAAATATCATTCGCTGGGTATTTTACGACTGAAATTGTGTAAATTGTCTTTTGAGGAATCACACGTTCATTTTTTTATCCACACCACCGTGGCAAATTATGGGCATGGCCAGCGCGAGAGGATTGAAGAGTTCGATATTCAGTACACAAGTTTTTTAATGATTACCAAATTTCAGGAATAGATGCAGAAGACACGGGAAGGAATGTGAAACTAAACCCTGATCATTACAAATTTGTATCTCTCCTGCAGAGAACCTTATCTTTTAATACTTTAAAGTTATTGTATACACTTCGTACATTACCACCAACAATTTAAGTGCGTCAACCTTTGCACAAATGAAAAACTAAATTCTCCCCTAAAAAGTGTGTTTTCTCATAAAAGAATAGAAAGCATAAATTACTATACTTTCTAGCATCAATAATGGAAATCTATATATCGTGTCTCAGTTGTCGGATGGACGAAGTCTTAATCGAAGTATAGTTTATAGTGTTCTATTGGGAACTCGACTGAGTTTGCAGCAGGCCAGTAACCATTCCTGAATGCCTCGCACTCAATAACGTTCGGGCAGCACCGAACTAAGCCTGTTTGGATGATACCATAAGGACGTTTAGTTCACCTTACTTTAGCATCCAGAATACCAGATTGCAGGGAGAAACCGATTGCTGCAATGGAAACCCGGGTTCAATTCTCGGCAACTACGTTTTTTCACCTAACTCGACTTTTTCTGTTTGAACAAGTAAATGTTCATAACTTAATGTTTAAAACCTATCGAATATATGTATGTGTAATATATAAATAAATGTAAGTTTATAAAATGAAAAGTAAATATATCGACTCGTCAACAGCCGCCGCTCTGTGTCCTTGTAAATTCTTTTTGGGCCATCATTCTTTACTCTTGCGAGTATAGGAACGATTCCTATTCTGGACTGGACTCCGTACAGTGCACTTGAATCAATAACCTAATTTCAGTCTCGAATTTTTTTACAAAATTTAACAAATTTTCGTGTGTTCTCGATGTACGACTGGAAATGTCTAAGCGTTTTTGCGTCGAGCTTCAGTAGGCGATTACCGCTTAATTTCCGAGGGTAGGTTACTGCTTCTTTGAGTCTTTTTGGAAATGTTTTTCGATAAAAATATAGAAACTGTAATTCTTTAAAGCTGAATCTCGTTACAAATTCACTACTGGCGGATAGTATCGGAATACTGATCGGGTGATATATCAAAAATTAGCCTTCACTTTGAAAGATCATAGCGCTATCATCCTTTCAAAGTCAAGACAAATTTTTAATAGGTCATCCGGTTAGTGGGCTGATACCATCCGCCGTTAGTGTAGACTGTAGACCACAGAAAAACGAAAGTATGAATTCGAGACTGGTTTCAGGGTACCATTTTCCTACAACCAAAATTACCCGTGGAAGTGTGAATGCTACACTGAAACAAGCGATTTTCTTCATTGTGTCTACGTCTAATGGTAATGTTTCCCTAGGATGTAGGCTGTAGGGTACGAATTGACGACCTCTTGGGGTAAAAAGTATCGGTTAAATGGGATACGAAATGCAAAATGAAACAAACAAAACAATTTGGCATTTCTTACCGCAAGTACGAGAGATATTGGAATCACAACCAAGGTAAAGTAAACACCATTTTAATTCTATTTGCAACAAAATTCATCCCTACGTTTTTAATGTGAATACGATAGAATGAAACGTATAAAATATTTCTTTGATGATGTAATGTGATGTTGTATGTGTTAATAAATATATATGTATTTGCAATAGGATAAGGAATACGATCGTCGAAAATTACTAAATGTAACTTTCAATTTGTAATTTTCTAGATATGCGAAGCAACAGTAAGTCGAAGAAATCCAGAGGACGATATGGTGGGCCATATTCTTATATAACTACTGACATATCTTCTCGCAATAATTCTGGTGCCAAGAGTTTAACTTGCACGATTCAATACGGAAATGACGAAACTGTTGAAATCAAGGAAGAAAACATCCAAGGTATGGATAGATTTTAAATTGCAATATCTTATTTAAAACTATTAAATAAAAAATTGAAAACTAAATTTTGTTAAATTTTCAGATCAAGAGTGGGAAGAAGTAACAGGACGAAAACGTAATAAAAAATATGAGTTAAAATTGTGTACCGTAGATATAATAGAAGATGGTGTGCTAGCTGTTAACAGGAAAATGCATATCCTAAAGAAGCACGAAATTACGGATTTAAAACCAGACAGGAAGCACAAATGCGAAAAGTGTGCGCGAAGCTATAAAAATAAATCTCATTTGAATCGTCATAAGAAATTCGAATGCGACGTCAAGCCACAGTTCAGTTGTCAATTCTGCGGCAAATGCTTTAAACAGAAAAGTACCATGATTCGCCACGTGCGTGTTGTACATTTTAAAAGAAACTTACATACAACGCAAACGAGGCATAATTGCGACAAATGTTCTCGAAGTTACAGTTGGATAGCAGATTTATATCGACATAAACGTGCAGAACACTCAGCAATAAGACCACAATTTACTTGCGATTATTGTCGCTACACAACTAATCAGAAAAATGACTTGGCAAAACATATTACTTCACTTCATCGCAAGTTTAAACTTGCTCCATCATAATGAGAAGGTATTAGTTTTAGGTAGAAACTGAATATCGCGGATTTCTTTAATTCTCCACGTTTTGGGATTCCTGAATTCGAAAAAACAGGTTTGACGATGGTGTCTGTCTGTCGTCTTCGGCATTGTTGTTGTCGTTATCGTCTGTATACCGGATAACTTTTGAAAGACTAATCGGATTGGATCGTGCTTTCAACAAAAGAGAATTCACAATCACGAAATTACAGTTGCTGATGGTTTGGCCTGTAATTTCAAAAGTTCTGTTCATAAATGTGGGAGAAGCACAAAGACGGAGCGCGAATAAGTGCGAGATAAATATATTTTCGGCTCCTTTCATTCTGTTAAATGGCTATGTACCTAAGATTTCTGTTTGAGAAAATCACAACATTATACTTATTATTATTAAATGCTTTCTTTTAAGATTCTGATTTCCGGATCACTTCCGTCACATGTTGAATTGTCTTTGTTTTTATTTGAACTTTGTTCAGTTGATATATATTGTTTATTTTGAAGAACAATATACGTATGAAAGTTCGTACACTACCGATGGATAGCATCGGAGCACTAACCGGGTGGACCATTAAAAATTACCCTTGAATTTTAAGGTGATAGCTCTATCCAGAATATAAAAGACTATTGAAAAGCTATTTGTTGCTGCGAATAAAAAAACTCATTAAAAAACTATGATAGTTTTTCGACTTTTTTGCAGTTTTTAACTTAAATATTTTTGAGGCAGTACTTCGGATCGAGTTCTTCTCTTGTTCAAACTTCATGATTCAAATTATATTTTGAAAAAATCGAAAAGCGTTTACACTTGTTAAAAAAGCCTCTTTTGGATCACCTTAATGTGCATAGCTGGAGGCCGATAGCATTAAGATTGAACTGTAGTTTTACTCAAACTCAATTATATTTAAGAACCATGTAGAAATGTATATTTCCGACAATATTCGGGCCTGAAAAGAATCAAAAATGTGACGTACAAATAAATATATTCATAAAATTCGCTAAATGTTTTTTTTTTTATTTGAACTTGAGATTAAATATCATTCGTTGGGTACTTTACGTCTAAAATTGTGTAAGTTTACTTTCGAGGAATGAAATAAAAGGTCTCTTTTCTTTTATCTACACCACCGTCGCAAATTATGTGCACCAGCGCAAGCGGTTCTTATAATCACTGTCGACTTTGAAACACGATAACTCGGTGGGAAATCCAGCTATACATTTTTTTAATTAGCTATAAAGTTAAACCAATTTTAGAATTTCTCGAATTTTGTACCTTAAACTTAAATAGGAGCTGTACATTTTTTAAGTTGAATATCCTAACAAATACACTTCCGACGGATAGTATCGGACCACTCCCTGGATGATCTATTGAAAAGTAGGCTTATCTTTAAAAGGTAATAGCGCCGCTCAGAAGATAGATAAACATATTTGGATAAAACTGTTAAAAAGCTAATTAAATGCTACAATAAATGATCCTTAGCTAGAGTAATTTAGGCTAGTGGGTATTGAATTATCCCGCAAGAAAGACAAAAATAAAATTACAATTTTCAAGGAATTTTGTACTTCAACTTAAAATCTTGGCAGGAGCTAAGAAAATGAACGGTGTTAAGCAAATATTGTTATCTATATGCTGGACGGCGCTATCAACCTTACAAAGTCAAGGCTAATTGTTGATGTGTCATGCGATTAGTGGTCTGATACTATCCTTTGGTAGTGTAGAACATGTCTTTAACCCCAATCAGGAATGAAATGCGATTTTGTATGTGCTATTAAATATATCTGTATCTACTATAGGATAAGGAACACAATTGTCGGAAATTAATAAATGTAACTTTCTTTTTGTAATTTTCTAGATCAAGACAATTTCAAGAGTGATGCGAAGAAATCAACAGGAAGACCAGATGGTGGACCCTATTCTTGTATAACCACTATCACATCTTCTGACAATAATTCTAATGCGAAGAATTTCACTTGCCTAATTGAATATGAAAATGACGAAACTTTGGAAATCAAGGAAGAAGAAATCCAAGGTATGAATACATTTTAAATTAAAATATGTTAACTAAAACTATGAAATAAAAAATTGCAAATAAGATTTTTTTAAATTTTCAGATCAAGAATCGCAAGATGTAACAGGACAAAAGCGTGATAAAAAATATGAGTTAAAATTGTCTTCCGTAGATATAATAGAAGATATGTTAGCTGTTAACAAGAAACTGCAGAGCCCAACGAAGCGCAAAATTCAGGATTTAAAACCGGGCAAGAAGTATGAATGCGAAAAGTGTGCGCGAAGCTATAAATGGAAAGTCAGTTTGGGTCGTCATAAAAAATACGAATGTGACGTTAGGCCGCAGTTCAGTTGTAAATTCTGCGGCAAAAGCTTTTCACAGAAAAGTACCATGATTCGACATGTTGGCTTTGTACATACATCTTGAAACAAACTTACGTACAACGCAAAAGAGGCATTATTGCGACAAATGTTCTCGAAGTTACAACTGGGGATCAAATTTATGTCGACATAAACTTGTAGGACACTCAGAAATAAGACCACAATTTATTTGCGATTATTGTGGCTACGCAACTAATCGGAAAACTAATTTGCTAAACCATATTATTTCACTTTATCACGAGTAATTTAGTACACGAAACTTTAAATGACAAAAATTCCAAGGCAAGGCTAATATTTAATAAGTCAGCGGGTTAGTTGTCCGATGCTCTCCGTCGGTAGTGTAGGCTGATGATGAGCAGCAGTCATACAATAATCTGTGATTTTTCTGGTCGTAAAATAAAACCCTAAAATCAGTTGTTGTAACACATTATTTCATTTCATCATATATAATTAAACGTGCGTAGCTGCAGACCGCAACAAATACTAAACCAGTAATGGTTTTTGTATCACACCAGGTTTATGTTAATATTTTAAACGCGTGAAACTGTTTTCTGTGAAATCCACAGCCTAATAATATAAATAAACGATAGCCAATTTTATTATTATACTTTCAAGATGTACAAGTTGGAAATATTATTTTTAATCCATAATCAAGACGAGTTATTTTTTCTCTGGAGGTACTTTCACTTACATAAATCTAATCATTTATATTCTTTTGGTACCCATGAGTTAAAGATTCATAAATTAATATGCGGTTTCTTGTTGAGAACAGAAAGCAATTTCTTGCAATTAAAATCGTATATCGTTTCAGGAGACTAGTAGGTATCACGGAAAGAAAAATCACTTCCAAAAAGGTAACATTTACACATTCCTTGTTAACTATATTATGGAACATATTATCATTCTTAAATACGCTTATTTTGTATCATTCAATGTTTACTGTACGATATTTGTCTGTTTTTTTGTGAAGAGTTGAATTTCATTGGAAATAGAAAATTAAAGCTTCAAATTTATCAAATATTTTTCTAGCGCCATTGTGTAATGTAATGTGATTTTTAGGGGTATGCAAAAAACTCGAAACTCAGAGTTCGAGCTTGTATGCAAATTTTGATTCCAAATTTGCCTACCAGCAATGTCAGAACCCCCCTTAGGAACAAACCTCCTGAAAATGTGGTTGAGGTAATGAATATATGACAGTTTTGAACTTTCAGGTAGCTCGAAACGCTCGAAAATGTTTGGGTTAGCTCGAACTCGACTCATCTACATTCGAGAAAAGTTGACTCGACTAGACTTGATTCCAGAAAAGCTGACTCGACTAGATTTTTCAAGCTTTTTGCACACCCCTAGTGATTGTGTATGGCTAGGATTTGAACCCATATAATAGGGAACACAATCTTCAAAAATCACTAATCGAAACTTTGAACTAATAATTTCATAGATCATCAGCACAAGAATTGGTGGAAGAAATCCACAGGTGTTCCATAATCTTGTACAGCTATTAAAATTCCTTCTGTCAATAAGTCTGCTGACAAAACTTTAATCGAATATGACAATGATGAAACTTTGGAAATCAAGGAAGAAATTATTCATGGTATGACTATATTTGTAAACAAACCATCTTAACCAAAACTATGAAATAAAAAAATTCAAAATTACTTTTTGTGAAATTTTCAGATCAAGAGACTACAGGCCAAAAACGTAATAAAAAGTACAAGTCAAAATTGTGTACCGCAAATATAAGAAAAACTGATGTTTCGGCTGTTAAGAGAAAACTGCCGAGTCAAAGAAAGCCTGAAATCCAGCAACCAAAACAGGAACGGGAAAAGAAATACAAATGCGAAAAGTGTGCGCGAGCCTAACAACAGAAACAAAATTTGACAGTTCATAAAAAATTTGAATGTGGTGTCATGCCACAATTCACATGTCAATTCTGCGGCAAACAATTTAAACGAACATTTCACGTGCGCAGCCACATAAATCACGTGCATCTTAAAAGGAACATAAAGACATCTCAAACCAAACATAATTGTGATAAATGTTCGCGAAGTTATCACACGTTAACTGGTTTAAATGATCATAAACGTGCAGAACACGCAACGGTTAAACCACAATTTACGTGCAATATTTGTAATTATAAAAGCAACCGCAAAGTATGCTTATTAAGGCATACAACTTCACGTCATTCTATTTAATTAAATATGCCTATAGCTATAAAATATATAAATAGATAATATATACATATAAATATAATATATACAATCGGGTTTTTTTGTTGAATTGAAGATTTAAATCAATATTTGTTGCAAATTAGGGTGTACTTCTTTCGCACATAAATCAATTCCTCAAAATCCCTAAAGAACTTGTTTTTATTTAACCATGAGATTCAGTATCATTTGTTAGGTACTTTACGACTAAAATTTTGTAATTTTCCTTTTCAGAAATGAAACAATAGTTCTTTTTTTTATCTACATTAGCGTTGGAAATTCGAGCACGGCTAGCGCGAGCGGTAATAAAAATCACTGATAACTTTGAAACATGATAACTCTGTCGGAAGTGGAGATATAAATTTTTATTTCAGATTTTAAGAGAGTTTGAAAATTCTGCGTCGAATGGCCCCTAGTATCGATATTTTTTATATTTTGAAGAGGATATATCGTGTAAAAAGTTTTTTTTCCAAATTCAAGAACTTTTGGAACAAAACTTTAAAAATATTCACAGATTCCCGATATTTGAACCCTTATAGTTTCCGTCCGTAGTCCGTCGTACTTTTTTTCCAGGGAGGGGAAGTAGAGAAAGTAGAGAAATTTTTTGAAAACTTAGATACCTTGTTTTAGCATTAATATTTATATAGTATATGATACTGCAGGATGCTTTTTCGGTTTCCGTGGGTACATCTAAAAACGAAGATTTATAGAAATTTAAGAGTATTAATTATGCCAATAATTTCAAATTGCAACGTCATTATTTAAAAATTTTATTCTCTAGCTCTAAGAACTTTTTTAGAAGCAACTACGAGACTGATGCGAAATCCAAAATATGCCACAAAATCAAAAGGTGCGCCACATACTTCTTTTTTCACTATGGTGATTTTTTGAAATATAAACCTGGTTTTTTGAAATACAAGAGGGAAGAGCCCAATCTTATTCGTGAAAGAAAACAATTAGACAAAGATGTACAACTACTGACATTTTTCCTGGCAATAATTCGGGTGTCAAGACTTTAATTGAATACGACTATGACGAAACTTTATAAATCAAAGAGGAAATCATCCAAGGTGTGACTAGACTTGTAACCCAAACATCTTAACCCAAACTATGAAATAAAAACTTAAAAATTACATTTTGCTACAGTTTCAGATCAAGAGAGGAAAGAAGTAAGAGGCCAAAAACGCAATAAAAAATATGGATCAAAATTGTGCACCGTAAATATAAGAGACACTATTGCGACAAATTTTTTCGAAGTTACTCTTTGCTAACAAATTTTAATCGAAACAATTTATTGGAACACGCAGCAGTCAAACAACAATTAATTTGCGACTATTGTGATACATGAAATTTTAAACCTTCGGAAATTTTTACTTATTACTATTTTTTTAAACGCTTTTCTTTATTACATTAAATGGCTATTTATCTCAGATTTATCGTTGTGAAAATCACAACATTATACTCCATTATTAAATGCATTGTTTTTTTTTAAGATTCTGATTTCCGAGTTACTTTAGATGAATGTTGGATTGTCTGATATATACTCTGCTTAGTTGATATATATTGTTTATTTTGTAAAAAATATACCGGATCAATATTCGTTGCAAAAGAGGGTGTACTCATTTAGCCAATAAATCATTTCCCGACATTTTATAAAGAATTTGCTTTATTTAACCATGACATTCAATATTAAAATTCTTTAACTTTTCTTTTCAGAAATCAAATAAAAATTCTCTTGTTCTATCTATACTAAGATCGGAAATTATGCGCACTTCTAGCGCAAGCGGTTCTACAAAACCACTGATGACTTTGAAACACTATAATTCAGTCAGAAATGAAGCTAGACATTTTTTTTAAATTGTGAGAAAGTTTAAAAATTCTTTCTCAATTGGTTTCTAGTATAGCTGTTTTTTACTTCTTGAAGAGGATATATAAAAAAAATTTTAATCAGGAATTTCTCGAATTTTCTATCTCGAATTCAACTCGTGCTATGACCTAGAATATTTGTAGCAAAGGTCTGAAATTTATAACACAAATGTTGTTAACCTTATTTTAAATGTAAGCCAATAAAACTTTTTAAAAAATATACGGTTCATTGCTTCTTCGAGTCATCTTGGAAAAAGCTTTTCGCAAAGATATATATACTTATATAGAAATTCTCATTTTTTTGGTGAAAAATTGAATCTTCTTACAAATAGAACAGAAAAAAATTATATTTAGAATACTTATGTTTCTCTAACGCAATTAATTAGTGTAAGGTGATTCTGTATGTGTTATTGATTAACTCTGTATCTGCCAGAGCATAAGGAATAAAGCACTCGAGAATTACGAAATGTAATTTTCACTTTGTAATTTTCTAGATCAAGAGAATTCCAAGAGTGAGTCGAAGAAATCAACCAGAAAACGAGGCCGTGAGCCATATTCTTGTATAACTACTGACATATCTTCTGATAAATATTCTGATGCCATGACATTAATTGAATACGACATTGACGAAACTTTGGAAATCAAGGAAGAAATAATCAAAGGTATGACTAGATTTGCAATCAAAACATCGTAACTAAAACTGAAGTGTCAAATTTAGAACCGCATTTCGTTAAATTTTCAGATGAAGAGGCAGTTGCAGGCCAGAAATGTAATAAAACATATAAGTCCAAATTGTGTAAGGTAGAAATGAAATACGCTGATGTTTTGAAATACAAATGCGAAAAGTGTGCGCGAAGCTACAGACGGAAAAAGCATTTAAATAGTCATACAAAATTCGGATGTGGCGTCATGCCACAGTTCAGTTGTCAAATCTGCGGCAGACTATTTAAATGGAAAAGTCACATGAATAACCATATAGATCTCGTGCATCAGAAAGCAAATTCGAAGACATCGCAAGCGATGTATAATTGCGATAAATGTCCTCGAAGTTATCGTTCGTCAAGTTCTTTAAATCAACATAAACGTGTAGAACACGCAGCAGTCAAACCACAATTTTTTTGCAATTGTTGCGAATATAAAACAAATCGGAAAACAAATTTGTCAAAACACATTAATTCACGCCATTTACATACATCGAAATAAAGGCATAAGTGCGACAAATGTTCGCGAATTTATCGCTCGTTAGCTGGTTCAAATTTACATAAACGTGTAGAACATTCAGCAATTAAACTATAATTTATTTGTGATAAACGCAAATACCACTTGTCAAAACGTATAACTTCAAAACATGTCAGAAAGTAATAATTATTATTTTGGCTAAACTTCAATTCTCATTAGGAAATTTCGCATACTCGTTGAGAAAACGCTCTTTTTTATTAGATTAAATACTTTCATAAATGTATAATTGTATATTATATATCTTAAATTACTATTTGTCAAAATCATTACATAATACTCCATTTTACTTCTTAAAGGTTCCGAAAAAGTAAATATACCCTCCATCGATAATTACATTAATTAATTTTCACAAACCTATACGTTTTTATTTATGATTATGTAAATTATGTTATGCAAATTCTGCAATAAACGATTTGAACAGAAAGTTGGCAAGGATAGCCACATAGATCAGGAGCATCAGAAAACAGACGCAAAGAAATCGGTATTAATCATAAGGCTAATTCCAATCTTAAAAACCGATTTGAAGTTGATCTACGTTATTGAAGTGTTTACTAATATTATAGATTGATGAATGTATTATATGCTGAGTTAATAAAACAATAAATTTTTTAAGAGCTAGATATACTTCCTTGTATCTTAATATTAATTTAATACCTACTGCATGATGCTTTTGTGAGTGTCCATTTTCTTAATCATATAAATGGTGCAGGGGTATGTCTGGAAATAACATTACAGAAATTTGATTCGGTGAAATATTTAAATAACATAAAATTGCAGCATGCAAATTACAAATTTCGTTTTTTCCAAGGCAAGAAACTTATTGAAGAAAAACTGCGAAACAACGAGACGTTTCTGAATTATAAGCTGATATATTTGTGACATTCTTTTAATTAATTCAATCTGTTATAATGAAAGTTCTTTCCGAAGGAAATATAGTCTGCTATGGTTTATTATTCTTAATAATTCTGACAAGGCTTAGTCCAGGATGAGGATGAAAATCCTCTAAAATTACTACTACTAATTGTAATTTCAATCTTATAATTTTCTAGATAAACATAATTGCAAGAGTGAGTGGAATAAATCAATAGGAGGACTAGATGGTGGACCATATTTTTGCGCAAGTACTTGCATTTCTTCTTGCAAGAATCCGAGTGCCAAGACTTTATTTAAATACGAAATTGATGAAACTTTGGAAATCAAAGAAGAATTCGTCCTAGGTATGACTTTTGCTATTAAAGTTCCTTGAATAAAACTGAGAAATAAAAAATTATAACTTACATTTTTTCAATTTTTCAGATCAAGAGACCGCTACAGATCAGAAAAGTAATAAAAAATATGAGTCGCAATTGTGTACTGTCGATATAAGAGATGCTGCTGTTTTGGATGTTGAGAACAAACTGCGTACCCCTGAAAAGCAGGAAATTCACGCTTCAGATTTGGAAAGGAAGTACAAATGCGAAAAGTGTGCCCGAAGCTATATTCGGAAACACAGTTTGTACAGTCATCAAAAATATTACTGTGGCGTCACGCCACAGATCAAATGCAATTTCTGCGACAAACGATTTAAGATAAAAACTAACATGAATAGACACATAATTCAGGTTCATCAGAAAACAAATTCAAAAATGTCGGTATTGAGGCATAAATGCGACAAATGTTGGCGAAGTTATACTTGGTTAAATGCTTTGAATCGACATAAAAATTTAGAACACGCAGCAGTCAAACCACAATTTACTTGCGATATTTGTGGTCGCAAAATGAAGGCAAAGGCTCATTTGTACAGGCATATTACTTCACAACACCTCAAGTAATAATTTTTACACTTTTCTCTATTACTTATATACCTTAAATTACTCTTTGTGAAAATCACTGCATAACACTCAATTTTACCGTTTAAAGTTTCCGAAAAGCTAATATATTCAGGTGTATCAGAAAAGAAACGCAAAGAAGACTATATATTCTTCTACTATATAAAATTGAAATGTGTACACTTGAGGCTCGAAACCGGCCACACCGTTGCACAGATCGACTTGAAACTTTATACACGTGAAGATTAGGAACTGAAGATGGTTCCCACGGCAAGCCGAATCGCTAATTGATAATAGCTTTTGTCCAATAAATAATGCAAAATAGCATTGACTGTATATCTATATATATATATCTAATATGTAAAATCAAGTGGTAAAACATTACTTTTTTTCTAACTGAAAATGTAACTATTTCATTTTTGTCGAAAATTTGTCTTTCTCAGTTGAAAATTCATCCATTTTGTTGAAATTTCGTGTTTTTTGGTAAAAAATTAAGATTCTCGCTTGAAAATTCAACTACTTGGTTGAAACTTTAACCACTTTGTTAAAAATTTATTTGTTGGTTGGAAATTCAACATTTTAGTTAAAAATTCATCTCTGGTTGAAAATTAAACTACTTTGTTGACATGTTTTTGGTAAACTATTAATTTTTAAAATTTGAAATGTTACTATTCCATTTTTTGTTAATAATTTATCATTTTTAATTGACACTTCAACTATTTCCTTGAAAATCTGCATTTTTCGGTAGAAAATTAATCTTCTTGGTTAAAAATTCATGTTTTTGAATAAAAATTCGACTCTTTGGTTACAAATTAATCTGTGTTGTTGAAAATGAAACAATTTTTCCACAAAGTATCCTATTTGTTTGAAAAGTCAACTGCTTTGTTGGAAATTCGTTTTTTTTTGTTGACTTCACCTGTTATTGATTTAAAATAAAAATCGGTTTTGGTTGAAGTATCAGCTATTACATCTTTCGTTGGTATTCATCTCTTTTGGTTAATAATTTAACTATTTTGTTGAAAAGTCATTGTTTTTGGTTAAAAATTTATTTTTAACTGAAAATTCAGCTATCTCAGTTGAAGATTTATAATTTTGGTTTAAAATTCATTTCTTTGGTTTAAGAATAAACTATTTCGTGGAAAAAAACGTTTTTTGTTGTTGTTGAAAATTAAACTATTCCATGTTTGGTTAAAAGTTGAGTTTTTTCAGTTGAAAATTCAACTTTATAATTGAAAATTGATCTTTTTCAGTTGAAAATTCAACTTCTTCGTTGAAAAATTATGTATTTTGTTGAAAATTTGTTTTTTCTTGAAAACTATTTTTTTTTTTAAATTGAAAATGTTACTATTCCATTTTTGGTTGAAACTTCATTTTTAACTGTAAATTTAACTATCCCAGTTGAAGATTTATAATTGTAGTTGAAAATCCAGCTCTTCGCTTGAAAATTTAAATATTTTGTAGAAAATTCGTTTCTTTTTTGCCGAAACTAAATTTTTTAGATGAAAATTTAACTATAACTCCAAGTTTTTTCCAAGTTTAGTTCAAATTTCACTGTCCACTTCACATTTTTCAAACCCAAATTCTACGATAAATACTTAAAATTTTATATTGATTCCATTCCACTATTCCATGTTCAAACTAAATATCAAGAAAAAAAATGTAAGTAAGATCAAATGCAATAAAAAATTTGACTTTCAAACTCGAAGTTCATTCATAAGTTCAGTTACCACATTTCCGTTTGTTCTCGATGTATAGTATTAATTATAGCGGCCGTTCCGCGGCGGCTTAGCCGCCGTCACAGGGTACGTCTAGTTAAACTATAAATGCGATAAATGATAATATGTAACATTCTTCGCATCTTCTTTATGATTTATTAGCCAGTGTTGATACACAATCATCTATTAAAGAAAGTAAATAGTAATAATTGTATTTATTTAATTAATTGTAAATATTGTATTTATTTTCAAATTGATTCGAAATTATCTGCATGCTCCTTTTGTGTTCCTTACCTTCTTTTATTTTAAAAATAGCAGGGCACTACTATATACGATAATTTAATACGATGGAAATTTTGCAACAAAATTATTTTTATTCATACATTACTGAACGTTTTTTTTTAAACATCAGATTCCAATCTCAGAAATCGATTTGAATTTCATCTACCTTATTGCAGTTTCTAATACATAATAGTATACATAAAAGTGGTGCAGGGGTACATCTGGAAATCAATTACAGAAATTGAATCCTGTGAAATGAATTAAAAATTAAAAATTGTAACTTTTTTTATAATCAAAGGTCTGTCTAAATAGAACATAATCTGATACGGTTGATTAATTCTGCATACTATTTGACAAAGCTCTTTTTTGCATCTCATTAAATGCTTTTTCAAAATATATATCTTGATTTACTTTTTGTCAAAATCACTGCATAATAGTCAATTTTACTTTTTAAATGTACCAAAAAAGTAAATATACTCTCCATCGATGAGAGCATGAATTAATTTTTATAAATATATAATTTTCTATTTATAATTATGTAAATTGTGTTCTGCAAATCAGAAAAAAAACTCAAAAGAAGGCGAATTTCAATCTCAAACCCCGATTTGAAGTTCATTTACGTCATTCCAGTTTCGACTAATATTATACATTAATGAATATTTTTATGCTGAGTTAATGAAACAATAAATTTTTTAGGAGTTAGATACTTCCTTGTATCTTAGGATTAATTTATTACTTACTGCATGATGCTTTTGTGAGTGTCCATCTTATGAATCGTAGAAATGGTGCAGGGGTACGTCTGAAAATCACATTACAGAAATGTCATCATGTGAAATATTTAAATAGTATAAAGTTACGGCATGCAAATTACAAATTTCGTTTTTTTCCAAGGCAAGAAACTTATTGAAGAAAAACTACGAAACAACGAGACGTTTCTGAATTATAAGCTGATATATGTATGACGTTCTTTTAATTAATTCAATCTGTTATAATGAAAGTGCTTTCCGAAGGAAATATAGTCTGCTATGGTTGATTATTGTTAATAATTCTAACAAGGCTTAGTCCAGGATGAGGATAAAAATCCTCTAAAATTACTACTACTAATTGTAATTTCAATCTTATAATTTTGTAGATAAACATAATTCCAAGAGTGAGTGGAATAAATCAATAGGAGGACTAGATGGTGGACCATATTCTTGCGCAAGTACTTGCATTTCTTCTTGCAAGAATCCGAGTGCCAAGACTTTAATTGAATACGAAATTGATGAAACTTTGGAAATCAAAGAGGAATTTGTCCTGGGTATGACTTTTGCAATTAAAATTCCTTTAATAAAACTATGAAATAACAAATTGTAATTTACATTTTTTCAAATTTTCAAATCAAGAGGCAGCTACAGACCAGAAAAGTAATAAGAAATCTGATTCAAAATTGTCTACTGTCGATATAAGAGATGCTGCTGTTTTGGCTGTTGAAAACAAACTGCGTACCAATGAAAAGCAGGAAGTTCACAGTTCAGATTCGGAAAAGAAGTACAAATGCGAAAAGTGTGCTCGAAGCTATATTTGGAAACAAAGTTTGTACAGTCATCAAAAATATTACTGTGGCGTCACGCCACAGATCAAATGTAATTTCTGCGACAAACGATTTAAGACAAACACTAACATGAATAGACACATGTTTCTGGTTCATCAGAAAACAAACTCAAAAATGTCGGTATTGAGGCATAAATGCGACAAATGTTGGCGAAGTTATACTTCATTAAATGCTTTGAATCGACATAAAAATTTAGAACACGCAGCAGTCAAACCACAATTTACTTGCGATATTTGTGGCTGCAAAATGAAATTAAAGGGTAACTTGGCCACACATATTACTATAAAACATTTCAAGTAATAATTGTTACTCTTTTTTGTATTACTTATATACCTTAAATTATTCTGTGAAAATCACTTAATAATACTCAGTTTACCTTTTAAAGTTTCCGAAAAAGTAAATATACTCTCCATCGATATGGACATGAATTAATTTTCATAAATGTATAATTTCTTATTCATAATTACGTGAATTACGTTATGCGAATTAGAAAAAAACTCAAAGAAAGGGAATTTCAATCTCAAAGCGCCATTTGAAGTTCATTTACGTTATTCCAGTTTCTACTAATATTATACATTAATGAATGTATTATATGCTGAGTTAATAAAACAATCAATTTTTTAGGAGTTAAATACTTCCTTGTATCTTAGTATTAATTTAATACTTACTGCATGATGCTTTTGTGAGTGTCCATCTTATCCATCGTAGAAACGTTGCAGGGGTTCGTCTGAAAATCACATTACAGAAATTTCATCCTGAGAAATATTTAAATAATATAAAATTACTGCATGCAAATTACAAATTTCATTTTTCCATGGCAAGAAGCTTCTTGAGAAAAGAACACGAAACAAAAAAAAACGTTTCTGAATTATAAGCTGATATATTTATGAAATTCTTTTAATTGATTTAATCTTTTAGAATAAAAGTTCCGTCCGAAGGAAATATGGTCTGCTATTAGGCATTTTCACTTCATAGTCAGCTAACTTCACTTTGTTAACTGCTGAGGGGAAAACACTGGATCAAATGCATGGGATTCGCTCCATTTTTTCCCTATTTTGTAAATATCTTCGTAAAAACAGATTTTTTCTATATAAGTGTATTTGAAAAATAGTTTTTATTTTTTAAGAACTATTTAATGAAATAATAAAATCATAATAACTATCATTCATTACGAAAATATTACAAAAATAATGTTTTGTTCATGCATTAGGTCCAGTGTTTTCCCCTCAGCAATCAACGAAGTGAAGTTAGCTGGTGGTTGAAGTGAAAATACCTAATGGTTTAAAATTGTTAATAATTCTTTCGAGGTTTATTGCAGGATAAGGATTAAAATCCTCTAAAATTACTGTTACTAATTGTAATTTCATTCTTATAATTTTTTAGATAAACAGAATTCCAAGAATGAGTCAAATGGATCAATAGGAAGACTAGCTGGTGAACCATATTCTTGTGCAAATACTTACATTTCTTCTTTCAATAATTCTTGTGCCAAGACTTTAATTAAATACGAAATTGATGAAACTTTGGAAATCAAAGAAGAATCAGTCCTAGGTATGACTTTTACAATTGAAGTTCCTGTAATAAAACTACGAAGTAAAAAATTACAACTTACATTATTTCAAATTTTTCAGATCAAGGGACAGATAGAGACCAGAAAAGTAATACAAAATATGATTCAAAAGTGTGCACTGTCGATATGAGGGATGCTGCTGTCTTGGCTGTTGAGAAGAAACCGCGTACCCATAAAAAACAGGACACTCACGGTTCAGATTCGGAAAAAAAGTACAAATGCGAAAAGTGTGCCCGTAGATATATTCGGAAAAAAAGTTTGTACTCTCATCAAAAATATCACTGCGGTGTCGAGCCACAGTTCAAATGTAAATTCTGCGAAAAACGATTTAAACAGAAACAGCTCGTGAAAAGACACATAGATCTGGTGCATCGGAAGGCAAAATCAAAGATGTCGGTATTGACGCATAAATGCGACGTGTGTTCGCGAAGTTACACTCACTCAAGTTCGTTAAATCTACATAAACGCTTAGAACATGCGACAGTCAAACCACAATTTACTTGCGATATTTGTGGCCTCAAGACGAAAGAAAAGGGTAACTTGGCAAGACATATTACTAGAAGACATTTCATGTAATAATCGTTACTCTTTTTTGTATTACTTATATACCTCAAATTACTCTTTGTGAAAATCACTACATAATGCTCAATTTACCTTTTAAAGTTTCCGAAAAAGTAAATATACTCTACATCGATATGGAAATGAATTAGTTTGTATAAATGTATAATTTTTCATTTATAATCACTTAAATTATGTTATGCAAATTAGAAAAAAAACTCAAAGAAGGCGAATTTTAATCTCAAAGCCTGACTTGAAGGTCATTTACGTTATTTCAGTTTCTACTAATATTATACAATTATGAATTTATTCTATGCTGAGTTAATAAAACAATACATTTTTTAAGGTAGATACTTCCTTGTATCTTAGCATTAATATAATGCTGACTGCATGCGGTTTTTGTGAGTGTCCATCTTCTTAATCATAGAAATGGCACAGGGGTACGTCTGGAAATAACATTACAGAAATTTCATCCTGTCAAATATTTGAATAATATATAATTACGGCATGCAAATTACAAATTTCATTTTTCCATGACAAGAAGCTTGTTGATAAAATACAACGAGACGTTTCTGAATTATAAGCTGATATATGTATGACATTTTGCTATGGGTTATTATTGGTAATAATTCTGTCAAGGGTTAGTGTAGGATAAGGATTAGAATCCTCTAAAATTACTATTACTTATTGTAATTTCAATCTTATAATTTTCTAGATAAACAGAATTTCAAGAATGAGTCGAATGAATCAATAGGAATACTAGATGGTGGACCATATTCTTGCGCAACTACTTGCATTTCTCCTTGTAATAATTCTTGTGCCCAGACTTTAATTAAATACGAAATTGATGAAACTTTGGAAATCAAAGAAGAATCAGTCCTAGGTATGACTTTTACAATTGAAGTTCCTGTAATAAAACTACGAAGTAAAAAATTACAACTTACATTATTTCAAATTTTTAGATCAAGAGACAGCTACAGACCAGAAAAGTAATATAAAATATGAGTCGAAATTTTGTCCTGTCGATATAAGAGATGCTGCTGTCTTGGCTGTTGAGAAGAAACCGCGTACCCATAAAAAACAGGACACTCACGGTTCAGATTCGGAAAAAAAGTACAAATGCGAAAAGTGTGCCCGTAGATATATTCGGAAAAAAAGTTTGTACTGTCATCAAAAATATCACTGCGGTGTCGAGCCACAGTTCAAATGTAAATTCTGCGACAAACGATTTAAACATAAATATCACGTGAATAGGCACATCATTCAGGTTCATCATAAAACAAACTCAAAAATGTCGGTATTGAGGCATAAATGCGACAAGTGTTCCCGAAGTTATACTTGGTTAAATGCTTTAAATCGACATCAAAATTTAGAACACGCAGCAGTCAAAACACAATTTACTTGCGATATTTGTGGCCACAAAACGAAAGCAAAGGATCATTTGTATAGACATATTACTTCACAACATCTTAAATAATAATTATTACTCTTTTTTCTATTACTTATATACCTAAAATTACTCTTTGTGAAAATCACTACATAATACTCAATTTTACTTTTTAAAGTTTTTGAAAAAGTAAATATATTCAGGTGCATCAGGAAAGAAACGCAAAGAAGTCGATATTAAACTATAAATGCGTCTAATTATAAGATGTAATATTCTTTGCATCTTCTTTCTGATTTATTAGCCAGTGTTGATACACAATCATCTATTAAAGGAGATAAGTAGTAATATTTGTATTTATTTAATTAATTGTAAATGTTGTATTCATTTTCAAATTGATTCTAAATTAACTGCATGCTCCTTTTGCTGTCCTTACTTTCTTTTATTTTCGAAATAGCAGGACACTACTATATACGATAATTTAATAAGATGCAAATTTTGCAAACAATGATCGTAAACGGCTTACGGCTCTTCTACTTGTGATATGCATGCGTTGTCAATATTATTTTCATTCATACATTAGAGAAAGTTTTTTTTTAGACGTCAGATTTAAATTATAAAAACCGATTTAAATGTCATCTACATTATTGCAGTTTCTACTACATAGTAGTGTACATTAATGAATGTATTCTGTTCTAAGTTAATAAAATCATACGTTTTTTTTGTAAGTGAGATACTTTCTTTCACCTGAAAATTAATTTAATGTTTACTGCATGATTCGTTCGTGTTTGTCCATCTTAAGCATAAAAGTGATGCAGGGGTACGTCTGGAAATAAAATTACAGAAATTTAATCCTGTGAAATAAATTTAAAATTGTAACTTCTTTTATAATCAGAGTTCTGTCCAAGTAGAACATAATTTGATACGGGTTATTAATTTTGAATACTAATTGACGAAACTCTTTTTTGCATTTCATCACTTTCTAAGGGTTCCAAAAAAGTAAATATACCATCCATCGATATGGACATGAATTAATTATCATAAATATAAAATTTCTAATTCATAACTATGTGAATTATGTTATTCAAATCAGAAAACAAACGCAATGAAGTCGGTATTATATTATACATTACTACTCATATTATACTTACTGCATGATGCTTTTTTCAGTGTTCATCTTATCAATCATAGAAATGGTGCAGGGGTACATCTGGAAACCACATTACAGAAATTGTATCCTGTGAAATGTTTGAATCATATACAATAACGACATGCAAATTACAAATTTCATTTTTCCATGGCAAGAAGCTTCTTGAAGAAAACTACGAAACAATAAGACGTTTCTAAATTATAAGCTAATATATTTAAGACATTCTTTTAATCGATTTAATCTTTTAGAATGAAAGTTCCGTCGGAAGGAAATATATTCCGCTATGGGTTAACATTGTTAATAATTCTTTCGAGGTTTAGTGCAGGATAAGGATTAAAATCCTTTTAAATTCCTATTACTAATTGTAATTTCAATCTTATAATTTTGTAGGTAAACAGAATTCCAAGAATGGGTCGAATAAATCAATAGGAAGACTATATGGTAGACCATATTCTTGTGCAGCTACCTGCATTTCTTCTTGCAATAGTTCTTGTGTCAAGGCTTTAATTGAATACGAAATTGATGAAACTTTGGAAATTAAAGAAGCATTCATCTTGGGTATGACTTTTGCAATTAACATTCCTTTCATAAAACTATGAAATAACAAATTGTAATTTACATTTTTCAAATTTTCAGATCAAGAGACGGCTACAGACCAGAAAAGTAATAAGAAATCTGATTCAAAATTGTCTACTGTCGATATAAGAGATGCTGCTGTTTTGGCTGTTGAAAACAAACTGCGTACCCATGAGAGGCAGGAAATTCACGGTTCAGATTCGGAAAAGAAGTACAAATGTGGAAAGTGTGCCCGAAGCTATATTTGGAGAAACGGTTTGTACAATCATAAAAAATTTTACTGTGGCGTCATGCCACAGTTCAATTGTAAATTCTGCGACAAACGATTTAAATCAAAACACATCATGAATAGACATATAGATCTGGTGCATCGGAAGACAAAATTAAAGGCGTCGGTACTGATGCATAAATGCGACAAATGTTGGCGAAGTTACGCTCGGTTAGAGTCTTTAAATCACCATACACGTAAAGAACATGGGGCAGTCAAACTACAGTTTACCTGCGACATTTGTGGCCACACTACGAAAGCGAAGAGTGATTTGTCCAGACATATTATTTCAAAACATCTTGAGTAATAATTATTGCTCTTTTTGTGTCTTACTTATATACCTTAAATTACTCTTTGTGAAAAGCACTACATAATACTCAATTTTTCCGTTTAAAATTTCCGAAAAAGTAAATGTATTCTCCATCGATGTGGGCATCAATCAGTTTTCATAAATGTAAAATTTGTTATTTATAATTATGTAAATTATGTTATGTTAATTCTTCTATAAACGATTTAAACAGAAAATAGGCATATATGAATATATAGATCGGGTGTAGCAGAAAAAAAACCGAAGAAGTCGATATCAAACTGTAAATGCGACAAATTATGAGATGTAACATTCTTGACATCTCCTTTCTGATTTATTACCCGATGTCAATACACAATCATCTATTAAAGAAAGTAAATAGTAGTAATTGTATTTATTGCATTCACACGATGGAAATTCTGTAAACAATTATCGTAAACGGTATACGGATCTTCTACTTGTTATATGTTTAAGTTGTCCAAATTATTCTTATTCATACATTAGAGAAGGTTTTTTTACACATCGAATTGCAATCTCAAAAACCGATTTGAATTTCATCTACCTTATTGCAGTTTCTACTACAGAATAGTATGCACTGACGAATTTATTTTGTGCTAAGTTAATAAAATAATACGTTTTTTTGTAAGTGAGATAATTTCTTTTACCTGAATATTAATGTAATGTTTACTGCATGATGCTTTTTTGAGTTTCCATCTTCTTAATCATAGAAATGGTGCAGGGGTACGTCTAGAATTAGCATTCACAGATATTTTATCCTGTGAAATATTTAAATAATATAAAATTACGGCATGCAAATTACAAATATCATTTTTCCATTTAAGAAGCTTCTTAAGATAAAACTACAAAACAACGAAACATTTCTGATTTATAAGCTGATATATTTATGACATTCTTTCAATTAATTTAATCTTTGATATTGAAAGTTCTGTCTGAAGGAAATATATTCTCAATGGTTTATTATTGTTAATAATTCTGTCAAGGTTTAGTGTAGGATAAGGATTAAAATCATCTGCAATTACTATTGCTAATCGTAATTTTCATCTTACAATTTTCTAGATGAACATAATTCCAAGAATGAGTCGAATAAGTCAATACGAATACTAGATGGTGGACCATATTCTTGTGCAACTACTTGCATTTCTTCTTGCAATGATTCTTGTGCCAAGAGTTCAATTGAATACGAAATTGATGAAGCTTTGGAAATTAAAGAAGAATTCGTCCTAGGTATGACTTTTGCAATTAAAGTTCCTTCAATAAAACTATGAGATAAAAAATTGTACCTTACATTTTTTCAAATTTTCAGATCAAGAGACAGCTACAGGCCAGAAAAGTAATATAAAATATGAGTCGAAGTTTTTTACTGTCGATATAAGAGATGCTGCTATTTTGGCTGTTGAGAATAAACTGCGCACTCATAAGAAGCAGAAAATTCACGCTTCAGATTTGGAAAGGAAGTACAAATGCGAAAAGTGTGCCCGTAGTTATATTCGGAAAAACAGTTTGTACAGTCATCAAAAATATAACTGCGGTGTCGAGCCACTGTTTAAATGTGAATTGTGCGAAAAACCATTTAAACATAAATCTCACGTGAATAGACACATAATTGAGGTTCATCATAAAACAAACTCAAAAATGTCGGAATTGAGGTATAAATGCGACAAGTGTTCTCGAAGTTATACTTGGTTAAATGCTTTAAATCGACATAAAAATTTAGAACATGCAGCAGTCAAACCACAATTTACTTGCGATATTTGTGGCCGCAAAATGAAAGCAAAGGGTCATTTGTACAGACATATTACTTCACAGCATCTTAAGTAATAATTATTATTCTTTTTTTTATTACTTATATACCTTTTATCACCCTTTGCGAAAATTACTACATTATACTCAATTTTACCTTGTAAAGATAAATGCGTCAAATTATAAGATGTCACATTCTTTGCATCATCTTTCTCATTTATTAGCCAGTGTTGATACACAATCATCTATTAAATAAAGTAAATAGTAATAATTGTATTTATTTTCAAATTGATTTGAAATGAACTGCATACATCTTTTGTGGTCCTTACCTTCTTTTATTTTAAAAATAGCAGGGCACTCTTATATGCGATAATTTAGTACGATGGAAATTTTACAAACAATTATCGTAAACGGCTTACGGCACTTATACTTGTGACATGCTTAAGTTGTGAACATTATGTTTATTCATACATTAGAGAAAGTTTTTTTTAGACATCAAATTCCAGTCTTAAAAACCGATTTGAATTTCATCTATGCTATTGCAGTTTCTAATACATGATAGTATACATTAGCGAATGTATTTTTTTCTTAGTTAATAAAATAATACGTTTTTCTTGTAAGTGAGATACTTTCTTTTACCTGAATATTAATTTAATATTTACTGCATGATGCTTTCGTGTTTGTCCATCTTAAGCATAAAAGTGGTGCAGGGGTACATCTCGAAATAAAAATTACAGAAATGTCATCCTGTCAAATAACTTCAATAATCTAACATTGTAACTTTCAACATACAAATTTTATTTGTCCATTTCAAGCAACTTCTTCGAAGAAGCGTGCGAACAAACAAGAAGTTTTTAAACTTTAAACTGAATATAATCTGATACGGGCTATTATTTTTAATCATTTTCTTAGGATTTAGTGTAGAAGAAGGATTAGAATCATCGAAATTTACTATTACTAACTGTAACTTTCACCTATAATTTTCTAGATCATGAGAATTCCGAGAGTGATTCGAAGAATTCAACAAGAAAACTAGATGCTGGACCATATTCCTTTGCAACTACTAGTATTTCATCTTGCAGTAATTCGGGTGCCAAGGTTTTATTTGAATACGAAGTTGATGAAACTTGTGAAATCAAGGAAGAAATTATTCAAGGTATGACTCAATTAATAATCAAATCTGAAATATACATATGAAATAATGAATTGTAACTTACATTTTTTTTAATGTCCAGATCAAGAGGCAGTTACAGACCAGAAAAGAAATAACTATGAGTCAAAATTCTGTTCGGTCTATATAAGAGAAGCTGATATTGTTGCTGTTAATAGAAAACTGTCAGCCCAAAAGAAGCAGAACACTCCAGAATTAAAGTCGGAAAAGAACTACAAATGCGAAAAGTGTGCCCGAAGCTATAGTCGGCAAAACAGTTTATACAGTCATCAAAAATATTACTGTGGAGTCATGCCACAGTTCAAATGTAAATTCTGCGACAAACGATTTAAAAAAAAACATGACGTGAATAGACATATAGATCTGGTGCATCGGAAGAAAAAATTAAAGACTTCGGTACTGATGCATAAATGCGATAAATGTCGGCGAAGTTACGCTGGGTTAGATTCTTTAAATCAGCATAAACGTTTAGAACATGCGGCAGTCAAACCACAATTTACTTGCGATATTTGCGGCTGCACAACAAAAGCAAAGGGTCATTTGGCAAGACATATTACTTCGCATCACCTTAAGTAATAATTATTACTCTTTTTGTGTCTTACTTATATACCTTAAATTACTCTTTGTGAAAATCACTACATAATACTCAATTTTTCCGTTCAAAGTTTCCGAAAAAGTAAATGTATTCTCCCTCGAGGTGGGCATGAATTAATTTTTATAAATGTTTTATTTGTTATTCATAATTATGTAGGTTCTTCGATAAACGATTTAAACAGAAAATTGGCATGCATTGCAATATAGATCAGGTGTATCAGAAAATAAATGCAAAAAAGTCGATATTAAACTGTAAATGCGACAAATTATAAGATGTAACATTCATGATTTCTTCTTTCTGATTTATTACCCAATGTTAAGACTCAATTATCTATTAAAGAAAGTGAATAGTAATAAATGTATTTATTTAATTAATACTATGGAAATTTTGTAAACGATCAGCATAAATGGCTTGCGGCTCCTCTTCTTGTGATATGTTTAAGTCGTCTACGTTATTTTTATTCATACATTAATGGAAGTTTTTTCACACATTAAATTCCAATCTCAAAAGCCGATTTGAATTTCATCTACGTTATTGCAGTTTCTACTACATAAGAATATACATGAACGAATGTATTCTGTTCTAAGCTAATAAAATAATTCGTTCTTTTTGTAAGTGAGATACTTTTTTTACCTAAATATAATTTGATATTTACTGCATGATGCTTTTGTGTTTCTCCATCTTAAGCATGAAAGTTTTGCAGGGGTACATCTGGAAATATAATTACAGAAATTTAATCCTGTGAAATAACTTAATAATTTACAATTGTAACTTTCAAATTACAAATTTTATTTGTTCATAGCTATAAACTTCTACGGCAGAAAGTGCGAGCCAACGAAAAGTTTTGAACTTTCAAACTAAATATATTTATGTCACACGAGTACGGTTTCCTCGTTTTGTCGGCTTGGTTTGGAGCAGCAAAGTAGATCTTTTTGGTGATGGAGTACTTCACGGGCCTAGGCCGGTAAAGTTCAATTTACCGTCCGCGGGAAATATGAATTAGGTCCGCGTGCATGCGTGTTCGTTACTTCGACCCACGCGTATTGTTCTGCGCGGTACTTGTCTCTTCAAACTTATCTTAAACCCGAGACGTAATAGCATAAGAAAACTCGGAAACCATACTCTTCTTACATAAAATATTGTGTGTACCGAGGCAACGAAGTGTTTTTACGGCCGATCGTGAATTTGCTAAAAAGATACGAAGTCGACACGAAGCCTCAATATACTATTATGAGATACTTTCAATCTTTTATACTCAAAATCCTCTCCAAATAAAACATAATCTGATACGGGTTATTATTTTGAATTATTCAGTCAGGGTTTAGTGCTGGATAAGAATTATAATCATCTAAAATTACTATTACTAATTGTCACTTCTGCCTATAATTTTTTAGATCAAAAGAATTCCGAGAGTGATTCAAAGCATTCCCCAAGAAAACTAGATGCTGGGCCATATTCTTTTAAAACTACTAGCATTTCATTTTGCAGTAATTCGAGTGCAAAGATTTTTTTTTAATACGGAGTTGATGAAAGTTTGGAAATCAAGCAAGAAATCATACAAGGTATGACTATACTGTTAAAAATTTCCGCATAAACTTCCACTAAATGTATTGGAAGTTTATTTCCGAAATGTAGGGTAACGCTACAATACATAATGTTGTAGTTTTCAAATGCAACGGATCATACAGCGATATAAACGCTACAATACATATGTATTGGAATTCTCGACGGTGACTTCACGATTTACGACGCTTACAATACATGTATTGCAATTTCGGCATTCCAATACCGTGTTTGAAATTTTGCCTTACACTTGTATTGTAGAAGTGTTGGAGAATTCCAAACATTTTTAACAGTGTAGATTTTGAATCAAATCGGAAGTATAATTATGAAATATTGAACTGTAACTTACATTTTGTTAAATCTTCAGATCAAGAGGAAATTACAGAGCAGAAAAGAAAAAGCTATGACTCAAAACTCTGTTCTGTATATATAAGAGAAGCTGATATTGTTGCTGTTAAGAGCAAACTGCCAACCCAAAAGAAGCAGAAAGTTTAAGAATTGAAGTCGGAAAAGAAGTACAGCTGCGAAAAGTGTGCCCAAAGCTATAGTCGGCAAAACAGTTTGTAAAGTCATCGAAAATATTACTGTGGCGTCATACCATAATTCAAATGTAAATTCTGGGACAAACGATTCAAAAAAAAACATGACGTGAATAGACATATAGATCTGGTGCATCAGAAGACAAAACCACAATTTACTTGCGATATTTGTGGCTGCAAAATGAAATTAAAGGGTAACTTGGCCACACATATTACTATAAAACATTTCAAGTAATAATTGTTACTCTTTTTTGTATTACTTATATACCTTAAATTATTCTGTGAAAAATCACTTGATAATACTCAATTTACCTTTTAAAGTTTCCGAAAAAGTAAATATGTTCTCCATCAACATGGGCGTTAATTAATTTTCATAAATGTATAACTTATTTATCATAATTATGTAAGTTATGTTATGGAATTTCTTCGATAAAATATTTAAACAGAATACAGGCATGCATAGAAATCATAGATCAGGTGCATCAGAATAGAAACGCAAAGAAGTCGATATTACACTATAAATGCGACAAATTATATAAGATGTAACATTCTTTACATATTCTTTCTGATTTATTATCCACTGTTAATACACGATCATCTATTAAAGAAAGTAAATAGTAATGACATTTTCAAATTGATTCGAAATTAACTTTCTTTTCCTTTTGTTGTCCTTACCTTCTTTAAGTTTAAAAATAGACTACTATGTATGTATGATAATTTAATACGATGGGAATTTTGTTACCAATTGTCGTAAACGGCTTACGGCACTGCTACTTGTGATATGTTTAAGTTGTTCACATTATTTTTATTCATACATTACAGAATGTTTTTTTACACATCGAATTCCAATCTCAAAAACCGATTTCGATTTCATCTACGTTATTGCAGTTTCTACTACATAATAGTATACATTAACGAATGTATTATGTTCTAAGTTAATAAAGTAATACGCTTTTTTATGTGAGATGCTTTCTTTTACATGAATATTAATTTAATATCTATGAATCATACTTGTTTGTTTGCTCATCTCAAGTATAAACGTGGTGCAGGGGTATATCTGGAACTATAATTACAGAAATTTAATCATGTGAAATAAATTAAAAATTTTAAATTGTAACTTTTTTTATAATCAAAATGTGGTCTAAATAGAACATAATCTGATACGGGTTATAAATTTTGTATATTAGTTCAGAAAACTCTGTTTTGAATCTCATTAAATGCTTTTATAATAGTATATCTTTAATTACTCTTTGTCAAAATCACTACGTAATACGCAATTTCACTTTTTAAAGGTTACAAAAAAGGAAATATACTATCCATCCATATGGACATTAATTAATTTCTATAAATATAACATTTGTTATTTAGAGTTATGTCAATTATGTTATGCAAATCAGAAAACGAAGCAAAGAAGTCGGTATTAACCATAAGGCGAGTTCCAATATCAAAAACCGATTTGAATTCCATCTATGTTGCTGCAGTTTCTACTAATATTATACATTAATGAATGTATTCTATTCTAAGTTAATAAAACAGTAACTTTTTTAGGAGTTAGATACTTCTTTGTATCTTAGTTTTAATTTAATACTTACTGCATGATGCTTTTTTGAGTGTCCATCTTCTTAATCATAGAAACGGTGCAGGGGTAAGTCTAGAAATAACATTACAGAAATTTTATCTTGCGAAATACTTAAATAATATAAAATTACGGCATGCAAACTACAAATTTTATTTTACCTTAGCAAGAAGCTTCTTGAGAAAAAACTACGAAACAACGAGACCTTTCTGAATTATTATAAGCTGATACATTTATGACATTCTTATAATTAATTTAATCTTTTATAATAAAAGTTCTGTCCGAAGGAAATATAGTTTGCTATGGGTTGTTATTATTGATAATTCTTTCAACGTTTAGCGCAGGATAAGGATTACAATCCTCTAAAATTACTATTACTAATTGTAACCTTCGCCTTATAATTTTCTAGATCAACAGGATTCCAATAGTGAGTCGAATAAATCAACAGGAATACTAGATGGTGGGTCTTACTCTTGTACACCTACTCGCATTTCTTCTTGCAATAATTCAAGTCCCATGAGTTCATTTGAATACGAAATGGATGAAACTTTGGAAATCAAAGAAGAATTCGTCCTAGGTATGACTTTTGCAATTTAAGTTTCTTCAATAAAACTATAAACTAAAAAATTGTATCTTACATGTTTTCAAATTTTCAGATCAAGAGACAGCTACAGGCCAGAAAAGTAATAAAAGATATGGGTCGAAATTGTGTACTGTCTATATAAGAGATGCTGCTTTCTTGGCTGTTGAGAACAAACTGCTTACCCATAAAAAGCAGGAAATTGACGGTTCAGATTCGGAAAAGAAGTACAAATGCGAAAAGTGTGCCCGAAGCTATATTCGGAAAAACAGTTTGTACAGTCATCAGAAATATTACTGCGGTGTCGAACCACAGTTTAAATGTAAATTCTGCGAAAAACGATTTAAACATAAATATCTCTTGAATAGACATATAGATTTGGTGCATCGGAAGACAGACTCAAAGATATCGGTACTGACGCATGAATGCGACAAATGTTGGCGAAGTTACACTCGATTAGATTCTTTAAATCGACATAAGCTTTTAGTACATGCAGCGGTCAAACCACAATTTACTTGCGATATTTGTGGCCGAAAAATGAAAGAAAAGGGTCAATTGTCCAAACATATTACTTCACAACATCTTAAGTAATAATTTTTACTCTTTTGTATTACTCATATACCTTAAATTACTAGTTATTTCGAAAATCACCACATAATACTCACTTTTACTTTTTAAAGTTTCCAAAAAAGTTAATTTACTTTCCATCGATAAGGACATGAATTATTTTTCATAATTATAAAAGTTGTTATTTATATTTATGTAAATTGTGTTATGCAAATCAGAAAATAAACTCAAAGAAGGCGAATTGCAATCTCGAAACCCGATTTGAGGTTCATTTACGTCATTGCAGTTTCTACTAATAGTATACATTAATGAATGTATTCTATGCTGAGTTAATAAAACAATACATATTTTGAGTTAGATACTTCCTTGTATCCTAGCATTAATATAATGCTGATTGCATGCGGTTTTTGTGAGTGTCCATCTTCTTAATCATAGACATGGTGCAGGGGTACGTCTGGAAATAACATTACAGAAATTTCATCCTGTGAAATATATTTAAATAATATAAACTTATGGCATGCAAATTACAAATTTTATTTTTCCATTGCAAGAAACATCTTTTTATTTTAATTAATTCAGTCTTTTATAATGAAAGTTCTGTCCGAAGGAAATGTAATTTGCAATGCGTTATTATTATTAATAATTCTGTCAAGGTTTGGCGCAGGATAAGGATCAAAATCCTGTAAAATTACTATTACTAATTGTAATTTTAATTTTATAATTTTCTAGATAAACAGAATTCCGAGAATGAGTTGAATAAATCAATGGGAATACTAGATGTTGGACCATATCCTTGTGCAACTACTTCCATTTCTTCTGGCAATAATTCTCGTGCCAATACTTTATTTGAATACGAAATTGATGAAACTTTGGAAATCAAAGAAGAATTCGTCCTAGGTATGACTTTTAAAATTAAAGTCCCTTCAATAAATCTATGATACAGAAAATTGAAACTTACATTTTCCTAATTTTTCAGATCAAGAGACAGCTAGAGACCAGAAAAGTAATAAAAAATATGATATGAGAGATTCTGCTATTTTGGCTGTCAAGAACAAACTGCGTACCCATAAAATACACGAAATTCATGATATGGATTCGAAAAAGGAGTATAAATGCGAAAAGTGTGCCCGAAGCTATATTCGGCAAAAGAGTTTGTACCAACATAAAAAATTTTACTGTGGCGTGATGCCACAGGTCAAATGTAAATTCTGCGACAAACGATTTAAACATATACATCTCTTGAATAGACATATAGATTTGGTGCATCGGAAGACAAACTCAAAGATGTCGGTATTGAGGCATAAATGCGACGAGTGTTGGCGAAGTTACACTCGATTAGATTCTTTAAATCGACATAAGCTTTTAGTACATGCAGCGGACAAACCACAATTTACTTGCGATATTTGTGGCCACACAACGAAAGCAAAGATTTATTTGTCCAAACATATTACTTCACAACATCTTAAGTAATAATTTTTACTCTTTTGTATTACTCATATACCTTAAATTACTAATTTTGAAAATCACCACTTAATACTCACTTTTACATTTTAAAGTTTCCAAAAAAGTGAATATACTTTCCATCGATAAGGACATGAATTAATTTTCATAAATATAAAAGTTGTTATTTATAATGATGTAAATTGTGTTATGCAAATCACAAAATAAACTCAAAGAAGGTGAGTTTCAATCTCAAAACCCGATGTGAGGTTCATTTACGTCATTGCAGTTTCTACTATTATTATACATTAATGAATGTATTCTCTGTTGAGTTAATAAAACAATACATTTTTTAAGAGTTAGATACTTCCTTGTATCTTAGCATTAATATAATACTGAGTGCATGCTGTTTTTGTGAGTGTCCATCTTCTTAATCATAAAAATGGTGCAGGGGTACGTCTGGAAATAACATTACAGAAATTTTATCCTGCGAAATATTTAAATAATATAAACTTATGGCATGCAAACTACATATTTAATTTTTCCGTGGCAAGAAACTTCTTTTTATTTTAATTAATTCAGTCTTTTATAATGAAAGTTCTGTCCGAAGAAAATGTAATTTGCAATGCGTTATTATTATTAATAATTCTGTCAAGGTTTGGCGCAGGATAAGGATTGAAATACTTTAAAATTACTATTACTAATTGTAATTTCAATTTTACAATTTTCTAGATAAACAGAATTCCGAGAATGAGTTGAATAAATCAATGGGAATACTAGATGTTGGACCATATCCTTGTGCAAATACTTGCATTTCTTCTGGCAATAATTCTTGTGCCAATACTTTATTTGAATACGAAATTGATGAAACTTTGGTAATCAAAGAAGAATTCGTCCTAGGTATGACTTTTGCAATTAAAGTCCATTCAATAAATCTATGATATAGAAAATTGAAACTTACATTTTTCTAATTTTTCAGATCAAGATACAGCTAGAGACCAGAAAAGTAATAAAAAATATGATACAAAAGTGTGTACTGTCGATATGAGAGATTCTGCTATTTTGGCTATCAAGAACAAACTGCGTACCCATAAAATGCACGAAATTCATGATATGCTGCCGGAAAAGGAGTACAAATGCGAAAAGTGTGCCCGAAGCTATATTCGGCAAAAGAGTTTTTACCAACATAAAAAATATTACTGTGGAGTCATACCACAATTCAAATGTAAATTCTGCGACAAACGATTCAAAAAAAAACATAACGTGAATAGACATATAGATCTGGTGCATCGGAAGACAAAACCACAATTTACTTGCGATATTTGTGGCTGCAAAATGAAATTGAAGGCTAACTTGGCCGCACATATTACTAGAAAACATTTCAATTAATAATTGTTACTCTTTTTTGTATATTACTTATATACCTTAAATTATTCTTTGTGAAAATCACTTGATAATACTCAATTTACCTTTTAAAGTTTCCGAAAAACTAAATATGTTCCCCATCAACATGGGCGTTAATTAATTTTCATAAATTTATATATTTTTTTTTATAGTGATGTAAGTTATGTCATGAAACTTCTTCCATAAAATATTTAAACAGAAAATAGACATGCATAGAAATCATAGATCAGATATGTATCATAATAGAAACGCAAAGGAGTCGATATTACACTATGAATGCGACAAATTATATAAGATGTAACATTCTTTACATCTTCTTTCTGAATTATTATCCACTGTTGATACACGATCATCTATTAAAGAAAGCAAATAGTAATGATATTTTCAAATTGATTCGAAATCAATGTATGTATGATAATTTAATACGATTGAAATTTTGTTACCAATTGTCGTAAACGGTTTACGGCACTGCTACTTGTGATATGTTTAAATTGTTCACATTATATTTATTCATACATTAAAGAAGGTTTTTTAACAAATCTAATTCCAATCTCAAAAACCGATTTGGATTTCATCTACGTTATTGCAGTTTCTACTACATAATAGTATACATTAACGAATGTATTATGTTCTAAGTTAATAAAGTAATTCGCTTTTTTGTGTGAGATGCTCTCTTTTACCTGCATATTAATTTAATATTTATGCATTATACTTGTTTGTTTGCTCATCTTAAGTATAAACGTGGTGCAGGGGTATATCTGGAACTATAATTACAGAAATTTAATCATGTGAAATAAATTAAAAATGTTGAATTGTAACTTTTTTTATAATCCAAATTTTGTCTAAATAGAACATAATCTGATATGGGTTATCAATTTTGCATATTATTTCAGAAAACTCTTTTTTGAATCTCATTATATGCTTTTATAATTGTATATCTTTAATTCCTTTTTGTCAAAATCACTACGTAATACGCAATTTTACTTTTTAAAGGTTCCAAAAAAGGAAATATACTATCCATCCATATGGACATTAATTAATTTCTATAAATATAACATTTGTTATTTATACTTATGTCAATTATGTTCTGCAAATCAGAAAACGAAGCAAAGAAGTCGGTATTAAACATAAGGCGAGTTCCAATATGAAAAACTGATTTGAATTTCATCTATGTTGTTGCAGTTTCTACTAATATTATACATCAATGAATGTATTCTATGCTGAGTTAATAAAACAATACATTTTTTAAGAGTAAGATACTTCCTTGTATCTTAGCATTAATATAATACTGACTGCATGCTGTTTTTGTGAGTGTCCATCTTCTTAATCATAGACATGGTGCAGGGGTACGTCTGGAAATAACATTACAGAAATTTCATCCTGTGAAATATTTAAATAATATAAAATTATGGCATGCAAATTACAAATCTAATTTTTCCATGGCAAGAAACTTCTTTTTATTTTAATTAATGCAATCTTTTATACTGAAAGTTCTGTTCGAAGGAAATATAGTTTGCAATCGGTTATTATTATTAATAATTCTGCCAAGGTTTGACGCAGGATAACGATGAAAATCCTCTAAAATTACTATTACTAATTGTAATTTCAATTTTATAATTTTCTAGATGAACAGAACTCTGAGTATGAGTTGAATAAGTCAATGGCAATACTAGATGTTGGACCATATCCTTGTGCAACTACTTGCATTTCTTCTGGCAATAATTCTAGTGCCAAGACTTTATTTGAATACGAAATTGATGAAACTTTGGAAATCAAAGAAGAATTCGTCCTAGGTATGACTTTTGCAATTAAAGTTCCTTCAATAAAACTATGATATATAAAATTGAAACTTACATTTTTCTAATTTTTCAGATCAAGAGACAGCTAGAGACCAGAAAAGTAATGAAAAACATAATTCAAAAGTCTGTACTGTCGATATGAGAGATGCTGCTATTTTGGTTGTCAAGAACAAACTGCGTACCCGTAAAATGCACGAAATTCATGATATGGATTCGGAAAAGGAGTACAAATGCGAAAAGTGTGCCCGAAGCTATATTCTGCAAAACAGTTTCTACAATCATAAAAAATTTTACTGTGGCGTCATGCCACAGTTCAAATGTAAATTCTGCGACAAACGTTTTAAAAAAATATATGACATGAATAGACATATCGATATGGTGCATCGGAAGAAAAACTCAAAGATGTCGGTATTGAGGCATAAATGCGACGAGTGTTGGCGAAGTTACACTCGGGTAGCTTCTTTAAATCAACATAAACGTTTAGAACATGCGACAGTCAAACCACAATTTACGTGCTATATTTGTGGCTGGAAAATGAAAGCAAAGGTTCATTTGTACAGACATATTACTTCAAAACATCTTAAGTAATAATTATTATTCTTTTTTATATTACTTATATACCTTAAATTACTTTTTGTAAAAATCACTACAGAATACTCAGTTTACCTTATAAAGTTTCCGAAAAAGTAAATATACTCTACATCGATATGGAAATGAATTAGTTTGTATAAATGTATAATTTTTTATTTATAATCACGTAAATTATGTTATGCAAATTAGAAAACAAATTCAAAGAAGGCGAATTTTAATCTCAAAGCCTGACTTGAAGTTCATTTACGTTATTTCACTTTCTACTAATATTATACAATTATGAATTTATTCTATGCTGAGTTAATAAAACAATACATTTTTTGAGGTAGATACTTCCTTGTATCTTAGCATTAATATAATGCTGACTGTATGCGGTTTTTGTGAGTGTCCATCTTCTTAATCATAGAAATGGTGCAGGGGTAGGTCTGGAAATAACATTACAGAAATTTCATCCCGTGAAATATTTAAATAATATAAACTTATGGAATGCAAATTACAAAATTTATTTTTCCATGGCAAGACACTTCTTTTTATTTTAATTAATTCAGTCTTTTATAATGAAAGTTCTGTCCGAAGGAAATGTAATTTGCAATGCGTTATTATTATTAATAATTCTGTCAAGGTTTGGCGCAGGATAAGGATCAAAATCCTGTAAAATTACTATTACTAATTGTAATTTTAATTTTATAATTTTCTAGATAAACAGAATTCCGAGAATGAGTTGAATAAATCAATGGGAATACTAGATGCTGGACCATATCCTTGTCAAACTACTTGCATTTCTTCTGGCAATAATTCTTGTGCCACTACTTTATTTGAATACGAAATTGATGAAACTTTGGAAATAAAAGAAGAATTCGTTCTAGGTATAATTTTTGCAATTAAAGTACCTTCAATAAAACTATGATATAGAAAATTGAAACTTACATATTTCTAATATTTCAGATCAACAGACACCTAGAAACCAGAAAAGTAATAAAAAATATGATAGAAAAGTGTGTAGTGTCGATATGAGAGATGCTGCTATTTTGGCTGTTAAGAACAAACTGCGTACCCATAAAATGCAGGAAATTCATGATATGGATTCGGAAAAGGAGTACAAATGCGAAAAGTGTGCCCGAAGCTATATACGGAGAGCCAGTTTTTACAGTCATCTGAAATATGTCTGTGGTGTCGTGCCACAGTTCAAATGTAAATTCTGCGAAAAACGATTTAAACGGAAACAGCTCGTGAAAAGACACATAGATCTGGTGCATCGGAAGGCAAAATCAAAGATGTCGGTATTGAGCCATAAATGCGACGTGTGTTCGCGAAGTTACACTTACTTACGTTCTCTAAATCTACATAAACGCTTAGAACATGCGACAGTCAAACCACAATTTACTTGCGATATTTGTGGCCTCAAGACGAAAGAAAAGGGTAACTTGGCAAGACATATTACTAGAAGACATTTCATGTAATAATTGTTACTCTTTTTTGTATGACTTATATACCTCAAATTACTCTTTGTGAAAATCACTACATAATGCTCAATTTACCTTTTAAAGTTTCCGAAAAAGTAAATATACTCTACATCGATATGGACATGAATTAGTTTGTATAAATGTATAATTTTTTATTTATAATCACGTAAATTATGTTATGCAAATTAGAAAACAAACTCAAAGAAGGCGAATTTTAATCTCAAAGCCTGACTTGAAGTTCATTCACGTTATTTCAGTTTCTACTAATATTATACAATTATGAATGTATTCTATGTTGAGTTAATAAAACAATCAATTTTTCAATAGTTAGATACTTCCTTGTATCTTAGTATTAATTTAATACTTACTGCATGCTGTTTTCGTCAGTGTCCATCTCCTTAATCATAGAAATGGTGCAGGGGTACGTCTCGAAATAACATTACAGAAATTTCATCCTGTGAAATATTTAAATAATATAAACTTATGGCATGCAAATTACAAATTTAATTTTTCCATGGCAAGAAACTTCTTTTTATTTTAATTAATTAAGCCTTTAATAATGAAAGTTCTGTCCGAAGGAAATATAATTTGCAATGCGTTATTATTATTAATAATTATGTCAAGGTTTGGCGCAGGATAAGGATTAAAATCCTTTAAAATTACTATTACTAATTGTAATTTCAATTTTATAATTTTCTAGATAAACAGAATTCCCAGAATGAGTTGAATAAATCAATGGGAATACTAGATGCTGGACCATATCCTTGTGAAACTACTTGCATTTCTTCTGGCAATAATTCTTGTGCCAATACTTTATTTGAATACGAAATTGATGAAACTTTGGAAATCAAAGACGAATTCGTCCTAAGTATGACTCTTACAATTGAAGTTCCTTCAATTAAACTATGATACAGTAAATTGAAACTTACGTTTTTCTAATATTTCAGATCAACAGACACCTAGAGACCAGAAAAGTAATAAAAAATATGATACAAAAGTGTGTAGTGTCGATATGAGAGATGCTGCTATTTTGGCTGTTAAGAACAAACTGCGTACCCATAAAATGCAGGAAATTCATGATATGGATTCGGAAAAGGAGTACAAATGCGAAAAGTGTGCCCGAAGCTATACACGGAGAGGCAGTTTTTACTGTCATCTAAAATATCACTGCGGTGTCGAGCCACAGTTCAAATGTAAATTCTGCGAAAAACGATTTAAACAGAAAAAGCTCGTGAAAAGACACATAGATCTGGTGCATCGGAAGGCAAAATCAAAGATGTCGGTATTGAGCCATAAATGCGACGTGTGTTCGCGAAGTTACACTTACTTACGTTCTCTAAATCTACATAAACGCTTAGAACATGCGACAGTTAAACCACAATTTACTTGCGATATTTGTGGCCTCAAGACGAAAGAAAAGGGTAACTTGGCAAGACATATTACTAGAAGACATTTAATGTAATAATTGTTACTCTTTTTTGTATTACTTATATACCTCTAATTACTCTTTGTGAAATTCACTACATAATGCTCAATTTACCTTTTAAAGTTTCCGAAAAAGTAAATATACTCTCCATCGATATGGATATAAATTGATTTGCATAAATGTCTAATTTTTTTATAATTACGTAAATTATGTTATGCAAATTAGAAAACAAACTCAAAGAAGGCGAATTTCAATCGCAAAGCCTGATTTGAAATTCATTTACGTCATTCCAGTTTCTAGTAATATTACACATTAATGGATGTATTTCATGCTGAGTTAATAAAACAATACATTTTTTAGGATTTAAATACTTCCTTGTATGTTAGTATTAATTCAATACTTACTGCATTATGCTTTTGTAAGTGTCCATCTTCTTAATCATAGAAATGGTGCAGGGGTACGTCTTGAAATAACATTATAGAAATTTTATCCTGTGAAATATTTAAATAACATAAAATTACGGCATGCAAATTACAAATTTCATTTTTTCATGGCAAGAAACTTCTCTAGAAAAAACTACGAAACAACGAGACATTTCTGAATTATAAGCTGATATATTCATGACATTCTTTTAATTAATTCAATCTTTTATAAGGAAAGTTCTGTCCGTAGGAAATATAGTCTGCTATGGGTTGTTATTGTTAATAATTCTGCCATGGTTGAGTGTATGATAAGCATTAAAATCCTCTAAAATTACTATTACTTACTGTAATATTAACTATATAATTTTCTAGATAAACAGAATTCCAAGAATGGGTCGAATAAATCAATAGGAAGACTAGATGGTAGAACGTATTCTTGTGCAACTACTCCCTTTTTCTGGCAATAATTCTTGTGCCAAGACTTTATTTGAATACGAAATTGATGAAACTTTGGAAATATAAGAGATGCTTCTATTTTGGCTGTTGATAACAAACTGCGTACCCATGAAAAGCAGGAAATTCACGGTTCAGATTCGGAAAAGAAGTACAAATGCGAAAAGTGTGCTCGAAGCTATATACGGAAAGCCGAGTTTTTACAGTCTTAAAAAATATGACTGTGGTGTCGTGCCACAGTTCAATGGTAAATTTTTCAAAAAACGATTCAAACATAAATATATCGTGAATAGACATATAGATTTGGTGCATTGGAAGACACGCTCAAAGATATCGGTACTGACGCATGAATGCGACAAATGTTGGCGAAGTTACACTCTGTTAGATTCTTTAAATTAACATAAACGTTTAGAACATGCGGCAGTCAAACCACAGTTTACTTGTGATATTTGTGGCCGCACAACGAAAGCAAAGGATCATTTGTCCCAACATATTACTTCACAACATCTTAAGTAATAATATACCTTAAATTAGTCTTTCTGCAAATCACTACTTAATACTCAATTAATTTCCATAGATGTATAATTTTTTATTTATAATTATGTAAGTTGTGTAAATTCTTCGATAAAATTACTTAAACAGAAACTTGGCTTGCATAAGAATATTGATCAGGTGCATCAGAAAAGAAACGCAAAGAAGTCGATATTAAACTATAAATGCGACAAATTATAAGATGTTACATTTTTTACATCTTCTTTCTCATTTATTATCCAATGTTGATACACAATCATCTATTAAAGAAAATAAATAGTGATAATTGTATTTATTCAATTAATACTATTGAAATTTTGTAAACAATTATCATAAATGGCTTACGGCTCTTCTACTTGTGATATGTTTAAGTTGTTCACGTTATTTTTCTTTATACATTCGAGAAAGTTTTTTCACGCATCGAATTCCAATTTCAAAAACCGATTTGAAGATTTTCTACATTATTGCAGTTTCCACTACGCAATAGTATACATTGACGAATGTATTCTGTTCTAAGTTAATAAAACAATACGTTTTTTTTCGTAATTGAGATACTTCCTTTGCCTGAATATTATTTAATATTTACTGCATGCTACTTTTATGTTGTATATTTTAAGCATAAAATTGGTGCAGTCATCTGCCTTTGTAGCTTAACAACTCAGCAAAAAAAAAAGCTAGAGTAATAAGTAAATATTCATTTGAAAGCTGAAAGTGTTCCACGTGAATGAGCTTGAAGACGTTAATGTAAAACAATTTTTGTGCTTTGCAGACTGAAAAATGTAAAAAAGTAAGGAATTTCGGGCACATTTAAGAGGAGTCAAGTTTATAGCATTATTTTTTATACAAGAGGCAATGGGAAAAATTTGAAAAAATTCATGAATATGAGGAAAACATTTGTGAACAAATTGCAGTTGACAAATTTGAGAAAAAATTCAGTTCTAATGGAGTTAATAAAGTGATTCAAACTCCAAACTGTAACGGATAGGCTCTGTGATTATTCACAATCTGCCGGAAGGATGTGATTATTTTACTTTTGGTGGAAATCGCGATATTCTCGGACATTTTTTTTGTTGGAAAGTAAGTGTTAGATACCAGCGGGGGTGCCTTTTTTGCTGCCGACTGCTGGTGCCTTTCTTTGACCCGTATTTCTGAACTCTTACCCAGAAATTGACGCCTCTTCTGTCCGGCAGCCAAAACAAGCAGATTATTCAGGAATTAAAGTCGGAAAAGAAGTACAAATGCGAAAAGTCATTGCGAAGCAATACCCGGAGACAAAGTTTGTTTAATCATAAAAAATTCGGATGCGGCGTCATGCCACAGTTCAGTTGTACATTCTGTGGCAAACTCTTCAAATGGAAAAGTCACATGAATGACCATAATTTGGTGCATCAGAAGGTAAACTCGAAGAGATAGCAAGCGAAACATTATTGCGAGAAATGCTCAGGAATGTATAGCTCATCAAGTTCTTTAAATCAACATAAAGGTGTAGATCATGCAGCAATCAAACCACATTTTTTTTGCGGTTGCTGTAAATACAAAACGAATCGGAAAGCAAAGTCAAAACAGATGACTTCACGTCACTTACAGACATCAAAATCAAGGCATAAATGCGACAAATGTTCGCGAACTTACAATTAGCTAAGTGTTTTAAATCGACATAATCGTGTAGAGTATGCAGCAGTTAAACCATAATTTTCTTGCGATTACAAAACTGAACGCAAATACCACTTTTCAAAACATAATAATTTAAAATATCTGAATAAGTAATCAAATAATCTGAATAAGTAATCATCAGCTAAAGACAGTAAACTGAACTTGCGTCCATAATTTTATTTAAGAAACAAAATAATATTTATGTTTTGACACTGCTTTTTATTTCAAATTTATTCAAATTTAACTGCAGACACCTTTTGGATGTTGCTTTCTTCTTTCATGATAAAAGACAGGAAACTTCTTTGAATGTATGATAGGATACAAATGTTGTAGTCAGTTATCAATAGTGGCATTATATTTATACATATTAGAAAAGGTTTTTGACTCCAATTCATTTTCTAATAATATTACACGTTAGCAAATGTATTCTATTGTGAATTAATAAAATAATTATTTTTCTGGGATTCAGGTACCATCTAGTAATTCATTTTGATTAAATATTTAGTGCATGATACATTTGTAACTTGTAATGTGATGTGAACTAATTGTAACTTTCATGTTATAATTTTCTAGATCAAGAGAGAAAAAGCGAGTCAAAGAAATCAATGGGAAGACCAGATGTTGGGCCATCTTCTTGTACAAAAACTGTCAATGAGTACAAATGCGAAAAGTGTGCCCGCAGCTATACATTGAAAGCATGTTTAAAAATTCATCAAAAATTCGAATGCGACATTAGGCCAATTTGGGTTAATTCTGATGCCGCGACTTCAACTTTCATAAGTGAACATCACACTGACGAAACATTGGAAATCAAGGAAGAAGTCCTCCATGGTATGATTAGATTTGTGATTAAAATATCTTAGCTATAGTTGTGAAATAAAAAATTGCAAGTTACATTTTGTTAAATTTTCAGATGACAAAATTCCTCGAAAAATGGAGCAGAAAATTCAGGATTCAAACCAGGAAAAGAAGTACGCATGTGAAAAGTGTGCGCGAACCTATACACAAAAACATAATTTGACTGTTCATAAAAAATTCGAATGCGGTGTCATGCCACAGTTTGAATGTCAATTCTGCGGCAAACGATTTAAACAGAAACATCACATGAATACCCACATAGGTCGCGTGCATCAACCAACAAATTCAAGTACACCTCAAGGGAGGTACAATTGCGATGAATGTTCTCGAAGTTACAGTTACTCAGGTGGTTTAAGTCTTCATAAACGTTTAAAACACTCAGAAGTTAAACCACAGTTTATTTGTAATTATTGCGGCTATAAAACGAACCTGAAATATAACTTGTCAAAACATATCACTTTACGCCATCTCCGATTAAAAATGCTTCGGTTCGATGCCGACTCGATTTAGTCTTCAAGACGGTGTATTAGTTGTGTATTAGTTGAAAATAAAGCGAAAGTTCTTCAATTCCGATCATAGCAGTCATAAAAATTTAATAAAAATTATAGTTCATGAAAATAATACACAACCGACGAATAGTATCGGACCCCAAACGGGGTCACCTATTAAAAATGAGCATTGACTTTGAAATTCGATAGCGCTTAAAAACCTTTCATAGCCTATTAAATTCTGCGTAAAATGAACCTTTGTTGGCGTAATTTGGCCTTCTGGGTTTCCAATTATTATTTGAGAAAAACAACAATAAAATAACGATTCAAAAGAAGGTATAATTCAACTAATTAAAGCCAAAATATCTAAAAGATCACTTTTTTAAATATCACCTTTCGAAGCCAAGGCTCATTTTTAATAGATCACCCGGTTAGTGGTCCGATACTATCAGTCGGTATGGTATATAAGGAAAAAATGTACGTAAATAACTGACTTATAATCGATGTATTCACATGTTTCGTGGAGCATGTAAAATAAAATAGTGCCGAGAAGTTTCATAATTTCAACCTTTGATACCATACAGAAAAATCTCAGCAATTCTTTATAAATAAAGTATAACTTGCTCGATGTCAAACGTTAAATTGGTTTTTGTTATTTTTGTTACTTTATAAAGCATCTATTTATGAGAAGGTATATGTTCAAATACTTTTTTCTATTATATTTACTAAACTATACTACTTATTCATCCATGGACAAATTTTGTTTATACAGTTCGAGCTTACACATTTTAGGTGTTCAGATTATTGCTACGCAACATTCATATACCTCAAGGCTGTTTATGATTTATTATTTACTGTAATAAATTATTACTTTCTCTACTAATGTACATTAACGAATTATTCTGGTCTCAGTTAATAAAATTTTCATTTTTTGGATGCTTAGATACTTTCTTTTAACTTAGTATTAATTTAATATTTACTGGAGCATGATGCTTTTGACATTGTGCATGGTGCCATCTAAAAATGAAACGATAGCAATTCAAGAGTGTTAATTACCACAATAATAATTGCCACGCGACGTCAAATACATTCACGCGCCATTTAGAAATATACATTTTCTATGATATTACGATTTAATTTAAAGAAATCTTAAATATACTGTACAGACAATTACTGTAAAATTTGTTTTCAGTTAACTTTTCTTTTCAGGAACCAAACTTCAAACAGCTTCTTCAAATCATCTTCGTAATGCTTTTCCAAGATTTAGAATATCTGTTCCTCTAGTGTAATTTTATTGTGTATGGGTTATCAATTAAATCTATATCTTCTATATGATAAGGATTAAAATCATCCAAAAATTTATAATTGTGACTTTCTCATTGTAATTTTCCAGATCAGCAGAGCAAGAGTAATTCGAAGGAATCAACAGAAAGATGGGATGGCGGATCATATCTTTTCGTAACTACTGACATTTCTTCTGACAATAATTCGAATGCCAAGAACTTAACTTGCAGAATTAAATACGAAAATGAAGAAAATTTGGAAATTAAGAAAGAAATCGTACAAGGTATAGATCTGTAGTAAAAATATATTAATTAAAAGTATGAAATGAAAAATATCAAATTACATTCTCTTTAATTTTCAGATCAAGATTTACCCCAACAAATGGATAATTTTCAATATGATTCAGAATTATTTACCGTAGATAAAAGAGAAGATGACGTCTTGCCTGCTAGAAAAAAGCGGAGCCAAAAGAAGCAGACAATTCAGGAATCAAAACAGGAAACAGGGAAAAAATACAAATGCGAAAAGTGTGCTCGAATTTATAAACATAAAAATAGTTTGACTGCTCATCAAAAATACGATTGCAACGTCATCCCACAGTTAAAATGTAAATTCTGTAACAAACGTTTTACAAAGGAATATCACCTGAATGGTCATATGAATCGCGTGCATCAGAAAAAAAACTCCAAGAAGGCGGTATTGAGGCATAAATGCGACATATGTTCTAGAATTTATCGTTCGTTAGGTGGTTTAAATACACATAAACGTGTAGAACACGCAGCAGTAAAGACACAATTTATTTGCGACTATTGTTCTATTATTAAGAAACAAAAAAGTCATTTGGCCAGACATATTACTTCACTTCATCTGAACTTATTCAGTTCACGAAAGTGTAATCCTTAGCAAATTTCGATTGCTAATTGAAAAAATTCTTATTTATTGGGAGTATACCTCAGATTGCTTTTTGTGAATATTTCTTAACAATAATCGACGGTTAATTGCATTTTTGTTTGATGAATGTGCGAAAAGAATGAGTTTATGCTGCATCGATGTCGGAATTGAGACATGCATTCAGATAAATATTCTGGAACTCACATTTGGCTATAGGAGATTGAAATCGACATAATTTTTTTAGAACATGCTGTAGGCATCATGCCACAATTTGCTTGCTGGATTTGCGACTGGTAATATTTAGTAATTATTATCTCGAAAATTTGTTATTATCGTAATATTTAAGTATAACTGTCATATGAAGTTAAATACATTTACACGCTATTTAGAAATTTATATTTTCGACGATATTAGGCTTTGAGGGAATCATAAATGCGACGTACAGATATCGATTTAAAAAAATAATTTCAATAAAGGGTCTCTGAATTCCCTAAATATATAACCTTCTGACAGTTACTGCAAAATTTGTTTTCATTTAACTTTTATTTTCAGGAATCAAACAAGAGTTTTTTTATCTGTGAATAGTCTTATAGATCACTGCTTCTTCAAATCGTCTTCGTAATGCTTTGCGATGATTTAGAATATATGTTCGTTTTTTTTTTGTGAAAAGTCGAACCTTCTTAGTGATGGTAGTCGAAAGAATCAAAATTTATAAATAGTTGCTCTGACGCCAACAAGTAATGTAATGTAATTTGTGTGTGGATTATCAATTAAATCTATATCTTCTATAGGATATGGATTAAAATCATCGAAAGTTTATAATTGTAACTTTCACATTGTAATTTTCTAGATCAACAGAGCAAGAGAAAGTCGAAGAAATCCAGAGGAGGGTATGGTAGGCCATATTCTTTTGTAACTACTGATGCCTCTTCTGATAATTATTCTGATGCTCTGACATTAATTAAATACGAAAATGACGAAAATTTGGAAATAAAGGAAGAAATCATCCAAGGTATGTTAAAATTGGTAGTGAAATTATCCTAATAAAAGTATGAAATGAAAAATTTCAAATGACATTTTCCTTAATTTTCAGATCAAGATATTTTGCCTGCTAGAAAACTGCGGAGCCAAAAGACGCAGACAGTTCAGAAATCGAAACAGGAAAAGGGAAACAAATACAAATGCGAAAAGTGTGCACGAAGTTATTCTGCGAAAACAAGTTTGATTCGTCATCAAAAATACGATTGCAACGTCAGGCCACAGTTCAAATGTAAATTCTGCAACAAACAATTCACAATGCTGAATAGTCATATAAATCGCGCTCATCGAAATGAAAACGCAAAGAAGACGGTATTGAGGCATAAGTGCGAAGTCTGTTCTAAGATTTATCGTTCCTTAGGTGGTATAAATCGACATAAACGTTTAGAACACGCAGCATTTAAGACTCAATTTATTTGCGATTATTGTTCTATTATTAAGAAACAAAAAACTCATTTGTCCAGACATATTACTTCAGTTCATGGCAAGTTATTCAATTGGCAAAACTTAAATCGTTAGCGAATTTCTATTGCTAATTGAAAATTTTTTACTTCTTGTGAGTATGCCGCAGATTGATTTTGTGGAAATTTGTTTGTCAATGGTTTAGTGAATTTTTATTTTGTATATGTACCAAAATGATGAATTTACTCTGCATCGAAGTCCATATTCAGGCATAAATACGACAAATGTTATGGCTATAGAAGATGTAAATCGACATAATGTTTTAGAACATGCTATAGCTGTATTATCTAGAAAGAATTGTTATTATCTTAATATTCAAGTATAATTGTCACATGAAGTCACATATATTTACACACCTTTTACAAATTTATATTTTCTATAATACTAACAATAAGCTTCAAAGAAAGAATAAATGTGACGTACATACATTGGTTTGAAAAAAATAGTCTACACAAAGGATTCTAATATCCTGAATAAATAAATTTCTGACAATCACTGCAAAATTTGTTTTAATTTAACTTTTATTTTCAGGAATCAAACAAATTTTTGAAAAAATCTATTAATTGTCTTATAGGTCACTGCTTCTCTAAATCATCTTCGAAATGCTTTGCAAAACTTTCGAAAATATGTCCGCCTATATTTTTTGTTGGTGAAAAGTCGAAACTCCTTAGAAATAGAAGACGGAAGAAACAAAATTTGTAAATAATTTCTGTGACGCCATTATGGAAATGCGCTACGAATAATCAATCTCAAAAGTCGCCTATATTAAAAATGATGTATCAAATCTAGAAAAGTAGATCTATTATTAATTTCTGCAAATCTTCTCGAAGGCTTCTAAGCGTATTTCATAACAAAATAATTGAGGTTAAAATTCTTCATTTAACAATAGTTATTTAGAGTTTTTTTCTGAACCATTCTATTTCGGTGGTGTCTTATTAAAAAAAATTAATTTAGAAATCATATAGTTATAATTGTTATAAACAATTATAGTTTAAATTTTGATAAACGCCACCCAAATAGAATTGTAGAGAATCCTTTAAAAAATACAATGAGGCCTTGATCATTAGGATTAAATAAGAATGGTAACTTTTTCCTAAAGAGAAAGCAAAAACTTTAAATAACTACTGTTTAATAAAGAATTATTACCTGAATCTTTTTCTTCTGAAGTATGCTTAGAAACCTCCGTTAAGATCTAACAAAATTAATGATTTTATAAATCATTTTAAATTTTGGCGACTTTCGAAATTGATTGTACCTTGTGTATATCCTTAACTAATGTAATTTTATTGTGTATATGTTAATACTTTAATCTGTATCTTCTATAGAATAAGGATTAAAATCATCGAAAAATTTTAATGATAACTTTCACGTTGTAATTTTCTAGATCAACAGAGCAAGAGTAAGTCGAATAAATACACAGGAGGACATGGTGGGCCATATTTTTTTATAACTACTGACATATCTTCTGATAATTATTCTGATGCTATGACAATAATTGAATACGACATTGACGAAAATTTGGAAATCAAGGAAGAAATTATTGAAGGTATGTCTAGATTTTAAGTAAAACTATCCTAATTAACAGTATGAAGTGAGAAATTTCAAATTACATTTTGGTAATCTTTCAGATCAAAATACGACGGAAATTAAGGGCCAAAAACTTCATGAAAAATATGATTTAAATGTATGCACTGGAGATATAAGAGAAGCTGCTATTTTGAAATTTGACAATCTGCGCGCCGAATGGAAGCAGAAAATTGAGGAATCAAACAAGCAAATGAAATACACATGCGAAAAGTGTGCGCGAAGCTACGCCCTGAATGCAAGCTTAGATCGTCATCAAAAATTCGAATGCGGCGTCATTCCTCAGTTCATATGTAGATTCTGCGATAAACGATTTAAACATAAATATCTCGTGAACAGACATATAAATCGCACGCATCAGAAAACAAACTTAAAGAAGTCGGCATTGAGGCATAATTGCGACATGTGTTCCAGAATTTATCGTTCGTTAGGTGGTTTAAATACACATAAACGTGTAGAACACACAGTCAAGACACAATATATTTGCGACTATTGCTCTATTAAAATGACGTATAAAAGTAATTTGGCAAAACATATTACTTCAATTCATCTCAACTAATTCAATTTGCCAAACTTTAATCGGTAGCAAATTTCTATAGCTAATTGAAAAAATTCTTATTTCTAGGGTGTATGCCTCAGATTAATTCCTGTAAAAATTTATTTATCAATGGTTTAGTGCATTTTCATTTTGTGAATCTGCCAAACGAATTAATTTATTCTGTACCGAAGTCGGAATAGTTGCGTAAATGTGACAAATGTTGTGGAACTCACATTTGTCTACAGAAGAAATAAAAAGACAAAATTTTTTTGACACGTTATAGCTATATTGTCTCAAAAATTGGTTATAATCGTAATATTTAAGTATAATTGTGACATGAAGTTTGATACGCCTTTTGTAAATTTGTATTTTTGACAATATTAAGCTATAAATGAATCTTAAATGTGACGCACAGACATCGATTTGAAAAAAATAGTTTAAACAATGAGTTCTGCAAATAAATACATTTCTGACAATAGCTGCACAATTTTTTCTCATTTAAATTTTCTTTTCAGGCATTAAACAATTTTGTGTTGTTGAATTCATCAATGGGCATGTAAGTTACTGCTTATTCAAATATTCTTCGAAATACTTTGCAAAAATTCCCAAAATCTATTCGTCTGTGTTTTCTGTGTGAAAAGTTTAACCTCCTGAGAAATAGAAGACAAAAGAATCAAAATTTATAAATAATTTCTCTGGCGCCATTGAGAAATGTATTGTATTTTCGTTTAGGTTGTTAATTAAACCTATATCATCTGTAGGATAAGAAATAAAATCATCGAAAATGTATAATTGTAAGTTTCACGTTGTAATTTTTCAGATAAACAGAGCAAGAGTAAGTCGAAGGAATACACAGGAGTCCATGTTAGGCCATATTTTTATGTAACTACTGGCATATCTTCTGATAATTATTCTGATGCCATGACAACAATTGAATACGACTTTGACGAAACTTTGGAAATCAAGGAAGAAATTATTGAAGGTATGTTTAGATTTTAAGTAAAACTATCATAATTAAAAGTATGCAGTGAGAAATTTCAAAATACATTTAGGTAAACTTTCAGATCAAAATATGCAAGAAATTAAGGGCCAAAAACTTGATAAAAAATATGATTTAAAAGTATGCACCCCAGACATAAGAGCAGCTGCTATTTTGGAAGTTGACAATCTGCGCACCGAATTGAAGCAGAAAATGGAGAAATCAAAGAAGAAAACAAAATACACATGCGAAAAGTGTGCGCGAAGCTATGCTCAGATTGGAAGCTTAGATCGTCATCAAAGATACGAATGTGACGTCATTCCACAATTCAGATGTCAGTTCTGCAGCAAAAGATTTAAACATCAATATCTCGTGAACAGACATATAATTCGCAAGCATCGGAAAACAGACTCAAAGAAGTCGGTATTGATGCATAAATGCGACTTGTGTTCTAGAATTTATCAATCGTTAGGTGGTTTAAAAGCACATAAACGTGCAGAACATGCAGCAGTTAAACCACAATTTACTTGCGACTATTGTTCTGTCATTATGAAACAAAAAAGTGATTTGTCAAAACATATCACTTCAGTTCATCTCATCTAATTCAATTCCCCAAACTTTAATTGTTAGCAAATTTCTAAAGCTAATTGAAAAAATTCTTATTTCTATAGGGAGTATGCCTCAGATTACTTCTTGTGAAAATTTGTTTATCAATGGTTTAGTGCATTTATATTTCATGAATGTGCCAAAAGAATTAATTTATTCTTTATCGAAGTCGGAGTTGTTGCGTAAATGTAAACAATATTGTGGAACTCACATTTAGCTACACGAGGATTGAATCGACATAATTTTTTAGAACATATAGCTATATTGTCTCAAAAAAAGGTTATTATCGTAATATTCAAGTATAATTGTGACATGAAGTTTGACACGCCTTTTGTAAATTTATATTTTCAACAATATTAAGCTATTAACGAATCATAAATGTTACGCACAGTCATCGATTTGAAAAAAATAATTTAAACAAAGAGTTGTAATTCTCTGTAAATAAATACATTTCTGACAATAACTTGAAAAATTGGTTTTCATTTAAATTTTCTTTTCAGCATTAAACAAGAGTTTTTTTAAATTTATTAATGGGCATGTAAGTTACTGCTTCTTTAAACATTCTTCGAAATACTTTGCGAAAATTTTCAAAATCTATTCGTCTGTCTTGTTTGTGTCAAAAGTTAAACCTCCTGAGAAATAGACCACGAAATAATCAAAATTTATAAATAATTTCCCTGATGCCATTAAGAAATTTATTGTGATTTCGTATGGGTTGTTAATTAAACCTATATCTTCTGTAGGATAAGGATCAAAATCATTGAAAATTTATAATTTTAACTTTCACTTTGTAATTTTTTAGATCAACAGAGAAAGAGTAAGTCGAAGAAATACACAGAAGGACATTGTCGGCCATATTTTTACGTAACTACTGACATATCTTCTGATAACTATTTTGATGCCATGACAATAATTGAATACGACATTGACGAAACTTTGGAAATCAAGGAAGAAATTATTGAAGGTATGTGTAGATTTTTAGTAAAACTATCTTAATTAAAAGTATGAAATGAAAAATTTCAATTTGCATTTTTGCAAACTTTCAGATCAAAATACGAAGAAAATTAAGGGCCAGAAAGTTGATAAAAAATATGATTTAAAAGTATGCACCGCAGGCATAAGAGAAGCTGCTATTTTGGAAGTTGACAATCTGCGCACCGAATTAAAGCAGAAAATTGAGGAATCAAACAAGCAAGTGAAATACACATGCGAAAAGTGTGCGCGAAGCTATGCCCTGAATGCAAGCTTAGATCGTCATCAAAAATTCGAATGCGGCGTCATTCCTCAGTTCATATGTCAGTTCTGCAGCAAAAGATTTAAACATCAATATCTCGTGAACAGACATATAAATCGCACGCATCAGAAAACAAACTTAAAGAAGTCGGCATTGTGGTATAATTGCGACTTGTGTTCTAGAATTTATCGTTCGTTAGGTGGTTTAAAATCACATAAACGTGCAGAACATGCAGCAGTTAAACCGCAATTTACTTGCGACTATTGCTCTGTCATTATGAAACAAAAATGTAATTTGTCCGAACATATTAATTCAGTTCATCGCAACTTATTCAAATAGCAAAACTTCAATCCTCAGCGAATTTCTATTATAATATAAAAAAATCTTGTTTCTTGTGAGTATGCCTCCGGTTGCTTTTTGTAAAAATTTGTTTATAATTATCACCAGCTTAGTGCATTTTTGATTTATGAATGTATTAAAAGAATGAATTCAACTCTGCATCGAAATCCGAATTCAGACATAAATGGGACAAATGTTCTGGAACTCACATTCAGCTGTAGGAGATTAAAATGGACATAATTTTTCAAAACATCCTATAGATGTATTTTTTAAAAAATATTATCGTAATATTTAAGTATAATTGTCACTTTCAAGTCAAATGCATTGACACGCCTTTTAAAAATTTATATTATCAACAATATTAAGGTTTAAAGGAACCGTAAGTGTGACGTACCGACATCGGTTTCAACAAATATAGATTAAGCAAAGGGTTGATTAATCCCGTAAATAAATAAATTTCTGCCAGTCACTGCAAAATTTATTTTCATTTAACTCTTTCTTTCAGGAATCAAATATTTGCATGTGATTTCAATCCTGTTTTATCTTATGATGATTTCTGTCAATGAATTAATATGTTTTGATCCTGTTGAAGAGGGTACAAACTGAAGAAATGTTAATCCTGTTGAATGCCGTTTGCTGAGGACGAATGTTGAAGCCAGTGTAATTCCTTCCTTTGACTATAATTGTCAACATTTTAATCCAGAACTTTTTTCTTGTCTCGAATTACACACAAGGGAATCCTGAACAATTCCTCCTACGGCCGAATTCACAATACATTGGAACCAAACAAATTTCGTTTTTTTCCATATTTGAAATCATTTTAATCCATTTCAATACACGCCTTCTTGGCGGGATCTTCGAAATTCCTTGCGAAAATTTAGAAAATCTTTTCGTTTATCTTTTTTTGGTGAGAAAAGTCGAAGCTTCTTAGAACTAGAAGAGAAAGATTTATATTTTATACATGATTGTTCTGACGCCATTAATTTATGTAATTTGATGTGTGTGTTGATAATTGAATCTATATCTTCTATAGGATAAGGATTAAAATCATCGAAATTTCATAATTGTAACTTTCACGTAATTTTCTAGATCAACAGAGCAAGTGTGAGTCAAATAAATCCAGAGGAGGACATGGCGGGCTATATTCTTGTAAAACTACTGATGTTTCTTCTGACAATGATTTTAATGCCAAGTCTAGATTTGTGATGAAACTATTTTAATTAAAAATATGAAATGAAAAATTTCAAATTGCATTTTGGTAAACTTTCAGATCAAGAGCCGAAGAAAGTTAAGGACCTTATGAAAAATATGATTCAAAAGTATGCACCGTAGATATAAGAAAAGCTGCTATTTTGAAGGTTAACAAATTTAATTGAATACGACATCGATGAAACTTTGGTTACCAAGGAAGAAATCATCCAAGGTATGACTAGATTTGTATTAAAACTATCTTGAAAAAATGTATGAAATGAAGAATTTCAAATTATGCTTTCTTTATGTTTCAGGTTAAAACGTTCCTCGAAGGAGATTTAACCAAAAATATGAATCGAAATTGCTTATCGTAGGTAAAAGAGAAGATAATATTTTGGCAGCTGACAAACTGCGGACACCAAAGAAGCAGAAAATTCAGGAATCAAACCCTGAAAAGAAGTACTTCAATTCATCTCATCTAATTCAATTTGCCAAACTTCAATTGTTAGCAAATTTCTAAAGCTAATTGAAAAAATTCTTATTTCTAGGGATTATGCCTCAAATTAATTCTTGTGAAAATTTTGTTTATCAATGGTTTAGTGCATTTATATTTCATGAATGTGCCAAAAGAATTAATTTATTCTACATCAAAGTCGGAATTTTTGCATAAATGTGAAAAATATTGTGGAACTCACATTTAGCTACACGAGAATTAAATCGACATAATTTTTTAGAACATGTTATACCTATATTGTCTCAAGAATTGGTTATTATCGTAGTATTCAAGTATAGTTGTGACATGAAGTTTGACGCGCCTTTTGTAAATTTATATTTTCGACAATATTAAGCTATCAACGAATCATAAATTTGACGCACAGACATCGATTTGAAAAAAAAAGTTTAAACAAAGAGTTGTAATTCCGTGAATAAATACATTTCTGACAATAACTTCAAAATTTGTTTTCATTTAAATTTTCTTTTCAGGCATTAAACAAGAGTTTTTTTTTAATTTATTAATGGTCATGTAAGTTACTGCTTCTTTAAATATTCCTCGATATACTTTGCGAACATTCCCAAAATCTATTCGTCTGTCTTTTTGTGTGAAATGTTGAACCTCATGAGAAATAGATCACGAAAGAATCAAATTTATAAATAATTTCCCTGACGCGGTTAAGAAATTTATTGTGATTTCGCATGGGTTTCTTAATTGAACCTATATCTTCTGTAGGATAAGGATAAAAATAATTGAAAATTTATAATTGTAACTTTCACTTTGTAATTTTTTAGATCAACAGAGTAAGTGTAAGTCGAAGAAATGGACAGGAAGTCATGGTGGGCTATACTCTCGTATAACTGGTGATGTTTCTTCTAACATTAATTTAAATGCCAATAGTTTAACTTGCATAATTAAATACGAAAATGACGAAAGTTTGGAAATCAAGGAAGAAATGATCCAGGGTATGTCTAGATTTGTAATGAAACTATTTTAATTAAAAGTATGAAATGAAAAATTTCAAATTACATTGTCGTAAACTTTCAGATAAAGAAACAAAGGAAGCTGAGGTTCAAAAACGTGATGAAAAATGTGATTCAAATGTATGCACCGTAGATAGAAGAAAAGCTGCTATTTTGAAAGTTAATAAACTGCGTACCAAATTTAAGCAGAAAATAACTTCTCGCGTTTCCACTGGCAGTAAGTCTGCTGCCAAGACTTTAATTGGAAACGACATCAATGAAACTTTGGATGCCCAGGAAGAAATCATCGAAGGTATGTCTAGATTTGTATTAAAATTACTTTATGTAAAAGTATGAAATGAAGGATTTCAGTTTCAATTTTCTTTAATTTTCAGGTCAGGAGATTCTCCGAAAAAGGTTTAACAAAAAATATGAGTCAACATTTGTTATCGTGGGTAAAAAAGAAGATGACATTTTGGCTGCTAACACACTGCGGATCCAAAAGGAGCAGAAACTTCGGGAATCAAAACCGGAAAACAAGTACAAATGCGAAAATTGTGCTCGAAGCTATAAAAATAAATGTAGTTTAATTTCTCATAAAAGATATGATTGCAACGTCAGGCCACGATTCAGATGTGAATTCTGCGACAAACGATTTAAGCATAAATATCTCGTGAATAGACATATAAATCGCAAGCATCAGAAAACAAACTTAAAGAATTCGGTATTGAGGCATAACTGCGACATGTGTTCTAGAATTTGTCGTTCGTTAAGTGGTTTAAATACACATAAACGTGCAGAGCACGCAGCAGTCAAGAAAGAATTTATTTGCGACTATTGTTCTATTATTAGGAAACAAAAAACTAGTTTGTCCAAACATATTAATACTGTTCATCGCCACTTATTTAAATGGTGAAATTTCAATCCTTAGTGAAAATATATTGTTAATTAAAACAATTCTTATTTTTTGGGTGTATGCTTCAGGTAGCTTGTTGTTAAAATGTGCTTGTAATAACCCACGCTTTCGTGAATTTTTAGTTTATGAATGTTTAAAAAAAAAAAAATTTTCTGCATCGAAGTCGGAATTGGTGCGTAAATGCGACATATGTTCTGGAACTCACATTTGGCCATATAGGAGATTAAAATAGACATTATTTTTGAGAACGTGCTATAGCTATATTATCTCAAAAGAATTGTTATTATCTTAATATTTAAGTGTAGTTGTCACATGAAGTCAAGCACATTCAACAAAAAAGTAATGTGGCAATACATATTACTTCAATTCATCTCAACTAATTCACTTAGCCAAACTTCAATCGATAGTAAATTTCTATAGCTAATTGAAAAAAATCTTATTTTTAAGGAATACTGTATGCCTCAAATTGCTTTTTGTGAAAATTTGTTTATTAATAGTTTAGTGTATTTTTCTTTTATGAATGTGCCAAAAGAATTAATTTATTCTGCATCGAAAGACGGAGATGTTCCGTAAATACCGCAAATGTTCTGGAACTCACATATGGCTATAGGAGATTTGAATGACATAATTTTGTTGTACATGTTATAGCTATGTTATCTCAAAAATTAGTTATTATTATAATATTTAAGTATAATTGTTATATAACCTTTAAAGAAATCATAAATGTGATGCACAGACATCGATTTGAAAAAAATATTTTAAATAAGAGGTCCTCATTCCGTAAATAAATCAATTTCTCACAATCACTGCAAAATTTAGTTCCATTTCACTTTTCTTTTCAGGAATCCAACGAAAGTTTAAAAAAAATCTATAATGGGCTTATAGGTTACTGCTTTTTGAAATATTCTTTAAATAGTATTTTTTTGGTGAAAAGTCGAGCTTCTTGAGAAATCGAAGACAACAGAATCAAAATTTATAAATAATTGCTCTGACTCCATTAAGTAATCAAGTTTGATTTTGCATGGGTTATTGATTAAATCCATATCTTTTATAGAATAAGGATTAAAATCGTCAAAAATTTATAATTGTAACTTTTACATTGTAATTTTCTAGATAAACAGAGCAAGAAGTCAAAGAAATCCAGAGGAAGACGTGGTGTGGCATATTCTCGTACAACCGCTCACACTTCATCTGGCAAGAAGTCTGCTGCCAAGACTTCAATAGAATACGACGTTGACAAAACATTGGATATCAAGGAAGAAATAATCGAAGGTATGACTACATTGGTATTTAAAATACCTGATTAAAAAGTACGAAATGAAGAATTTTAAAATTCTTTTCCTTTCATTTTCAGATCTAGAGATTCCCCAACAAAGTTTTAACACAAAATATGAGTCAAAATTGTCTATCGTGTGTAAATCTGAAGATGATATTTTGGATGCTGACAAACTGCGGGCCCGAAAGAAGCCAAAACCTCGGGAAGCAAACCCGGAAAAGAAGTACGAATGTGAAAAATGTGCTCGAATGTATAAACATAAACACAGTTTAACTTCTCATCAAAGATACAATTGTAACGTCATGCCACAGTTTGAATGTGAATTCTGCAACAAACGATTTAAACATAAACATCACCGGAATAGACATATAATTATCGCGCATGAGAAAAAAAACTCAGAGGAGTCGATAATGTGGCATAAATGTGACGTATGTCTCAGAATTTATCGTTCCATGGGTGGTTTAAATACACATAAACGTGCAGAACACGCAGCAGTCAAGAAACAATTTATTTGCAACTATTGTTCTATTATTATGATACAAAAATGTCATTTGTCCAAACATATTAGTACTGTTCATCGCCACTTATTTCAATGGTGAAACTTCAATCCTTAGTTTCTTGTTAAAATATGCTTATAATAATCAACGCTTTCTTGCATTTTTATTTTATCAATGTTTCAAAAAAACTAATGTTTTCTGCATCGAAGTCGGAATTGGTGCGTAAATGCGACATATGTTCTGGAACTCACATTTGGCTATATAGGAGATTAAAATAGACATCGTTTTGTAAAACGTGCTATAACTATATTATCTCAAAATAATTGTTATTATCTTAATATTTAAGAATAGTTGTCACATGAAGTCAAGCATATTTACACGTCTTTTAGAAATTTATATTTTCGACAATACTAAGCTTTAAAGGAATACTTAATGAGAAGTACAGAAATCGATTTGAAAAAAATAGTTTGAACGTGTTTATCAATTCCGTAAATAAATAAATTTCCGTGACTGCAAAATTTGTTTTCATCAAAATTTTCTTTTTAAGAATATAAACAAAAGTTTAAACAAATTTTTTAATGGTCTTATAGGTCACGGCTTCTTCAAATCATCTTCGAAATGCTTTGCGAAGATACAGAAAATCTGTTCGTCTATCTCTTTTGGTGAAAAGACGAACATCCTTAGGAATATAAGATGAAAGAATAAAAATTTATAAATAATTTCTCTAACTCTATTAACTAATGTAATGTGATTGTGTATGGCTTATTCATTAAATCTATATCTTCTATAGGATAAGGATTAAAATCATAGAAAATTTAAAATTGTAACTGTCATGATCTAATTTTCTGCCATGAAATTAATTAAATACGAAAATGACGAAACTGTGGAAATCAAGGAAGAAATCATCGAAGGTATGTCTAGATTTGTAGTAAAACCATCTTGAATGAAAGTATGAAATCACAGTTTTTTAATTACTTTTTCTTTAATTTCCAGTTCAAGATATTTCCCGAAAAATGTTTAACAAAAAATATGAGTCAAAATTGCTTATCGTGGGTAAGAGAGAAGATGATGATTTGGCTGGTAAGAAATTGCGGACCCAAAAGGAGCAGAAAATTCAGGAATCAAACTCAGGAAAGAAGTACATATGCGAAAAGTGTGATCGAATCTATAAACATAAACACAGTTTGACTTCTCATCAAAAATACAATTGCAACGTCAGGCCGCAGTTCAGATGTAATTTCTGCAACAAACGATTTACACATAAACATCACCTGAATAGACATAATTATCGCACATCAGAAAAAAAACTCAAAGACGACAAGTTTGAGGCATAAATGCAACATATGTTCTAGAATTTATCGTTCTTTGGGTGGCTTATACACACATAAACGTGTAGAACACACAGCAGTCAAGAAACAATTTTTTTGCGACTATTGTTCTATTAGAATGAAACATAAAAGTAATTTGTTAAAACATATCACTTCAATTCATCTCACCTCATTGAATTTGTCAAACTTCAATCTTTAGCACATATTTTAATACTAATTGAAAACATTCTTATTTCTTGGGCCCAAGCCTTAGATTGCTTTTTGTGAAAATTCCTGCATATTAATCAACGTTTAAGTGCAATTTTATTTGATAAATGAGCCAAAAGAAATAATTTATTTTGTATCGAAGTCGGAATTGATGCATAAATGCGACAAATGTCCTGAAACTTACATTTAGCTGTAGGTGAATTGAATAGAGATAATTTTTTAGAACATATAGCTATATTGTCCCCAAAATAAGTTATTATCGTAATATTTAAATATAGTTGTCACATGAAGTTAAATAAATTGACACGCAAAGTTTATTAATTTCGTACATAAATAAATTTCTGTTAATCACTGAAAAATTTGTTTTCATTTATTTTTTCTTTTCAGGAACCAAACAAAAGTTTTTTTTATATCTATTAATGGTCTTATAGGTCATTGCTTGTTCAAATCATCTTCGAAATTCTTTGCGAAATTTTAGAATCTATAAATGATTGTTCTGACGCCATTAATTAATGTGATTTGATATGTGTGTTAATAATTAAATCTATATTTTTGATAGGATAATGATTAAAATCATTGGAAATTGATCATTGTAACTTTCGCGTTGTAATTTTCTAGATCAGCAGAGCAAGTGTGAGTCAAAGAAATCCAGAGGAGGACATGGTGGGCCATATTCTTGTATAACTACTAATATCTTTTCGGACAATAATTTTAATGCCAAGAATTTGTCTGGTATAATTAAATACGAAAATGACGAAACTTTGGAAATAAAGGAAGAAATGATCCAGGGTATGTCTAGATTTGTAGTGAAAGTATTTTAACTAGAAGTATAAAATTAAAAATTTCAAATGATATTAAGGTAAACTTTCAGATCAAGAGACGAAGGAAGTTCAGGGCCAAAAACGTGATGAAAAATATGATTTAGATGTGTGCTCCGTAGATATAAGAGAAGCTGGTATTTTGAACTTTAACCAACTGCGGGCCAAATTGATGCAGGAAATTGAGAAATCAAACTCGGAAAAGAAGTACAAATGCGAAAGTGTGCGCGAAGCTATAAAAATAAAGGAAGTTTGACTTCTCATCAAAAATACGATTGCAACGTCAAGCCAAAGTTCAGATGTAAATTCTGCGACAAGCGATTTAAACATAAATATCTCGTGAAAAGACATATAAATTGCACTCATCATAAAACCTCAAAAAAGTCATTATTGAGGCATAAATGCGACATATGTTATAGAACTTATCGTTCGTTAGGTAGTTTAACTGTACATAAACTTGTAAAACACGCAGCAGTCAAGAAACAATTTATTTGCGAGTATTGTTCTTTTAAAACGAAAATCAAAAGTTCTTTGTCAAGACACATTACTTCAATTCATCTCAACTGATTCAATTCACGAAAGTTCAATACTTAGCTACATAAAAACATTTTTATTTCTTAGGTGTATACCTCGGAGATCTTTTTATGAAAATTTCTTCATAATAATCACCCTATTAGGGCACTGTTATTTGATGAATGTGTCAAAAGAATTAATTTATTCTGCTATGTTATCTCAAACATTTGTTATTACCTTAATATTTAAGTATAATTGTCATATTATGAAGTGAAATATATTTACACGCGTTTTAGAAATTTGTATTTTCGATAATACTAAGTCAGAAATAAATTTCTGACAATCACTGCAAAAGTTTTTGTCATGGGACTTTTTTCAGGAATCAAACAAAGTTATATACATTTATCAATGGTCTGATAGGTCACTGCTTATTCAAATCATCTTCGAAATGCTTTGCGAAGATACCGAAAATCTTCTCGTCTATCTTTTTTTTTGTGTGAAAAATTGAACATCCTTAGAAATAAAAGACGAAAGAATCAAAATTTATAAATAATTGCTCTGGCGCCCTTAAGTAGTGTTATGTGATTGTGTAGGAGCTACTAATTAAATATATATTTTTAAAGGTTAAGGATTAAAATGATTGAAAATTTATAATTGTTACTTTCACGTTGTGATTTTCTAGATCAGCAGAGTAAGTGTAGGTCGATGAAATCCAGCGGACAAGGTGGACCTGATGTTTCATCTGACAATAATTCTGATACTAAAACTTTAACTTGCATAATTGAATACGACAATGACGGAACTTTGGAAATCAAGGAAGAAATCGACCAAGGTATATCTAAATTTGTACTGAAACTTCCTTAATTAAACGTATGAAATGAATAGTTTTAAATTACATTTTGGTAAACTTTCAGATCAAGAGACGAATGAAGTTCAGGACCAAAAACCTGATAAAAAATATGATCCAAAAGTAAAGAGGACTAAATTGAAACGGGAAATTGAGGAATCAGAAATGAAGTACCAATGTGAAAAGTGTGCCCGCAGATATAAATGGAAAAAGCATTTGAATCAGCATGTAAAATTTGAATGCGGCGTCATTCCACAGTTCAGATGTGAATTCTGCGACAAACGATTTAAACATAAATATCAAGTGAATAGGCATATAAGTTGCAAGCATCATAAAACAAACTTAATGAAGTTGGTATTGAGGCACCAGTGCGACATGTGTTCTAAAATTTATCGTTCGTCAAGTAGTTTATACCAACATAAACGTATAAAGCACGCAGTAGTGAACAAACAATTTTTTTGCGAGTATTGTTTATATAAAACAAAGCGAAAAAATTGTTTGTATAGACATATTACTTCACTTCATGTCAATTTATTCAATTCGTGAAAGTTCAATCCTTAGCATATTTCTATTGATAAATGAAAACGTACTTATTTCATAGTAGTGTAACTCAGATTGCTTTTTCTAACAAATTTCTTCATGGTAGTCAATGGTTTAGTGCATTTTGATTTTAGAAATGTGCCAAAAGATTAAATTAACTCCGAATTGAAGTCCGAGTAGAGGCATAAATGCGACAAATGTTGTGGAAGTAGGGAAAATTGAAAGATGGAAAATAAGTGTCGATCCTCTGGACTGACAAGAAGGCTTCTTTATTGAGCTTATTTTTTAAAAAATTTTGAACCTGTAGGTGTTTCGCTTGTTCCGATTTTCAATTATTTTCAGCACAAAATAAGGTTTCTGTCACAAAGTATAACAAACAACAACAACCATAACCTGTTTCTTTTACATAGTGAAATTAGCGACGGTGACAAAACATCGTGTAGAAATACAATAACCTCATGTAAAGTTTAAAAAAGAGTAAAAAGAAAAACTAAAAAAGTGTTCGTATAACATGTGATAAGAACATATTTGTGGATTGGGAAGATATTTCACACATTTAAAAAAAAATGTGGTGGAGCTCTCACATTCTGTAACTTGTTCCGATTGCCAAACATCTTCAGCGCAAAATAAGGTTTCTATCATAACGTATAACAAAACACATCATCTGTTTCTTTTACATAGTGAAATTAACGACGATGATGAAACATCGTCTAGAAATACAACAACCTCGTGCAAAGTTTAAAAAAAAAGTAAACAAAAACAACAACAAAAGTGGTAACCACAAATAATAATCCACTAATATGTTCTCACAACAAGTTATATTACCACTTTTTTCATTTCTTCACTTTTTAAAAAAAACTTTACATGAGGTTGTTGTATCTCTGCACAATGTTTTATCACCATCGCTAACTTCACTATGTAAAAGGAACAGATGATGGATGTTGTTTTTTTTTTGCTATACTTCGTGACAGAAACCTTATTTTGTACTGAAGATGCTTGGTAATCGAAACGAGCGAAACGTCTAAATTTTTACAATTTTCTAAACATTCAGCTCAATAAAAGATTCAACTATAGGAGATTTAAGCCGACATAATTTTTTAGAACATTCTATAGCTATATTGTCTTAAAAATTAGTTATTATCTCAATGTTCAGGTACGATTGTCACATAAAGTTAAATAAATTTACACGCCTTTTGGAAATTAATATTTTCGACAACATTAAGCTTTAAAGGAATTATAAATGTGATGCACAGACATGGATTTGAAAGAAAAAGTTTAAACAAAGGGTTTCTTAATTCCGTAAATAAATAAATTTCTGAAAATCACTGCAAAATTTGATTTCATTGAACTTTTCTTTTCAGGAATCATACAAAGTTTTTCAAATTCATCAATGGTCTGATAAGTCGCTGCATCTCCAAATCATCTTCTATATGCTTTGCGAAGATAGCGAAAATCTGTTCGTCTATCTTTTTTTTGTGAAAAATTGAACACCTTTAGAAATAAAAGACGAAAGAATCAAAATTTATCAATAATTGCTCCGGCGCCCTTAAATAGTGTAATGTATTGTGTATGGGCTATTAATTAAATCTATATTTTCTATAGGATAAGGATTAAAAAGATTGAAAATTTATAATTGTAACTTTCACTTTGTAATTTTCTAGATCAGCAGAGCAACTGTAAGTCGAAGAAATCCAGAGTACATGGTGGGCCTGATGTTTCTTCTGACAATAATTCTGATACTAAAACTTTAACTTGCATAATTGAATACAACAATGACGAAACTTTGGATATCAAGGAAGAAGTCATCGAAGGTATATCTAAGTTTTTAGTGAAACTTCCTTAATCAAAAGTATGAAATGAACAATTTTAAATTACATTTTGGTAAACTTTCAGATCAAGAGGCGAAGGAAGTTAAAGATCAAAAGCTTGACGAAAAATATGATCCAAAAGTATGCATCGTAGATATAAGAAAATCTTCCATTTTGGACGCTTACAAACTGCGGGCCAAATTAATGCAAAAAACTAAGAAAAAAAAACAGGAAAATAGGACTAAATTGAAGCAGGAAATTAGGGAATCAATCTCGGAAATGAAGTACGAATGCGAAAAGTGTGCCCGCAGATATAAATGGAAAAAGCATTTGAATCAGCATGTAAAATTCGAATGCGGCGTCATTCCACAGTTCAGATGTGAATTCTGCGACAAACGATTTAAACGTAAATTTCTCGTGAATAGACATATAAATTGCAAGCATGGGAAAAAAAACTTAAAGAAGTTGGTATTGAGGCACAAGTGCGACATGTGCTTTAGAGTTTATTGTTCGTCAGCTAGTTTACATGCACATAAACTTGTAAAACACGAAACAGTGAAGAAAATATTTTTTTGCGAGTATTGTTCTTTTAAAACCAAACTGAAAGGTTCTTTGTCAAGACATATTACTTCTCTTCATGTCAATTTATTCAATTCGCGAAAGTTCAATCCTTAGAATAGTTCTATTGCTAAATGAGAACATTTTTTTTGTAGGAATGTAACTCAGATTGCTTTTTCTGAAAATTTATTTATAATAATCAGTGGTTTAGTGCATTTTCATTTTATAAATATGCCAAAAGAATAAATAATTCTGAATCGAAGTCCGAATAGAGGCATAAATGCGACAAATGTTGTGGAAGTAGGGAAAAATTTAAAGATGGAAAATAAGTGTCGATCCTCTGGTCTGATAAGAAGGCTTCTTTATTGAGCTTATTGTTTAAACATTTTTTTAAATGTAGGCGTTTCGCTTGTTCCGATTGCCAAACATCTTCAGCGCAAAATAAGGTTTCTATCATAACGTATAACAAAACACATCATCTGTTTCTTTTACATAGTGAAATTAACGACGATGATGAAACATCGTCTAGAAATACAACAACCTCGTGCAAAGTTTAAAAAAAAAGTAAACAAAAACAACAACAAAAGTGGTAGTATAACATGTTATAAGAACATATTTGTGGATTGAGAAGATACATATTTCACACATTTTAAACAAATTGTGGTGGAGCTCTCACATTCTGTAACCACAAATAATAATCCACAAATATGTTCTCACAGCATGTTATATTACCATTTTTGTTATTGTTTCACTTTTTTTTTAAACTTGACATGATGTTATTGTATCTCTACACAATGTTTCATCACCATAGCTAATTTCACTATTTGAAAGGAACAGATGAAGGATGTTGTTTTTTTTCATACTTTGTTACAGAAACCGTCTTTTGTACTGAAGATGCTTGATAATCGAAACAAGCGAAATTTCCAAATGTATACAATTTTTTGAACATTCAGCTCAATAAAGGAGTTTCCTGATCAGACCAGAGGATCGATGCTTATTTTCGATCTTTCAATTGTTCTGGAAGTGACATTTAGCTATACGAGATTTCAATCGACATAATTTTGCAGAACATCCTAGAGCTATATTGTCTTAAGAATTGGTTACCATCGTAATATTTAGGTACGATTGTAACATGAAGCTAAAAACCTTGGCATGCCTTTTGGAAAATCATACTTTCGACCATATTAAGCTCTAAAGGAATCATACATGTGACGCACATACATGGATTTGAAAGAAAATGTTTAAACAAAGAATTTGTCAATTCCGTAAATAAATAAATTTCTGAAAATCGCTGCAAAATTTGTTTTCATTGAACTTTTCTTTTCAGGAATCAAACAAAGTTTTTTTAATTTATCAGTGGTCTGATAGGTCACTGCTTGGTCAAATCATCTTCGAAGTGCTTTGCGAAGATATCGAAAATCTGTTTGTCTTTCTTCTTTGTTTGTGAAAAGTCGATCTTCCTTAGAAAAAGAATCAAAGTTGATCAATTGGGCTGACGCCATTAAGTAATGTAATGTGATTTTGTATAGGTTATTAATTAAATCTATATCTTCTATAGGATAAGGATTCAAATCATCGAAAATTTATAATTGTAACATTGTCGTTGTAATCTTCTAGATCAACAGATTAAGAGAGAGTCAAAGCAATCGAGAGGAAGACATGTTCTGTCATATTTTTGTTCAACCGATCACACTTATTGTAGCAATAAGTCTCCTGCCAAAACTTTAATTGAATACGACGTTGATGAAACTTTGGATATCAAGGAAGAAATCATCGAAGGAAAGATAAGATTTGTAGTAAAAATATGTGATTTAAAAGTATAAAATGAAGAATTTTCAATCACTTTTCCTATCATTTTCAGATCAAGAGATTCCCCAAAAAAGGTTTACCAAAAAATATGAGTCAAAATTTCGTATCGTGGGTAAAAGAGAATATGACATTTTGGAAGCAATCAAACTGCGGACCCAAAAGAAGCAGAAAATTTATGAGACCAACCCGGAAACGACGTACAGATGCGAAAAGTGTGCTCGAACCTATAAACATAAATTCCATATGAATTATCATCAAAAATATGAATGCGGCGTTATGCCACAGTTCAGTTGTAAATTCTGCAACAAACGATTTACAAGAAAATATTACCTGAATAGTCATATAAAAACCATGCATCAGGATAAAAACTCAAGGAAGTCGGTACTGATTCATAGATGTGACACATGTTCTAGAATTTATCGTTCGTTAGCTGGTTTAAATGTACATAAACGTGCAGAACATGCAGCAGTTAAACCGCAATATACTTGCGACTACTGTTCCATCATTATGAAACAAAAATGTAATTTGTCCGAACATATTAATTCAGTTCATCGCAAATTATTCAAATAGCAAAACTTTGATCCTCAGTGAATTTCTATTGTTAATTAAAAAAATTCTTGTTTCTTGTGAGTATGTCTCCGGTTGCTTTTTGTAAAAATTTGTTTATAATTATCACCAGCTTAGAGCATTTTTATTTTATGAATGTATTAAAAGAATGAATTCAACTCTGCATCGAAATCCGAATTAAGACATAAATGGGACAAATGTTCTGGAACTCACATTTAGCTGTAGGAGATTAAAATGGAAATAATTTTTCAGAACACCCTATAGCTCTATTATCTAAAAAATATCATCGTAATATTTAAGTATAATTGTGACTTTGAAGTTAAATACATTTCAAAAAATATAGATTAAACAAAGGGTTTATTAATTCTGTAAATAAATAAATTTCTGCCAATCACTGCAAAATTTATTTTCATTTAACTTTTTTTCAGGAATCAAATATTTGCATGTGATTTCAATCCTGTGTTATCTTATGATGCTTTCAGTCAATGAATTAATATGTTTTAATCCTATTGAAGATGGTACAAACTGAAAAATGTTAATCCTGTTGAATGCCGTTTGCTGAGGACGAATGTTGAAGCCAATATCAAATCTTCCGTTAACTATAATTGTCAACATTTTAATCCAGAACCATTCTTTTTGACTCGAAGTGCACATAAGGCAATCCCGAACAATTCCTCATACGGCCAAATTCACAATACATTGGAACTAAACAAATTTTGTTTTTTGCCATATTTGAAATAATTTTAATCCATTTCGATACACACCTTTAAGCGGGATCTTCGAAATTCCTTGCGAAAATTTAGGAAATCTTATCGTCCATATTTTTTTTGAAAAAAGTCGAACCTTCTTTGAACTAGAAGATAAAGGTTTAGAATATATAAATGATTGTTCTGACGCCATTAATTAATGAAGTTTGATGTGTGTGTTAATAATTGAATCTATATCTTATATAGGATGAAGATTAAAATCATCGGAAGTTTATAATTGTAACTTTCACGTTGTAACTTTCTATACCAACAGAGCAAGAGTAAGTCGAAGAAATCCAGAGGAGGATATGGCGGGCCATATTCTTGTGTAGCTATTGATGTTTCTTCTGACAATAATTTTAATGCCAAGAGTTTAACTTGCATAATTAAACACAAAAATGACGAAACTTTGGAAATCAAGAAAGAAATTTAAAAAAAAATATGAATCAAAACTGCTTGTCGTCGGTAAAAGAGAAGATGATATTTTGGCTGCTAATAAACTGCAGATCCAAAGGGAGCAGAAAATTCAGAAATCAAGCCCAGAAGAGACGTACGAATGCGAAAAGTGTGCTAGATTTTATAAACATAAAAATAGTTTGAATTCTCATCAAAAGTGGAATTGCAACGTCAGACCACAGTTCAGATGTAAATTCTGCAACAAACAATTTACACATAAATATCACCTGAATAGACATATGAGTCGCGCGCATCGGAAAAAACGCAAAGAGGTCGGTATTAAGGTATAAATGCGACATATGTTCTAGAATTGATAGTTCCATGGGTGATCTAAATACACATAAACGCGTAGAACACGCAGCAGTCAAGGCACAATTTATTTGTGACTATTGTTCTATTAGAATGAAGCAAAAAACTCATTTGGCCGGAGATATTACTTCATTTCACCTCAACTGATTCATTTTGCGCAACTTGAATCCTTAGCAAATATCAATTGCTAATTGAAAAAATTCTTATTTATTGGGAGTATACCTCAGATTGCTTTTTGTGAATATTTCTTTATAATAATCGACGTTTTCTTGCTTTTTTGTTTGATCAATGTGCGAAAAGAATGAGTTTATGCTGCATCGACGTCGGGATTGAGACATAAATTGAGACAAATATTCTGGATCTCACATTTGGCTATAGGAGCTTTAAATGGACATGATTGTTTAGAAGGTCCTATAGCAGTAATGCCACAATTTACTTGATGGATTTGCGAGTGGTGGTATTAAGTAATTATTATCTCAGATGTTAGTTGTTGCTGTAATGTTTAAGTATTATAATAATTTTTTAATTCAAATAATATATAATAATTGTCGCATGAAGTCAAACACATGTCCAGGCTAATTAAAAATTTATACTTTCGGCAATATTAAGTTTTAAAGGAAACATAAATGTGATTTATAGACATAGATTTTAAAAAAATAGTAGTGATGCATGTCGATCATTTTTAAACAAAATTGAGATTTGCTTCAAACATAGTTAGGTGGAACTGAAATTTAATGAAGATCAAGAATTTGCAATGAAAAAAGTCGATCGAGACTAGACGATCATCTCGACTGAGTGATCGTTCGTCTCGATGTGATGAGTATGGTGTTCAAGGTTTTAATTTAATCTGACGAGATTTAAAAAAAAATTTTAAATGATCGACATGCATCACTAAAAAATAGTCTCCAAAAGGGTTTATTAATCCCATTAATATATAAATTGATGAACTGCATTGCAAAATTTGATTTCATTTAACTTTCCTTTTTAACATCCAAAAAAAGTTTTTAAAAAATCTGTCACTCGGCGTATGTGTCACTGTTTCTCAAAATTATCTTCAAAACGCTTTGCGAAGATTTATAAAATCTATTGCTCTATATTTTTGTGAAATGCTGAAGCTCCTCAGAGATAGAAGACAAAATATTAAAAATTTGTAAATAATTTCTCTGACGCCATTGTGTAATGTAACGTGATTGTATATGGGTTATTAAATAAACCTATATCCTCTATATAGAAAAAGGATTCAAATCATCAAAAATTTCTAATTGTTGCTGTCCCGTTGAAATTTGTTAGATTAAGAGAATACTTTAAATAATGTTAATAATTATAAGAGTGTGTTGAAGAAATCAATAGTCGCGAACAAATGCGAAAAGTGGGCACGAAGCTATAAATAGAGTCAGTTTGGGTCGTCATAAAAAATTGGAATGCCACGACCTTTCAAAGTTTAGGTGTAAATTATGCGGCAAACAATTTAAACTCAACAGACACATGAGTCGCCACGTGGTTCTTGTACATCTTAAAACAAAAGAACAGCCATCGAAAACTAGGCATTATTGCGACAAATTTTCTAGAAGTTACATTTGGCCAAATAATTTAACTCGACATAAACGTTCAGAACAAGTAGCAGTAAAACCACAATACACTTGCGATATTTGCGATTATAAAGCTAAACACAAAGATTACTTGTTCAAGCATATCATTTTCCATCGTACTATGTAATTAAATGTGCACAGCTGCTGACCGCTAGAATTGAGCAATTATATCAGTATCATTTTTTGTTATAAAATTTAACTGTAGTTTTCATTTGAACTCAAATATATTTTGGCCGATGTTTCGAAATTTACATTTTCGACAATATTAATTTTAAAAGAAATCATAAAGTTTCGGACAGTCATCAATACGAAAAAATAGGCACTCTAAAAATGATCATACTCATTCCGCAAATAAAACAATTCCTCAGATTCGGTATTTTCTTCATTTAACATTGATATTTAATCCTGTTTGGTTATTTTAAGACAAAACTCTTTCACTGCTTCTTTTAATCATCCTGGAAATGCTTTTCTACGAAAGAATCGAATTTATCAAATGTTATGTACGTGTATAGGTTATTACATAAATCTGTATCTGCTACAGGATACGGATTGTAATAATTGAAAATGAGTAATTTTAATAAGGTTCACCTTGTAATTTTTTAGATCAACAGATTTTCAAGAAACAGTCACAGAAACCAACAGGAAGACAGAATTGTTGGCCATATTTATGTACCGCTACTCACATTTCTTCTGTCAATAATTTTGGTGCCAAGTCTTCCGTAGAATACGGTATTGACGAAACTTTGGAAATCAAGGCAGAAATTACCCAAGGTATGATTATGTTTCTAATCAAAATATATGATCTAAAGCTATGAAATAAAGATTGCAAATTAAGTTTAGATAAATTTTCAGTTCAAGAGATTCCTCAAAAAATGAATCACGAAATTGAGGTGTCAAAGCAGGAAAAGAAATACAAATGCGAAAAGTGTGCGCGAAGCTATTTTCAGAAAAGAAGTTTGAGTAGTCATCAAAAATACGAATGCGGCGTCATTCCACAGTTCATGTGTAAATTATGCGGCAAACGATTTAAACGAAATCCACACCTTCAGAGCCATATAGTTCACCTGCATCAGAACAAAAACTCACAGACATCGTAAGAAACGCATAATTGTAACAAATGTTCTAGAAGTTATCTTTCGCTAAGTGCTTCAAATGTACATATTCGTTCAGAACACGCAGCACTCAAACCAAAATTTACTTGCCATATTTGTGATTATAAAGCTAAACACAAAGATTACTAGTTGCAGTGTATCATTTCACATCATACTACTATTTATTGTCTTAAAAATCGATTACTGTCTTAAGATTTAAGTTATTTTCATTTGAAAGAAAATTTATTCACCTGTCACTTAGAAATGTATATTTTCGACAATATTCAACGTGAAAGGATTCATAAATTAACGTAAAGACATCGATCTGAAAAAATAGTTTTTTTAAAAAAGACTTTACTTAATCTGCAAATGAATTATATTTTCGACAATATTGAACCTGAAAAGAATCATAAAGTGACGTACAGTCGTAGATACGACAAAATAATCGCTGTAAAAAGATCTTACTTATTCCGCAAATAAAACAATTACTCACATTCTCTAATTTTTTCATCCAACAGTGATATAATAATAATTCTTTATTGCGTATCAAGATGTACACTTATCGCAAGGGAGAATGTTACAACTGTATGTATAGTTGGATTAAGCGAGATTATAGAAGTATATAATACAATACAGTACAATTATTAATTGGCGCATAATGATCGAATTTGATGCAACTGGATATGCATGTACGTAAATAAAAGTTCCATTGTTGCTCTATTCATATCTGTGAGGAGTAACAATATTTCTGTTCAAGCATAACTTTTAACGACATACTATGTAATTAAATCTGCATAACTGCAGACCGCTTGTATTCAGCAATTACTATGTCAGAAATCATTCTTTTCATGAGATTCAACTGTAGTTTTGACTTGAATTCAAATTTTTTTCACCCCACATAATGAAATTTATATTTTCCATAAGAATACACTTGACAGGAATCATAAAGTAACGTACAGTCATCGATTCAAAAAAAATAGTCGCTGTAACAAAGGTCTTACTTGTTCCGTAAATAAAACTTTTGATTTAATATGGATATTAAATCCTATTTCGTTATTTAAAGACAAGAATTTTGTATAACTCATCTTTTCAGGAATCAAACAATTAAGTTTTTTTATCATATTCGAAATTGTTTTCTACGAAGGAATCGAATTTATCAAATACTTACCTGTCGCCCTTCATTAATATTAGGTGCATCGGTTATTTATTAAATCTATATCAGCTGCAGGATAAGGATTAAAATCATCGAAAATTACTAATTGTAATCAATTTCAACTTTTAATTTTGTAGATCAACTGATTTCCAAGAGAAAGCCGAAAAAATCAACAAGAAGGCGGGATGGTGAGCCATATTTTTGTACTACTACTGGCATTTCTTCTCACAATGATTATAATGCAAAGAATTTAACTTGCGTAATTAAATACGAAAATGACGAAACATTGGAAATCAAGGAAGAAATCAGCGAAGGTATGTCTAGATTTGTGATAAAATATCTTAATTAAAACTATAAAAAAAAATTGCAAATTTTTTTGATAAAATTTTCAGATCAAGATATTTCTCGCAAAAAGGTTGATGAAAAGTATGAGTCAAAGTGGTATACCATACGTAAAATTGAAGATGATATATTGGTTCCTAACAAAATTCGGACCCATAGGAAGCAGAGAATTCAGGAATCAGAACAGGAAGGGAAATACAAATGCGAAAAGTGTGCGCGAAGCTATAAAACTAAATCTCATTTTCATCGTCATAGGAAATTCGAATGCGACGTCATGCCACAGTTCAGATGTACATTTTGTGGCAAACGATTTACACGAAAATACAGCATGAATAGCCACATTAATCACGTACACCTTAAAAAAAAATTACAGACATCGCAAACGAGGCATAATTGCGATAAGTGTTCTCAAAGTTACACTCGGTTTCACGATTTAACTCGACATAAACGTTTAGAACATTCAACAAGCGAACCACAATTAATTTGCGATTATTGTGGCCACAAAACTAGTCGGAAAAATGACTTGTCAAAACATATTACTGCACGTCATCGCAAGCAGCAGAAGATTGAAACAAAGAATTTCCATGCGTATTCACGTGGATCTTATACATCTTAAAACAAACGTACAGCCATCGAAAATTAGGCATTATTGCGTCAAATGTTCTAGAAGTTATATTTGGCCCAATGATTTAAGTCGACATAAACGTTTTAAACGTACTAACCAATGTAACTAATTAAACGCAATACTAACTAACTTTTGAATATACTTGTGATATTTGTGATCATGAAGATAAACGCAAAGATTACTCGTTCAAGCATAACATTTCACGCCATAACATGCAATTAAATGTGCATAACTGCAGACCGCTAGTATTCGCCAATTATTATATCAGAAGTAATTCTTTTGATAAGATTTAACTGTAGTTTTGACATTAATTCAAATTATTTACTCCGCATTATGAAATTTACATTTCCGATAAGATTAAACCTGACAGGCATTATAAGGTGACGCGCAGTCATCGATTTAAAAAAAATAGTCGCTGTAATAAAGGTCTTACTTTTTCCGTAAATAAAACTTTTGATTTAACATTGATATCAAATCCTATCTCGGTATTTTAAGATTAGACTTTTATATAAATCTTCTTTTCAGGAATCAAACAATTACGTTTTTTTTATCATATTCGAAATGCTTTTCTACGAAAGAGTCGAATTTATCAAATACTTACTTATCGCCCTTCATTAGTGTTAGATGTATGGGCTATTCATTAAATCTATTATCTGCTACAGGATAAGGATTAAAATCATCGAAAATAACTAATTGTAATCAATTTCACATTTTGATTTTGTAGATCAACTGATTTCCAAGAGAAAGTCGAAAAAATCAACAGGAAGGCGGGATGGTGGACCACATTTTTGTACCACTACTGACATTTCTTCTGACAATGATTCTAATGCCAAGAACTTAACTTGCATGATTAAATACGAAAATGACGAAACTTTGGAAATCAAGGAAGAAATCGTTCAAGGTACGACTGTTGCAATCAAAATATCTTAACTAAAACTATAAAATGAAAAATTGTAAATCAGGTTTTGTTTAATTTTCAGATCAAGATATTCCTCGAAAAAAGGTTAATAAAAAATATGAGTCAAAATTTTGGACGGTACGTGTAAGAGAAGATGATATTTTGGTTCCTAAAAAAAGGCGGACCCAAAAGGAGCAGAAAGTTCAGGAATCAAATCAGGAAAGGAAATACAAATGCGAAAAGTGTGCGCGAAGCTATAAAAATAAATATCATTTGTGTAATCATAAAAAATTCGAATGTGACGTCATACCACAGTTCAGATGTAAATACTGCGGCAAACGATTTAAACGTAATTTCACCATGCATAACCACGTGGATCTTGTTCATCTTAGAAGTAACGTACAGCCACCAAAAATTAGGCATTATTGCGACAAATGTTCTCGAAATTACAGTTCCTCAGCTACACTGAATCGTCATAAACGTATTGAGCATGCAGCAGTCAAAAAACTATTTACATGCGATATTTGTGAATATACAGCGAAACGCAAAGATCACTTATTCCAGCATATAATTTCACATCATACTATGTAATTAAATGTGCATAGCTTCAAACCGCTACTATTCAACAATTATTATCTCAGAAATAGTTTTCTTGTCATCAGATTCAACTGTAGTTTTTATTTGAACTCAAAGATATTTACCTGCCATTATTAAATTTATATTTTCGATAAGATTAAGCTTGATAGGAAACATAAAATGACGTACAGTCATCGATTCAAAAAAAAAGAATCGCTGTAAAAAAGGTCTTCCTTATTCTGCAAATAAAACTTTTCATTTAATGTGGATATTACATCCAATTTCGTTATTTTAATACTAGAATTTTCTATCACTCTTTTTTTTAGCAATCAAATAATTGAGTTATTTTTTATCTATTAATCGTCTGAAGTAATTTTGCCTGTATGGGTTAATTGTTCGGTTTATATCTGATACAGGATAAGAATTAAACTCATTGAAAATCACTCATTGCAATAACTTCCACCTTATCATTTTTTAGATCAACACAATTCCAATAGAGATTCGAAGGAATCAAAAGAAAGGTGGGATGGTATGCCATATTCTTTCGTATCTTCTCAGATTTCTTCTGTCAATAACTCGAATGCCATGAAGTTAACTTGCATAATTGAATACGACAATGACGAAACTTTGGAAATTAAGGAAGAAATTATAGAAGGTATGTCTACATTTGTAGTTGAGCTATCTTAATTAAAGGTATTTAATGAAAAAATGACGAAAAATATGATTCAAATTATGCATCATAGATATAAGGGAACCTGACATTTCGGAAGGTAACAAACTGCGGACCAAATTGAAGCAGAAAATTAAGGAATCAAATCAGGAAAATAAGACCAAATTCAAACAAAAAATTAAGGAATCAAACCCGG
>CAKNYM010050252.1:234455-305167 GCA_932195095.1 Andricus curvator
GAAAAGAAGACCAAATTGAAGCAAAAAATTAAGAGTGCCAAGAATTTAAATTGCAGAATTAAATACGAAAATGACGAAACTTTGGATTTCAAGGAAGAAATCACCAAAGGTATGTCTAGAGTTGTAGGTTGTTTATCCTAATTAAAAGTATGAAATGAAAAGTATGATGGAAAAGTATGATAAAAATATGATTCAAATGTCTGTACCATAGATATAAAAGAAGCTGCTATTTTGGATGTTAACAAACTGCGGACCAAGTTCAAGCAGAAAATTCAGGAATCAAACCCGGAAAAGAAGTACAAATGCGAGAAGTGTGCGCGAAGCTATAAAAATAAAAGACATTTGGTTTCTCATCAAAAATACGAATGCAACGTTAGGCCACAATTTGTATGCGAATTCTGCGACAAACGATTTGCACATAAACAAAGCCGGAATATGCATATAAATTGCGTGCATCTAAAAGTAAACTTGAAGAAGTCGGTATTGAGGCATGATTGCGACAAATGTTCTAGAAGTTACAGTTGGCCAGGTGATTTAACTCGACATAAACGTTTAGAACATGCAGCAGTCAAGCCTCAATTTACTTGCGATATTTGTGGCTTCAAAACAAAATTAAAGTATAACTTATTGCAGCATGTCATTTCATTTCATTCTATGTAAATAAATGTGCAAAACTTCAGACCGCTACTATTCAACAATTATTATTTTAGAGATAGTTTTTTGTCATCAGATTCAACTGTAGTTTTAATTTGAACTAAAATATATTTACCCGACATTATGAAATTCATATTTTCGATCAGATTAAACCTGACGGGAATTATAAAGTGACGTACAATCATCGTTTTTAAATAATAGTCGCTGTAATGAAAGTCTCACTTTTTCCATAAATAAAACTTTTGATTTAACATTGATATTAAATTCTATTTCGTTATTTTAAGACTAGAATTTTGTGTAAATTTTATTTTCAGGATTCAAATAATTAAGTTATTTTTGTATCTATCAATCATCTTATAGATCACTGCTTATAATCATATTCAAAATGCTTCTCTACCAGAGTATCGAATTTATCAATTATTTACCTAGCGCCCTTCAGTAATTTTATATGTATGGGTTATTTATTTAATCTATATCTGCTACAGGATAAGGATTAAACTCATAAAAAAATCACTCATTGCAATAACTTTTACCTTGTCATTTTTTAGATCAACTCAATTCCAATAGACAGTCGAAAGAATCAGCAAAAAGATTTGATCGTGGTCCATATTCTTTTATAACTACTGAAATTTCTTCTGACAATAACTCGAATGCCATGAATGTAACTTGCATAATTGAATACAACAATGACGAAAATTTGGATATCAAGGAAGAAATCATCCAAGGTATGTCTAGATTTGTAGTTGAGCTATCTTAATTAAAAGTATGACGAAAAATATGATTCAAATGTATGCATCATAGATATAAGAGAACCTGCTATTTTGGAATTTAACAAGCTGCGGACCAAATTGAAGCAGGAAATTGAGGAATCAAAGCCGGAAAATAAGACTGAATTGAAGCAAAAAATGAAGGAATCAAACTTGGATAAGAAGACCAAATTGAAGCAGAAAATTCAGGAATCAAACCCGGAAAAGAAGTATAAATGCGAAATGTGTACGCGATGCTATACAAATAAAGCAGGTTTGACTTCTCATCAAAAATACGATTGCAACGTCAGGCCACAGTTTAGATGTAAATTCTGCGATAAACGATTTAAACATAGATATATCATGAATAGACATATAGTTCAGGTTCACCAAAAAACAAACACAGAAAAGCCAGTATTGCCGCATAAATGCGACAAATGTTTTAGAAGTTACAGTTGGCCAAATAATTTAACTCGTCATAAACGTTTAGAACACGCAGCAGTCAAACCACAATATACTTGCGATATTTGTGGCACCAAAATAAAAGAAAAGTGTCACTTGCGGCGACATATCATTTCATTTCATCCTATGTAAATAAATGTGCATAGCTGCAGCCCGCTAGAATTCAGAAATTATTACATGAAACATCGTTTTTTGTTACAAGATTTAACTATAGTTTTTATTTAAACTAAAATATATTTACCCGACGTTCCGAAATTTATATTTTAGACAATATTAAATTACTGTAATAAAGGTTTTACTTTTTCAAACAAAAAAAAAAAAAACGTTTGATTTAATGTTGATATTAGATCTTATATCGTTATTTTAAGACTAGAATTTGGTATAACTCTTCTTTCCAGGAATCAGATTATTAAGTTCTTTTTTCAATCTGTTAAATGTCTTACAGGTCACTGCTTCTTTTAATCATATGCAAAATGGTTATCTGCGAGGGAATCGAATGTATCAAATATTTACGTAACGCCCTTCAGTAATTTTGCGTTTATGGATTAATTATTCAATCTATATCAGCTACAGGATAAGGGTTAAAATCAACGTAAATTACTCATTGCAATAACTTCCACCTTATAATTTTTCAGATCAATACAGTCCCAATAGAGATTCGAAGGAATCAAGAGAAAGATGGGATGGTGGGTCATATTTTTTCATAACTACTGACATTTCTTCTGACTATAACTCGAATGCCAAGAACTTAACTTGCAGAATTAAATACGAAAATGAAGAAACTATAGAAATCAAGGAAGAAGTCATTCAAGGTATGTCTAGATTTGTAGTTGAACTGTCTTAATTGAAAGTATGAAATGAAATGTATAATGAAAAATTTGACTCAAATGTATGCACCATAGATATAAGAGAAGCTGATATTTTGGATTGCAACAAACTGCGGACCAAATTAAAGCAGAAAATAACCAAATTGAAGCAGAAAATTCAGGAATCAAACCCGGAAAAGAAGTACAAATGCGAAATGTGTGCGCGATGCTATAAAAATAAAGGAGGTTTGACTTCTCATCAAAAATACGATTGCAACGTCAGGCCACAGTTTAGATGTAAATTCTGCGATAAACGATTTAAACATAGATATATCATGAACAGACATATAGTTCAGGTTCATCAGAAAACAAACACAACAAAGTCAGTATTGCCGCATAAATGCGACAAATGTTTTAGAAGTTACATTTGGCCAAATGATTTAAGTCGTCATAAACGTTTAGAACACGCAGCAGTCAAACCACAATATACTTGCGATATTTGTGATTATAAAGCTAAACGCAAGGATCGCTTTTTGCAGCATGTCATTTCACGTCATACTATGTAAATAAATATGCAAAGCTTCAGACCGCTACTGTTCAACAGTTATTGTCTCAGAAATAGTTTTCTTGTTATCAGATTCAACTGTCGTTTTCATTTAAGCTCAAATTCATTTACCGGACATTATGAAATTTATATTTTCGATAAGATTCAACATGACCGGAGTTATAAGGTTCTTATAAAGTTTCTTATAAAGTGACGTACAGTCATCGCTTTAAAACAATAGTCGCTGCAATAAGGGTCTTCCATTTTTCGTAAATAAAACTTTTGATTTAACATTGATATTTAATTCTATTTCGTTATTTTAAGACTGGAATTTGGTATAACTCTTCTTTTCAGGAATCAAATAATTAAGTTCTTTTTTCACCTATTAATCGTCTTGTAGGTTCTAACGCCCTTCAGTGATGTTACGTGTATGGGTTATTAATTTAATCTATATATGTGCTGCATGATAAGAATTGAAATAATCGAAAATTACTCATTTTAATCAATTTCACCTTATAATTTTTTAGAACAACATAAATCGAAGAGAAAATCGAAGGAATCAACAGGAAGATGGGATGATGTGCCATATTCTTTCATAACTACTGACATTTCTTCGGGCAATAACTGTAATGCCAAGAGTTTAACTTGCATAATTAAATGCGAATATGACGAAACTTTGGAAATCAAGGAAGAAGTTATTGAAGGTATGATAATTTCAATCAAAGTGTGTTAACTGAAACTATAATAAAAAAAATGCAAATGAGATTTTGATTAATTTTCAGATCAAGAGATTCCTCAGAAAGAGGAGCAGAAAATTCAGGTATTAAAAGAGGAAAGGAGATTCAAATGCAACAGGTGTGCGCGAAGCTATTCCCGGAAAAAAACTTTGTATAATCATCAAAAATATGAATGCGGCGTCATTCCACAGTTCAGATGCGAATTCTGTGGTAGACGTTTTAAACGCAATGTGCACCTTCGGACCCATGTAGTCACTATACATCTGAAAACAAACTTAGATACATTGCAAACAAAACATAATTGTAACAAGTGTTCTCGCAGTTACAATAGACTAGGAGATTTAACTCGACATAAACGTACAGAACATGCACCAGCCAAACAAGAATTTTTTTGCGATTTTTGCGGACATAAAACAAATAAGAAAAGTAGCTTGGGAAAACACATTACTGCACGCCATATGAAGCCGAAACGCAGACGAAACTCTAACCCTTAGTTTAGTTGTTTCTGTTGGAAATATAGACGAAAAGAATATAGTTTATCAGAATAAGCTAAAAATCTTGTATACCGAAAAATTGTGTGCCGACATTCATTTACGTAAAGGCACTTTATGTTTTATTGTTAACTATTAAAAATTATTGCGTTTTCTTCTAATATCCATGAACGAATGTATTCTATTGTGAGTTAATATAATAATAATTTTTCTGAATCTTTCATTTGATACTTTCTTTTAACTTTATAGTGATTTAATATAACTGTATGATGCACATAAAATTAAGATTGATTGATTAATATACCCATGTTTTTTTGATTTTTTTTTAAATACTAATGAGGACGTGAAAATTAAGAACTTTTTTCTGATTATACTTGCTACATGCTTTATTGCTTATCCCTCAATGAAAGAAAGTATATTCATTTAATTCCATGGTTATACAATTAAAATGCTTTTGTGTTCTAAATACTTTCTTTTTTCCAGTTGATTTAAAATTAACAGCATGCATATGATTCATCTGTAATCTTCAATGATACATTTAGGCATATCAAATATCTAAATACATTTTAATTCCGAATTTAAAATCTTGTTTTCCCGTGTAATCCAAAATTAAGAATTTGTACTGCATATATAAGAAGGGATGACTTCATGGCTGTCTACAAGTTGCTTCAGACCAGGAGGAAGCAGAAAATGGAAAAATATAGAAGGAACCGCAAAAGAAGTAGAAACGCGAAAGATGGTTGAGAGATTATCGCATGAAAGAATATATAACTCATCATATATGATATACGTGCAAAGCTGTGCATATGAGGGCATAGATGATTTTAAAGATATTTTATATTTATATAAATATACAAAAATTGTTTTCCATTACTCTTATGTTCGTAAATTATTTTTGCTCATCATCATCGTTTGCGAACATTTAGAAAACGTAATTTTTTGTCAAATATTGAATCCCCTTAAAAGTATAAAATGAAAGAATTTTTGTAAAATATTCCCTTAACACTATTAAGTAATGTAATGTAATTGTTTATGGGTTATTAATTAAATCTAAGTCTGCTGCAGGATAAGGATCAAAGTCATGAAAAATTCTTAATTGTAACTTTCACTTTATAATTTTCTAGATCAACAGGCCAAGAGTAAGTCGAAGAAATCTACGGAAAGACAGCATGGTGGGCCATATTCTTGTACAACTACTCGCACTTCTTCTAGCAATAATTCTGGTGCCAGGACTTCAGTTGAATATGACATTGACGAGACTTTAGACATTAAGGATGAAATCGTCCAAGGTATGATTATTGCAATCAAAGTATCTTAACTAAAACTGTAAAAAAATTGCAAATCAGAATTTGTTTCATTTTCAGGTCAAGAACTTCCTCGACAAATGGTTAACAACAAATATGAGTCAAATTTGTGTACCATAGGTAAAAGTGATGATGGTAATTTATTTGTCAACAAACTGCAGACCCAAAAGAAGCAGAAAATTGAAGAATCGAAACAGGAAAAGAAATACAAATGTGAAAAGTGTGCTAGAACCTATAAACAGAAGCATACACTGAGAGAAATGTTGGGTCATTTTTGCTAAGAATTCAAGTAGTTCTGGTAAAACATATATTTAACCACCATTTAGAAATTTATGTTTTCTACAACTTTCAGCCTGCAAAGGATCATAAATTTGACGCACAGACATTGAGTTGAAAAAATTGTACCTTACAACAAAGGTTTCACTTATCACGCAAATAAATTTCTGACATCCGCTAACAAATTTCTTTTTATTTAACCATAAGAATTAATCTCATGCATTACTTTAAGACTAAAATTGTGCTTTTTATAGCACTTTAGCTTCTCTCAGAAGTAGAAGGTGAAAGATTGTTTGTAAAATATTTCTCTAACGCCATTAAGTAATGTAATGCGATTGTGTATAGGTTATTAATTATATCTAAGTCTGCTGCGGGAGAAGGATCAAAGTCATGAAAAATTCCTAATTTCCCATTCACCTTATAATTTGTAGATCAACAGACCAATAGTAAGTCGAAGAAATCCACAGGAAGACATGGTGGGCCATATTCGTGTATAAATAGTGACATTTCTTCTGACAATATTTCTAATGCCAAGACTTTAACTTGCATAATTAAATGCGAAAATGACGAAACTTTGGAAATCAAGGAAGAAATAATGCAGGGTATGTCCAGATTTTTAGTAAAAATATTAAAAATAAAAGTATGAAGTAAAAAATTTCAAATAACATTTTGTTTTATTTTCAGATAATGAAGGAAAGCAAAAAATTCAAGAATCGAAGTCGGAGAAGAAATACAAATGCGAAAAGTGTGCTAGAACCTATACACAGAAACAAACTTTGACTAATCATAAAAAATTTGAATGTCATGTCATGCCACAGTTCAGTTGTAAATTCTGCAGCAAACGATTTAAACATAAACATCACGTTAGCCGCCACATTTACCAAGTACATTTTAAAAAATCCACAAAAATTCCGAAAATGATGCATAAATGCGAAAAATGTTCTCGAAGTTACGTTTGGCTAAGAAATTTAATTCGACATAAACGTTTAGAACACGCAGCAGTCAAACCACAATTTACTTGCGATATTTGTGATTATAAAACTAAACGTAAATATAACTTGTTGCAGCATATCATTTCACATAATACTATGTAATTAAATTAGCATAGCGGCAGATCGCTAGTATTTAGCAATTATTATCTCAGAAATTATTTTTGGCATAAGATTTAACTGGAGTTTTTATTTGAACTCAAATATACCCTTCGTTAAGAAATATATATTTGAGACAATATTGATCCTAAAAGGAATCATAAAGTGAGGTAAAGTCATCGATATGAAAAAATAGCCGGTGTAAAAAAGGGTTTACTTGTTCCGAAATAAAAAAATTCCTTACATTCGCTCCTTCTTTCATTCAACAGTGATATTAAATCCTATTTCGTTAATTTACGTTTTTGTTTTGTAAAATATTGTGTTACCTTAGAGGTAAAAAATGAAACAATTTTTGTAAAATATTTCTCGAACGCCATTAAGCCTGCTACAGGATGAGATTAAAATCATGAAAAATACCTGATTGCAGATCTTACCTTATAATTTTCTAGATCAACCTACCAAGAGTAAGTCGAAGAAATCCATAGAAAGACCATACTGGGGACCATATTCTTGTATAACTACTGAAATTTCTTCTAACAATAATTCTAATGCCAGGAATTTTACTTGCATAATGAAATACGAAAATCACGAAACTTTGGGAATCAAGGAAGAAATCAGCGAAGGTATTTCTAGATTTGTAATAAAAATATCTTAATTAGAAGTATAAAATAAAAAATTGCAAAGTAAACTTTGTTAAATTTTCAGATCAAGAGATTCCCCTCCAAATGCTTAATCAAAAATATGAGTCAAGGTTGTTTAGCTTAGGTAAAACAGAAGATGATATTTTGGCTGCTAACAAACTGTGGACACAAAAGAAGCAGAACATTCAAGAATCGAAACTGGAAAAGAAATTCAAATGCGAAAAGTGTGCTAGAACCTATAAACAGAAACAAACATTGTCTCATCATCAAAAATACGCATGCGAGGTCATGCCGCAGTTTAGTTGTGAATTTTGCGGCAAAGGATTTAAACATAAACATCACGTTAGTCGCCATATAGACCAAGTACATCTTAAAATATCTGCGAACATGCCGAAAATAAAGCATGCATGCGAAAAATGTTTTCGAAGTTACAACTGGGCAAGTGATTTATTGCGACATAAACGTTCAGAACACGCACCAGTCAAAACACAATATACTTGCGATACTTGTGATTATAAAGCTAAACGCAAAGGTTACTTGTTTAAGCATATCACTTCACATCATGTCCTGTAATTAAATGTGCATAGCTACATGTTTCTACTATTCACCAAATATTATTTCGGAAATAGTTTTTTTATCATTAGAATTACTTGTTGTTTTCATTTGAAGCCAAATATCTTTACCCAAGATTATGAAGTTTATATTTTCGACAATAGTAACCCTGACAGAGATCATAAAGTGAAGTACAGTCATCGATTTGAAAAAATATTCCCTGTAAAAAATGTCTCACTTATTCCGGAAGTAAAACAATTCCTCACATGCGCTAATTTTGTTTCATTTAACCGTGATATTAAATCCTATTTCGTTAGTTTTAGACTAGAATTGTTTATACCTGTTCTTTTCAGGAATCAAACAATTGAGTTCGCGAAGATTTAGAAACTGAAAAAATTTTTTATTTCGGAAATACTGAATCACCTTAATAGAAAATGAAAGAATTTTCATAAAATATTTCTCTAACGCTATTGAGTAAGGTGATGCGAGTATGCATGGGTTATCAATTAAATATAAGCCTGCTACAGGATAAGGATTATAATCATGAAAAATTCCTAATTGTAACATTCACCTGATGATTTTCTAGATCATCAAAGTCAGGATCAATGCTCATCTCAACAGATCGTTACTCAGGATAGTTGTGCATACTCTTATATTACACCTGACATTTCTGTTGACAATAAGTCTGATGCCAAGGATTTATCATGCATAATTAAATACGAAAATGACCAAACTTTGGAAATCAAGGAAGAAATGAGCGAAGGTATGTCTAGATTTTCAATAAAAATATCTTAATTGAAAGTATGAAATAAAAAATTGCAAAGTAAACTTTGTTAAATTTTCAGAACAAGAGATTCCCCGCCAAATGGTTACTCAACAATATGAGTCGAAAATGTTTACCTTAGGTAAAAGTGATGAAGATGTTTTGCCTGCTAACAAACCAAAGAGTCGAAAGAGGAAGAAAATTCAAGAATCGGCACCGGAAGAGAAATACAAATGTGAAAAGTGTGCGCGAATCTATAATTCGAAACGAACTTTGACATATCATCAAAAATACGTATGTGATGTTATACCACAGTTCAGTTGTGAATTCTGTGGCAAACGATTTAAACAAAGATGTCACATGACACGCCACGTGGGTTACACTCATCGTAAAACAAACTTAGAGTCATCGAAAATTAGGTATAAATGCGACAAATGTTGGCGAAGTTATAAGTGGCCAGGTGATTTAATGCTACATAAACGTACAGAACACGCAGCAGTCAAAAAACTATTTACTTGCGATATTTGTGGTTATAAAGCTAAACGCAAGCCTTACTTGGTCAGGCATATCACTGCACATAATATTCTATAATTAAATTTTCATAGCTACAGACCGTTAGTGTTAGAAATTATTATCTTTGAAATCATACTTTGTCATAAGATTTAACTGTAGTTTTCACTTAAACTGAAATATATTTCTGTGCCACCAAGAAGTTTATATTTCTGACTATATTGAACCCAAAAGGAATCATAAAGTTACGTACAGTCATTTCTTTGAAAAAATAATCGTGTAAAAAGGGGTTTACTTCCTCAAGAAATAAAACAATTCCTCACATTCGCTACTTTTGTTTCATTTAACAGTGATATTACGTCCTATTTCGTTAGTTTAAAGCTAGAATTTTTTATATCTGTCCTTTTCAGGAACTAAACAATGAAGTTTTTTTTATTTAATAATTGCCTTATAGGTCACTAATTCTTAGTATCACATTTAAAATGCTCGCGAAGATTTAGAAACTGTAATATTTTTTTTTAGAAATACTGAATCACCTTAGTAGAAAAGGAAAGAATTTTTGCAAAATATATTCAGGATCCAAAGAAAAGTTTATTTTTTAATGGTCTTATTAGGGCCTTGCTTCATCGAATCATTTTCGAATTGCTATTCGAAGTTTCAGAAACTGCAGTATTTTTTCTATGAAATGTTGAATCTCCTTAGAAGGAGATTTAAATTCATTAGGTAATGCAATGTGATTGTGTATAGATTATTTGTGAAATATATATATATATATATATATATATATATATATATTCTAGGATAAGGAAAAATCGTCGGAAATGCCTAATTTTAACTTTCGCTTTGTTCTGTTCTAGATCAACAGACCAAGAGTGAGTCGAAAAAATCAACAGGAAGACCATATTCTGGCAGTAGTTCGGATAATAACACTTTAACTTGCATAATTGAATACGACAATGATGGATCGGTCGAAATCAAGGAAGAAATCATTCATGGTATGATTATTGCAATCAAAATATCTTAACTAAAACTATGAAAGAAAAAGTTCCAAATTAGATTTTGTTAAATTTTCAGATCAAGAGATTCCTCGAAAAAAGGGTAAAAAAAGGTATGAGTCAAATTTTTGTACGGTAGATGCAAGAGGAGATGAAATTTTGGCTCCCAAAAAAAGGCGAACCCAAAAGAAGCGAAAAATTCAGGAATCAAAACAGGAAAAGAAATACAAATGCAAAAAGTGTGCGCGAAGTTATTCCCAGAAAAGAAGTTTGACTAGTCATCAAAGATACGAATGCGACGTGATTCCACAGTTCAGATGTCAATTCTGTAACAAAAGATTCAAACGGAAAAATGCCCTGCGTTGCCACGTGGATCTTGTACATCTGAAAAAAAACTTACAGGCAACGAAAATTAGGTATTTTTGCGACGAATGTTCCCGAAGTTACATTTGGCCTAATGATTTAAGTCGACATAAACGTTTACAACACGCAGCAGTCAAGCCACAATTTTTTTGCGATTATTGTTCCTATACAACGAAACAAAAAGTTGACTTGTCGCATCATATTACTTTACGTCATCTCAAATAATTTAATACGCTAAACTTTTGTCTTTAGGAAATTCCTAATGCTGATATCCGCAGGGATATCAGCATTCAGCATACTAAATTACTATTTTTCAAGCATTGAGTTGGTTATTATAAATTATTTATTCCGGAAAAGATATAATAATTATAAGGTATAAATGAAGAATCATACTCTATTAGATTTGTTAAGTTTTACTGCTTATTCCTCAATGGAAGATAGTATTGTTTATTCATTTACCGCATTAATACTATTGCTTTAGCAATACAAGAAAATAGTTTTTCAATATCCTTGAAAGAAGACCTAAGGTATTCAAATTACTAGTCTTTAGCGAAGTATCATCTCAAAAAGCGGGTATTGTTGTAAATTATACATGATTTATAAATTTATATTTTCGAAAATTTGGAGTTTGAAAGGTATCACAAAGTGTATTCCAAGTTTCGTGATAGGAAAGTAGTGCTAACGATACCAAAATTACAGAACATGTAACGTATACTTTAAATATTTATTAGTGATAATGTTATATTATGGGAGATAACGCACTGGAATTTAGTACTAGTAGGTTGAAAACTCTACATAATGTATTAACATAATATAGGATAGGAGCATAATAGTAATCTTAGGGCCATGATCTATACATCTGTTAACATATATGTAATTATGATATGGACTAGGACATAATATAGGGAATACTTTGTGAGGGATGAGTTTGTATATAAACTGCCAACTGGAAGAGTACTATTTGTATAAGTACTCCGTAACTTTGTTTTTAAAGAGGGATATCTAGCCTCAGGAACTTACTTGAAATAAATAAATTAAATAAAAGAGAGTAGACGTATTCCGCAAATAAATGTATTCCTTCCATTTGCTGAAAAATTTGCTTTCACTTGACCATGAGATTAATTCCTAGTTCGTTAGCATAAGATTATCATTTTGTATAACTCTTCTTTTCAGGAATCAACGGCCATGCCACGCTGAAAAAACCAGTTCTCGTCAGATCACTGAAGTTAAGCAGCGTTGGGCGCGGTTAGTACTTGGATGGGTGACCATTCGAGAATACTGTGTGCTGTTGGCATATTATGGGCGTGGTGAGCCCAAATTTGTAGTTATTTATAACTACAAGAAAACTATCCACCTAGAAACACTACCCGAATCGGGTAGTGTCACGCCTACCCTGAAAGGGAAATGGCTTAATGGTATACAAACAATTTAATTAGTTTTGATCTAATAATGATCTTATAGGTCACTCCTTCTTCGAGTCATCTTCAAAATTCTTTTCGAAGATTTAGAAAAACTGTTCCTCCATTAAAGTAAGTAATGTGCTTGTGCATAAGTTTTCAATCAAATCTGTATCTGCTACAGAATTAGGATTAAAATCAACGGAAATTACTTATTTAACTTTCACATTACAATTTTCTAGATAACACTATAAATTCCAAGAGTGAGCTGAAGAAATCAACGGGAAGACCTGATGGTGGACCATATTCTTTTATAACTGAATATAGCGTTGATGAATCTTTAGAAATCAAGGAAGAAATCATCCAAGGTAATAAAAATATATAAACTATGTCTATGAAATGAAAAATTTCTAATTATGTTTTGTTAAATTTTCAGAAAAAGTGTCTACAGGCTAAAAATACAATACAAAATATCAGCCAAATTTTGTACCCTAGATATAAGAGAAGATGATATTTTGGCTTTTAAAAAGAAGCTGCAGAGTGAAATGAAGCAAGAAATTCAAGCATCAAAACCAGTACCGGAAAAGAAATACAAATGCTCATCAAAAATACGAATGTTGCGTCAGACCACAATTCAAGTGTCAATTCTGCAGCAAACGATTTAAACGGAAATGTAGCATGCTTCGCCACGTGTATCTTGTACATCTAAAAACAAACCCACAGCCATCGAATATGAGGCATTATTGCGACAAATGTTCTCGAAGTTACGTTTGGCCAAATGATTTAAGTCGACATAAACGTATAGAACATACAGGAGTCAAACCACAATTTACTTGCGATATTTGTGATTACAAAACTATACGCAAAGCTCCCTTGGGTCGGCATATCATATCAGTTCATACACCCAGAAAACGATCTGGTTGACTCAACAAAACTTTTTTTTTTTTTAACCAAATGTTTGTTAAATGGAACATTTGGTTGATTCAGCCAAAAAATTTGTATTGAGTAAAATACTGTTGAATCAACTAACTTTTCATGTGTATCGAAGAAAAAAGTTTGGTTCAAGAAATTTTGTTCCGAGTTTAGTAGCAAGGAGAGGTCGCGAGATGTGCGTCGCCGATTAAACTGGGGCTTCAAAGGGTGAAAGTACATGAAAATCAATCAGGTGCGTATTTTCTCTTTCGATCCAATTGGCCTTAGTTTCCGTGATATCGAGGTTTGAGCATTTACGCTCGAGCGCTCGACCAGGGTCCAGGGTCCGGGCTGTACACTGGCGCGAGTCCAGCGCTCGAGCCTAAATTCTTAAACCACGATATCTCGGAAACTAAGGCCCATTGGACCAAAAGAAAAAATACGCACCTAATGGATTCTGATGTACTTTCATCCTGTGGAGTCCCAGTAGAATCGGCGACGCACATCTGCAAGACTACAGCACTGCAAGACTACAATTTTGTCGCTTTTATTTTCAAGAACCATATAAAAGTTTTTTTTTATTTATCGATGATTATATAAGTTATTGCTTCTTCGAATACGGTGTCGTACCACAGTTCAGATGTAAATTCTGTGCAAAACAATTTTAACGGAAAAGAAATTTGAGTTGTGAAGTGGCTGTTGTACGTCTTAAAAAAAATTTTACAGAAAATAATATTCTTTAATTGGTTTACATCGACATAAACGTTTGGATTACGCAGCAGTCAAACCACAATTTAATTTCGGTATTTAAGTATAGTTTTTATTTTAAAGCAAATGTATTTACCCGCCATTTAGAAATGTATATTTCAGAAAATATCTTCACCAAAAGGATCTACTTTTTCCACAAATAAATAAATTTGTGACATTAGCTAAAAAATTTGTTTCCACTTTAACGTAAGATTAAATCTCATTCCTTACAGCAGCACTAAAATTTTATTTTTTATTTTCAGGAATCAAATAGTTAGGTTATTATTTAAATCTATATGATAAGGATCACAATAATCGAAAAGTACTAATTGTACATTTCATCTTATAATTTTCTAGATCAACATAGTGTACCAAGAAACGCCAAGTATTTCAGGAGTGCCTCGAAGAAATCAACAAGAAGACCAGATGATGGACCATATTCTGCTCTTCATTCTGGTCATTTTTTGGAATATGAACCTATTTTTTTGAGACATCCGAGGGAAGAGCACAATCTTTTTTCTGATAAAACTCAGTTGAATGAAACATGTATGGCTATTGCAATCAAATGTCTTAAATAAAAATTCGAAATCAAAAAATACAAATTACATTTTCGTAAACTTTCAGCTCAAGAGACGGAAGAGGATACAGGCCAAAAACTTGATCAAAAATACGTGTCAACATTGTATACTTCAGGGAAAAGAGAGGATAATATTTTGACTATTAACAACAAACTGCTTCGCCAGAACAAGCAAAGAATTCAGGAATCACGGGAAGAAGAAGAAAAAAAATACAAATGTGAAAAGTGTACTCGAACCTATAAAAAGAAATCCCATATGAATTATCATCAAAAATTCGAATGTGGTGTCATGCCACAGTTCAGATGCAAATTCTGCGACAAACTATTTAAACGGAAAGGTCATATCTCTAGGCACATGATTTCGTGCGTAAAAAATCAAGCTGAAAGTCGTGGAATAAATGCAAATAATTTTGTAGAATCTACATTTGACGATGCGGTTTGACTTGACACAATTCATTTTTAATATTTACAATTACAAAACTAAACGAAAAACTCTTTTGTTGCAACATATCACTTCGCATCATGCTATGTAATTAAATATGCGTAGCTGCAGATCGCTAGTATTTATCAACTATTATCTCCAAACTTGGTTATTGTCGTAAGTTTTTGGTATAGTTTTTAGTTTAATTCAAATCTATTTACACGCCATTTAGAAATTTATATTTTCATTAAGTTATGTAGAGACAATGATTTGAAAAAATTGTCTTTGCAAAAAAGTGTTGACGTATTCCGGAAATAAATAAATTTATCACATTCGCTAACATATTTGTTTTTATTTAAACATCAGATTAGATCCTAGTTGATTAGTTTGAAACTAATACTGTGTATAATGTTTCTTTTCAGGAATTAAACAATTAAGGATAAACAGTATTGAATGACATCGTGAAGTAACGAGCCCGCCCTGCGTATTTTTTTCTGCCTTTCTATTTTTAAATCAATGAAATATCGCGTTGAAAATTTTGGAAAAGGAAGAAAATATATTATCCTAACGCGATCCGACATGTTGAAGTTTTTCTTGCATGACAACTTTGAAAATTTTTTTTCCTTTTCCTTCAAAAAAAGATAAACTACAATTTTTTCGACAACGGTGGTCTGATATATTTTCTTGCAATTTCTAAAATTTCAACGCGATATTGTGTTAGGTGTACAAATTAATGCAGTGCCTTTACTTTGATGTCTTGCAACTCTTAATCAAACTTGAATTTTTACTTTTACAGGGCGCACCTTACGCTTTAAAACACAATATAATAGGTGGCGGCCCTGCGGACTCCAGCTAAAAAATCATTAGTAAATACAATGGTGTCCGGCAAAGAACATTTGAGGCATTGTATTCTTTTTGAACTCCAATTGAAAAAAATGCAGCTGAGGCGATCGAAATGATTAGGTCAGCCTTAGAAAAAGGTTCGGTGACAAATAAAACGTGTAAAAAGTAGTTCCAGAGATTTCACAATACTGATTTTTGAATTGGAATGCAAAAAGAATGTAGTATCACGCATCGGATGCCATTGTATTCACTAATGATTTTTGAGGCTAAGTCCGCAGGGCCGCCACCTATTAGTTTGTGTTTTGAAGTTTAAGGTTTGCCCTTTAAAACTACCTTAGGACGAAAAAAATTCAAGTTTGACTAAAAGTTACAAGACATCAAAGTAAAGAGACCGAATTAATTTGTAGACCTGATATTTTGTTTAAAAATAAGGCGGACAAAAATGCATTGAACCGACAAGTCACCTGTTAGCTAATAACGTTATTTGAGTGATGCAATGTGATTGTGTATCGGTTAGTAGTTACATCTATATCTGATATAGGTTAAGGATTAAAATAATCCGAAATGAATTGTAACTTTTTGTGTTATAATTTTCTAGATAACGCAAAAAATTCCAATAATGTATCTAAAAAATCAACAGGGAGACGTACCATATGGTAAACCATATTCTGCTCTTCAGTGGAGTGACTTTTTGGAATTTGAAGTTGTGTTTTTGGGACACGAAAGGGAAGAGTTCTGACAGTCATTCTGATGTCAAGTACATATATTGTATATGCCGTAAACCAAGGTTATGTATAATTTTTTTTCAGGAATTAAACATTTAAGGGAAGATAGTTTTTAATGACATCACGAACCACCGATCGCGTCCTAGGTCTCCTTGAACGGTAGCTGTAGGATCAGCACGAAAACTTAAAAAAGAAAGTTTTTCCTTCAAGAACATAAACTACAATTTGCCGAAAACTTACAAAAATTTATCGAAGAGTAGCCGTAAGCCCTGACATCTATGTGCCCTTCAGTTGTTGTTTTATCTATTAAGTTTCTCACAGGTCGCTGCTCCTTCCAGTCACCTGCGAAATGCTTCTCGAAAATTTAGAAAGTCTGTTTCGTAAATATTTTGTTGTTGTTAGAAGATCGAACCTCGTTAGAAATAGAAGACGAATGAACCAAATTCATAAAATATTTCTCTATCGCCATTTTAGTAATGTAGTGTGATTTTGCATGCGTTATTAATTAATTCGATATCTGCTGTAGAGTAAGGATTAAAATTATCGAAAATGACTAACTGTAACTTTTCACGTTATAATTTTCTAGACAACGCAAAAAAATCCAAGAATAAGTCGAAGAAATCAAGAGGAAGACAAGATGGTGGACCATATTCTGCTCTTCACTATGATCACTTTATGGCATTTAAAACTGTGTTTTTGAGACACGAGAGGGAAGAGCTCAATCTTCCTTCTGACGATAATTCTGGTGTTAAGACTTTAATTGAATACGACACTGATGAAACTTTGGATATTAAGGAAGATATCATTCAGGGTATGAACAAGTTTGTAAATAAAATATCTTAACTAAAACTATGATATAAAAAATACCAAATTACATTTTGTTTAATTTGCAGATCAAGAGACAAAAGAAGTTGCAGGCAACAAAGTTCGGAGGCAAAAGAAGACGAAAATTCAGAATTTAATCCCGGAAGAGAAATACAAGTGTAAAAATTGTGCCCGAAGCTATAATCAGAAAGAAAGTCTGTATAGTCATCAAAAGTACGAATGTGGCGTCGTGCCACAGTTCAAATGTAAATTCTGCGCTAAACTATTTAAACGAAAAACTCACATGGATAAACATATAGTTCGAATGCATCAGAAAAAAAACTCAAAGACGTTGAAAAAGAAGCATAATTGCGACAAATGTTCTCGAAGTTACATTTGGCCATATGATTTGGCTCGGCATAAACGTTTAGAACACGCAGTAGTCAAACCACAATTTGTTTGCGATATTTGCGATTATAAATCTAAACGCAAAGATCACTTGTTGAGCCATATCATTTCACTTCATACTGTCTAATTAAATGCGCGCTACTATAAACCGCTAGTTTTAGTAATTATTATCTCTAAAATCATATATTGTCGTAAGTTTTAACTGTAGTTTGCACTTGAACTTAAATATACCTACACGCTATTTAGAAACTTATATTGTCAAAAATGTTGATTGTTAAATGAATAATAAACGTGACCTACAGACATAAATATGAAAAAATAGTCTTTTCGCAAAAAGGGTTTACTTATTCCGAAAATAAATCAATTTCTTACACTTCCTACTAAATTTTTGTTCATTTAACCGTGAGATCTTTAAACATAAATTTATTAATTTTTCACAATACATTTCTTTTTTTCTAAAAAAACACACAAATAATTAACACTTTTTTTATATCTTTCAGAACTAAGCAATATAAGAGGAAATAGATTCTATTGGAAGAAATATGAATCGATCTATAATTAACATTAACATTACAATTTATTGAATAAATTTTGTTTTATTACTAAATTGTAAATGTTTGTGAAAACTTTTTTTTATTAAAAATGGTCATTTTTCGAGCTGGAAAAGGGAAGGAAGAGCCTTTGTTATACCCAACCTCATTTCCAACTCAACAAAATATTTCAATATAAATAACAATATAAAAGTATGCATAGATTTGAATTATTTTAATCACTTTCACTAATTGCTGCTTCATTTGAAATATTAGAGTAGTAAAAATTAAAAATTGCTATAATTTACTCTAAAATTATACGTTAAATGAATGTTGTTTCGCTGATAAATTATGAATGCTTATAAACATTTTGTGAAGTTAAAATTGTATTTTTTTGATCTGGAAAAGGTAAGGCGGAAGTTTATTTCATATCCTACCCCTTTTTCAACACGAAAAAATATGAAAATATAAATATTAATAGATTTGAATTATTTTAATGAATTTCTCTTATTTTTAATTCATTTGAAATATTAGAATAGTACAAATTCAAAATGGCTATAAATAACATTAAAATTTTAATGTGTTATCTAAATTTAGTTTTATTAATAAATTATAAATGTTTATAAAAATTGTTGTAAGCATGGTAATTTTACGAGCTGGAAAACGTAAAGGGAAAGTTCTGTCAAACCCTAACCTTTTTCTAACTCGAGAAATTACTAATAATTTCCATTTTTGTCAATTTAATAACGATTATTTCGATTCGTCCTTCATAATGCCATTTGCACCTCAAAATCTGCCCCCCCCCCCCTCGAATTATATTTTACTTTTAGAGTAAAAAGAAGATTTTCCAAAAGGTTTCAAACCATTTACTCCAAACTTTGGAAAAGTCATTCAAGTAAACAATTACTAAATTTTCTTTTATAGTTACAAATTGAGCACAGATTAATAGCATGATCCGTAAGTTAATTTTTTTTCTATGATACGAGTAGAAATCTAATATATTTTTTTTTAGATCAGCAGATTTTAAGCAAGTCAAAGAGTGATTTAAAAATTACAACAAGAGGACGAAAAGGAAGGACTTTAAGAAATAAATCTGATCTTTCGAGGCACCAGGAAAAACACTCTGGTCTCCAGGCTTTGATTTGCCTAGTTGAATACGTTACAAATTAAGCATTGCAAATCAAGAAAGAAATTATCGAAGGTAAAACATCGTATTCATAGTACATTTTTTGAAAAAATATCCTTTGCAAGAATCCAAATAATATTTTCTTCGAATTTTTGGATCAAGTGAGTTGTATGTACGTTTACCAGATGGTTCAGGCCAAAAGTCAGTCAAAAATTCAAGATTCAAAACAGGGACCGAAAAAGAAGTACAGGTGTGACACATGCGCACGAAGCTATAGTTATAAATGAGGTTTGAAGAGCCACAAAAAAATGAATGCCAAGGCATTCGTAAATTCTTGTGTCTATTCTGCTTCAGATCGTTTAAACAGAAAAGTGATCTTAATCGATACATAGATGGCATGCATCTAAATCTGACAACACAGGAAAAAATATAGGAAAAAATTAAAAGTGTGAAAAATGTAGTCGAAGTTATCTTTCGAGAGGATGTTTAAATGGACATAAACGTGTACGCCTAGTACGGAAAACATGATCTCGTCTAAAACACAAGGAGAGGTCGCAACATGTGCGTCGCCGATTCAACTGAAGCTTTCCAGGGATTTAGTACATGGAAATTCATTAGGTCCGTATTTTTTCTTTAGATCCAATGGGCCTTAGTATCCGTGATATCAAATTTTCAGTTGGATCGAAAGAAAAAATACGCACCTAATGGATTTTGGTGTACTTTCACCCTGTGAAGCCCCAGTCGAATCAGCGACGCACATCTCACGATTTCTTCTTGTAAGTTTACACGCATCCCGCATAAAGTACTATACTGTATCATATAATTTTACGATTCAGAATGTGTGGTTATAGAACTACATTTTAATATATGAATCGCATGCTGAAACTTTTTCTTTACTTTTTAAGAAAATATTGTTGCGCATGTTTTTGAAAAAACAGGAATTGCTGTTGCAATAAATTAAAGTTTAACATCCGCAAAAAGATTATATTTAATTCCAAGTTGACATAATAACATTGTTTTAATTACAAATTAATTCCAATTACAGCATTGTCTTTCTGTGTTCTATATTTGTAACTTGCAGGGTAATATGCCAAATCTGTAACCAATATCGAATTCCTAGCTGAGACTTACCTGTTTTTTTCAGATTCAGGAAGAGGTTCAAAAAAAGCAATAGAAAGATCAAAAGGACGACCAGATGTTTTTTCCCAAAGCAGTAATATGTTTCAATATGAAAGTGAGTTTTTGACTTGCGGACTTGATTATCACAATGCAGAAACTTTCAAAATTAAGGAAGAAATCATCGACGGTAAAACTTCATGTTCATTGATGTCTTTATAAAAAACCCTAAACATAAAACTTCAAATAGTATTTTGTTCTGTTTACAGAGCAAGAAAATTCTTTGAAAGCTAACCGAGAATATCAATTAAAAGTGCGAGCTGTTTACGAGATGGCCCCTGCGAAACAAAAGACCAAAGTTCAAGAATCAAAGAAAAAGCAGGAAAAAAAGTACAAATGCTTAAAGTGTGCTCGATCCTATAAACGGAAACATCATTTGACTAATCATACAAAATTCGAGTGCGACGTCACTCCACAGTTTGTATGTCTGTTTTGCGGTAAGCGATTTAAACAGAAAAGTTATATTCGCTGCCATGTAAATCGTGTACATCTGAAAACAAACCTAAAGACGTCGGAAATGAGGTATAATTGTGACCAATGTTCTCGAAGTTATTCTTCATTGAGTGCTTTAAATCAACATAAACGTATAGAACACACAGCAGTCAAACCACAATTTATTTGCGATATTTGCGATCATAAAACAAAACGAAAAAGTCACTTGATGCAGCATATTGTGTCACGTCATCATATGTAATTCCATAAGCGTACATGATTAATAATAATCTGGGTTAGCTTTCGCAGATGACAAGATTGTTATGGCAGAATCAGTCGAGGACTTGCAAAGAATGTTGAATAAACTTCATACAAGCATGAAGGACATGGGACTCAAAATTAACGTAAATAAAACAAAAATCATGGTGTTTGAGGGAAAGAGTGAGAAAACAATGTGCAACATTGTCCTAAATGATGAAAGATTAGAACAAGTTGACAAGTACGTATATCTAGGTAGTCTATTCACTAGCGACGGAAAAATAGATGGGGAGTTAGATAGGCGCATAAATAAGGGTAAACAGGTTATCGGTAGAGCAGGGTCCATCCTAACAAATAAAAACATATCAAAAAAAGCTAAAATGGCCATACACAATTCTATATTCGTACCGACTGTACTATACGGTAGCGAGACATGGACATGTCAAGAAAAGGACAGGAGTAAAATTAACGCGATCGGCATGAAACCTCTGCGCATAATATGCGGGAAAACACTAATGGACAAAGTCCGAAACGAGACAATCCTCAAAGAATGTGGTGCAAAAGAGACAATAGTTGACACATGGGAAAGAAATCAGTTAAGATGGTTCGGACATCTTGAAAGAATGAAAGATGAACGACTGACCAAACAAGTGTATAAAGGTAAAGTAAATGGCAGAATGCCCAGAGGTAGACCGCCGAAAGAATGGTTAGAATCTGTAAATGAGACATTAATCCGTAGAGACATAAGAAGCCATAGAAACACAAGAGCTTGCATGAAAAAATGCATGGACGTGAAGGAAGCTAGAGTAGTATGCCAGGACAGAAAAGTGTGGCGACAAATAGTTTGTAAACAGAGTGACAGTAGAATGAATGACGCCTGAAACAAAGATCTTGGATACTAATGGGCCCAAGTGGAGAACCATACATAACAATTTTGTGAGGCTCTTCACTTGGGGTGATCGCTAGAGAGATTGATCAGCAACCTGGGTCGGAGCAGTGTTGCGGAGTAAACGTGTCATTTAAATAAATAACACGAGAATTCCAGATCAATCTAAAATATATATACCTAACACTTATATACCTATCCATCTCATACCTATATTCCTACCTACCTTATACCTATATACCCATATGCACACTACTATTCTCCAACCGAGCAAGTCACGCCTACCCCGAAAGGGAAATGGCTTAATGGTATAATAATAATAATGTGGATATCCTTTTGACACAAAGAGAAAGTTGCTATAAGATCACGTCAAACATTTTTCTAATCTCGGAAGGATATTTTTCTGCTACCTGATATTATAACCAATGAAAGCAATCTCTGTATTCGACAATTGTTGATGTCTCAAAAATGTATTTTTAGAAAATATTATATTTGTCCACGTTCCATCGATTGTCCATGGCTTTAAAATAATTTTCAGCAAATTATTTAATTGCAAGAAGAAAGAGCTAAAATTTCACACTGGCCGAAAAAGCATGGTCTACTCATATCGTGCAAGTTTAAATCTTTTGAAACTAGTTTTCATCAACTTCGAAACATTTTGTTATGGACATCTATGAACATAATTTATTAACATTACTTATTGTTTATTTTATTTTATTCAGATAGTTGATCGGTATCTGAAAAGAAGTGCATAAGTATATGAAATAGTAATAATATATATTATAATTGTGACAAATCTAATCGAACATATTGCTTGTTAAATCGATTAGGTTTACCAATTTAAACAGTACTGAAAAAGCATTGTGTTTGATTCCATGTTAATAAAATAATATAACATTTTTTCTTTTTAGAAACTTTATTTGTATTTCCAGTTGTTTGGCAATCAATATCAAGCATATTCCTAACTGTTAGAAATGTACTACAAGTATAACACAATAAATATAGGCATATGAAATATCTAAATATTATCTTATTCCAAATTCGAAATTTTATTTTCCCAGGTCGAATGGAGTCCCTAAAACCTGTGACAAGGTCGTCAAATGAATCAGTAACCGATTTTGGATTTTGGACTTTGGGTACTGTCAATATAAGAAAGGATCTTAAGGAAAAGAAGTATAAATGCCAAAAATGTTCGCGAACCTATGTCACAAAATATAGTTTAGATTCTCATTTAAAATATGAATGCGGTGTGCCTCCTAAGTTTCAATGTGAATATTGCCAAATGAAATTTAAGCTGAAGGGTAACATGCTGCGCCATATAGCCCGCGTGCATTAAAAAATATACCCGAGGAACATTTCAAAATAAAACCGTTTAGATTTCAGAATACCTATTGGGTTACATTCGAAAAAATATTTAGTTGACACAACAAAAACTGCTGGTTTGTAAAATTTGGTTAATTTGCACAAATATAAATAATTTGTCGATTTTAACAAAAATGTTTGGTCAAATCGATAAAATATTTGGTAAAATTAAAAACATCAACAACAACTGTTAGTTGATCGTAGCAAACGAGTTTGGTCGACATAACACCAATTTTGTTCACTCAACCAAATTTTTTTCTGAATTAACCAAATGTAGTCAACCAAACTGTTTTGTTGAATGAACCAAATTTTTTTATCCGCTGATCTCTATAGTAGTTAGCAAATATCAACAAAAATTGTTTCATCCACGATATATTTTACGACTTATTTTTGTGAAATCCAGTGTAATAATTCATGTTTTTTTGTCGATGAATTTGTTGCACACTGAAATATTCACAAATTAATATATGTTTCTTTGTTAAGAATGGATATCAGCATGGTTCTGAATTTCAGTTTGTAAATATTATAACATAATATTAGAATTAATTACAGTTCTGTTGTGAACATAGTTGAATAAAAATGTAAATTGTCTAAAATAATTTAATATTAAATATATTAAAATATATGTTTTCTATGCTATTGTCACTAACTATAAATATATAATCAGAAAGATCGTATATTATTTTTCAGTTTCATGCAGATTATTCTAGTTGATTGTCTCTGCGATTTCAAAATGATTTTCAGAAAAAAAGTGAGTCGCGAAAAGGAATAGCAGTTCAGAAAAACTGGAAAGGTAACATTTATATTTTAATCTAAAAAAGTGCCAGGCCTCCTAATGCAAGCAAAATTTTACAAACATTACTGATCAACAAATAATAAAATGAAAAGTTTTAAAAATAATTCTTGGCTTTTAATTAATTTTTCTAGATCTAAGCTAAGTTAATTCAAATTTCGCACCTGGATAATGCTAATAAAAATACCGCTTTTACTGCATTGAAATAAAAATGCAATACATTAAAACATAATAGTTTCTGTCAGCAATGTCCATTCGTTACGTAGCATGTCATCAGTTTTTAAATAGAGACTTACGTTTTTAATAGTAACCAAGCCTTCTTGAAATTTCAGGTTTTTTGATGCCACCAATGGACTTAAACTACGTTTTGCAGTCAGTATCATCAAATATCAACGTAAAAACACCCAGAAAAAAAATGATGAGTGGCCGAAGAACTGCAGATCACTATTCTCCATCCGAAACTCTAATTTCTTCAGTCAACGTACCTCACAAACCCTTCAATTGTCCAAAATGTGGGCGAAGTTTTGCTGTGAAAGGAAATATGAATAGACACTTGAAATACGAATGTGGCCAACCCCCAAAATTCTCCTGTCCGTATTGTTTATTCCTTTCAAAGCAGTCATCAAATGTCTTAGCTCATGTCAGAACTCGTCACCGTGGTCAAAATGCTTATGTACTCAATCTAATACAAAAAGCCTGAATTGTAAAAGAATTGTACATGTTTACGTTAAGTGTTGACGAAAATTTTTAAGTTTAAATTGATTTATCACTTTGTTGCATAGGAGAAGTTTTTCAATAAATTGTCACTCCTAATTTTCCAAATTTGTAATATTGATGAATGATTCTAAATATTAATAATTTCCCAATAAACTATTAATGCCCTCACAACAGGACATTAATCGCTTATTAATCATGGCTAATTTATTTACTAGCGAGTCCATTTTAATAACGAATATGATTTTTTGCAGATTTTATAAGAATACGTTGAGATTGTTAATTTTTGTAGTTTTCACCTAACATTCATTGTATATAGCTAATGTATAATAATAGGAAAATATTTCATTTGTAATTTAGCTATCATTTGCATATACAACATTCTCAATATTTCATCAGTCTTTCTTTGCACCATCTTATGATTCATTCCTCACTCTCATCTTTTTTTTAATGAATCTTCTGTTTTCCTAATATGATCTTTAAATAAAAATTTAAATAAAGTTGCTTTTAATTGCAAATAAATCTGTTTTCAGAAGAATTCGGTGGACAATATCACCTCGGGGAATACGATGCCACTCAACTGGCCCACAGAAAAAGGGCTTCAGCCTGGAAAGACTGCATCTGTCAAAAGTGTGGCAAAGTCTACAGTTCAATAGGAAATCTTCAGCGTCATTTGCGATACGAATGTGGAATGATGCCTCGATTTAAATGCCCATATTGCTTGGCATATAATGCCAAACAAAAAGTGAACGTCAAAAAACACATTAAGAGAAATCACAAAAACAAATTAATTTACGTCATTGACACACTTTGTTAAAATAACGTATACTGACACTATATCTCTGTTATCTTATGTTACAAATATTTTATACATGGTCTCACGAATAAACTTGATGTCATTAGTTAAACTGTACTCACTTCCGAAATTTATTTAAAATTTGAGCGTTAGAGAAACTGCATCAATTTCCTTCAGAGCAGATAATATTTCTGTTATTTTTTATCCACAGGAAGAGTCATGAACGAGTTGTTGTCGAAAAACTTGCGAGACTATCCAAACTTGCCTTTGTTGAAAGGTTTGGGAGACATCTGGGTTGGAAAAAGAAGTATTCAATTTCCATTTCGATGTGATCAGTGTGGAAAACAGTATCAACATCGGACTACTCTTCAGAGACATACTAGGCACGAATGCGGAAAAGAACCTCGTTTCAGGTGTGATGAATAAATGTATTAATTATTAATATATGCATGCCCTATCGTTGAAAATTATTTAAACAGCTAGTGCAAGCGGTACTAAAAATCACTGAGATTTTAAAATACTATTTTTTAATTGCTAGAAAGATTTTGAAATCTCTATTTAATATTCCGTTGTCGGAAACAACGTAGGATCCGACTTAGGATCCTCAAATTCAACTCGTGCTATGACTTAGGCAAGCTGTGGAATAAGTCTGAAATTCACAGGAAGTAATCCGTGAAATCTTATCTTTGATTTATCCCAATAAAACCTGAAAAAGCTTCACGGGTTCCTAAGATATGACTAAAAATATCCAAACGTATTTGCGTCTAGTTTCAGTCATATCTCGGGGTCGCGTTAAGATTTATTAAGTTTTATAGGCCTAAATTAAAGATAAGATTTCAAAGATTGCGTCCTGTAAATTTCAGATTCTTTTTTCAACTTTCCTGCGTCAAAGCATGTGTTGAATTTAAGGTACAATGTCGCAGTGCAAAATTCGAGAACAGCTTGCTCTTTTTTTAATCCTCTTTAAAAAGTGAGAAATGTCTCTACTAGTGGTCATTCGACGTGGAATTTCATGAGCATTTCAACTATTTTTTTTAAATTGCTTTATGCCCAGTTAGTGTTATTGTGTTTCAAAGTCATCAGTGATTGTCAGTGTCGCTCACGCTAGCCGTGTAGATATTTTTCGATGTTAGTGCTTATTAGGTCTACAAATTCATTCGCTGCCTTTAATTTGATGTCTTGTAACTCTTGGTCAAACTTGAATTTTTTTGTCCTAAGGTAGTTTTAAAGGGCGAAACTTCAACTTCAAAACATAATCTAATAGGTCGCGGTCTTGCAGACTTAACCTCAAAAATCATTAGTGAATACCCTCGCGTCGGACAAGCAGAATTCGAAATACTGCATTCTTTTTGCATTCAAATTCAGAAATGACCATTGTGAAATCTCTGGAACCACTCTTTACACATTGTATGTTTTACAGCACCTTCCTCTCAGGCTGTCCAAATCATTCCGGTCGCCTCAGCTGCATTTTTTTTGGAATACAAAATGGATGCAGTATCTCAAATGCTTCTTGTCGGACGCGATTGTATTCACTAATGATTTTTGATGTTAAGTCCGCAGGGCCGCCACCTATTATATTGTGTTTTAAAGCCTAAGGTTCGCCCTTTAAGGGAAAAAATCCAAGTTTAACTAAGAGTTGCAAGACATCAAAGTGAAGGCACCGAATTAATTTGTAGACCTAATATATTTTTATTATTAATATATAATTTTTTCAGGTGTCCGTACTGCAGCAGACGGACTAAACAACGCGGGAATTTGTATCAACATATTCGAACTCATCACCCTGGAAAAGACGTTTTTTGTACGGAATAGAAAGAATCACGAAATAAAAGTTTTTTAACGCTATCAGAGTTACCAAAAATGCTAATTGCAAGTATTATATAATCTTAAGAGTTATTTAAAAATTGTTTATATTTTAACATCCTTCGGGATCTTTATTGATATTATTACTTGAATACATTTTTAAAATGTATAATCTCTCATCACTATTTATCAAAGTGCAAATTTGTTGGCAATCCTGAAATTCTCAACATCTAAAGCAAGAGAGATCTGTTAAGGAAAAAAATGGACTTTTTGCGTCTAATTAAGAGCGCAAGTAGATAATCAACGTTTATTTATACCGAAGCTCAGTTTGTTTAATAAATCAATTTCCTCAAAATATGCACATGTATATTTATTGACATTCGTCTTTATACTAATACATATTTTGATTATATATTTTTTATATTCTGTTGTCCCCATGTTCAGATATTTATTAATAATGCAAAGGAGGTCGATTCGAATGATTGAATATGCGGAAAGAATGAGAGAAAGGTAAAATTTCATCGTATTGAATCCAGAGATATTTATTAAAAGATTGAATTCAATAGGTTCAACCACGTGGCTTTTTGTCTTTAATAAAGTATCATATTGATTTCTCATCAGGAAATAAATACTGAAACAATTTCTTTTTTCAGTCACCATGAGGCGCGGTTCACTTGATGGGAAATATTCATGTACAACCTGTGGAAAAACGTATAAATGGAGACAAGGTTTGTTAAGACATCGTAAATACGAATGCAATGTGGATCCAATGTTTCACTGCAAATATTGCTCCCACAGATCAAGACACAAAGATAATTTAATGAAACATATATTCGCAAGGCATGTGGATCGTGGATATTATATCGGAAAATAATTTACAACTATGTATTAAGTGAATTCGACACAAATTAGTTTTACTTTATCGACTTCGGGCTTGTCCTCAAGTTTTGCCAAAGGAAAGAAACATTTTTATAATTCGACATTATATTTTGTTAGATTTGTTAGAAATTTAAAGATCAGACTGTATGATTATGTATGCAAATAAAGTATGCTAATTCAACTGATTTCTATCTATGAATTTTCGATTTTTGTCTATTTGTTATTATAATACAAAAAATTTTAATATAAAAATTCCCAATGCTTTCCTGATTTTATAGATATTCGTTTCCGTTTCATTCCAACTCAAATTGATACTTAATCATTATATGAAATTTTTTTCTTGAAATACAATGACTGTCTTTGAAAGAGTTTAGAGTTTTTTATTTTAGCCAATTACCTTATGGAATACGTTTTCTGAAGTGAAAGTTTAACTAAACTGTTCTATACACTAACATTCTGTGTTTGTCAGCTTCTTGATTAAGAAAAGTGAGGTTTAGGCATGTAGAAGTACAAATTTCCAGGAGAATCGTAAACATACTGAACCAATTTAAAATTTCTAATTTGAATTTTTTTTTAACTTTCCAGGTCACAATAGTAATAGTTTTAAGAGGGAGGAAGATAAAAAAAGTAATTCAAGCATCGACAATAATATAACAAAATACAAGATAAAATCCTGCATAGTCAACATAAGGGGGAATGATTTTTTGTCTGTCGACAAGAAAGTTAAGGTCAGAAGGAAATTGAAAATTCCAAAATCAATGCAAAAACTGGAAAAGAAGAAATTTATATGCGATAGATGTGATTTCTAGTACACTTCCCATATCTTAATTTATGCCATCATAAAAAAACGGCCATAGATTATGTGATTATTCTGGATATAAAATAAAATGGAAAAAATGCAAATTTTTTTACGCCATCTTAAGTAATTACATCATACCGTTAGCCTAATAATAAATGTTTGTTTATCAGATGAAATTCAGCCAGGGTCGACGAAAAACTTCATTTTCAAAATTCCCTGACTTTTTCCTAACCTTTTCCTCATCTTTTCAACCATAAAAGGTGAATTTTAATCCAAAAGAACGAATTTTCAACAAAACAGTTGAATTTCCTAAAAAAAGATGACTTTTTAATAAAATATTTAAATTTTCAAGGAAATAATTCAATTTTCAACAAAATAGTTGAATTTTTAACCAAATTGTAGAATTTGCAACCAAATGGTCGAATTTTTAACCAAAAAATATTAAACTTTAATCAAAACATAACAAAAATGTAATAGTTGATATTTCACCCAAAAAAAAAAACGAATTTTCAAAGAATTATTTAAATCAAGCAAAGTGCTCAACAAAATAATTAGAAAATTTTTTAAACTGTTGATTTTTTAAAGTACAAAAATGAATTCTCAACCAAAATTGTAATCGTTGCATTTTTAACAAAAAGGATGAAATTCCTACCAAAATAGATCAATTTTAAAACCAAAGAGATGAATTTACAATCAAAAAGATTAATAAATTGTGTCCCGAAAAATAAGAATTTTCAACAAAATACATTACTTTTTAACCATAAATAAAAAAAGTTAAATTTACAGTATGAAAATTAATTTTCAATGAAGAAACTAATTTTTTTACAGAATTGTTAAAGTTTAAACCAAAGAGATTAAGTTTCGGTAAAGCAAACGAACTTTCAACATGAAAATATGAATTTTTACGAAAAAAGTTCATTTTTAACTAAAAATATGAGTTTATTTCAACCGAAAAATATGTTTTAATCTTTAAATCAAAAAAAGTTCCATTCAACCCAAAAATAAGAATTTTCAATAAATTAGTTGAATCCTCTACCAAAGAAGATTAATTTTCAATCAATCACTTCTATTTTTACCAAAGGGTGAAATTTCTACCAAGAGAAAAATTTTCAAACATCTTTTCAGCTGATTTATTTTCCTAAAATTTTGAATTTCAAAGTTTTCACCGCCAAACTATGAATTTTCAACAAAAAGTGAATTTTCGGTCAAAATAGTTGAATTTTTAACCTGACGAGACGATTGTCAAAATAACATTTGAATTTTTAACAAAGAAGTATGACTTTGTCACCAAATTTTTAATATTTTAACCAAATAATAAAATTGTTAACTAAAAATATAATCTCAGGAGAAAGAAACTGCAACAATTTTAATATAGAATCTTTTATAAACAGAATCAAAAAATTCAAATTTATTATCCTTGACAGTTATTTAATGTGCCTCATATAGAAAATCCTTGTCCTTCCTGACTTTTCCCTGATTTTCAGGTTTTCCCTGATCTACGGTCACCCAGATTTAACTTACAATGTTGATTGTTTTCAGTTTTGATTTTTTGAATGTTCGAATGATTTGTATCTTATCGATTATGAAGTGTTATTTTTGTTGAGTTAGCTGTCGTATTCTCTATTTATTTTAAAGAAATATTTTGTGTCATAAATGGTTCATTGTTTTAAATTTAATCTATGCACATTACGTAGTGAAAAAAGTGTTATGAACTAAAGTTTTGGTTTTGACCCACTCCTCTATTGTGCAAAATGGAGTTTGTTTTGCATGAGTAGAAGTACAAATTTCCAGGAGAATGGTTGACATATTGGACCAATACAACAAATTTTAATTATTTTCTTTTTAACTTTTCAGATCTGTGTAATGTTTTTATAAAGGAGGAATACCCGAAATACCAAATAGAACCATTCATGATCAACGTAAGAGGAAATGATTTCCTGTCTGTTTCCCAGAGGATTGATGATGCTAGATCGGAAATTCAAGAACCTCAGCCTAAGAAGGAAAAGAATCACAAATGTGATCAATGTGCACGAAGCTATGTCCGAAGATATCATTTAACTCGTCACCAAAAATATCATTGTGGCATGGACCCACATTTCATTTGCGATTATTGCGGGAAAAAATTAAGACGCAAACAAACAATTCTTAACCATATACTGCAGTTTCACATGAAAATACCGGAAATGAAATCTAAAAGGATATATAAATGCGGAAGTTGTGACAGGTTTTATTTTTCACCAGGGGCTTTATGGTATCATAACAATGTACAACATTCTAGTCTAACTTCTAGATCTAAATATTCTTGTGAATACTGTTACTTTAAAACGTTCCAGAAAAGTGACTTATCACGCCATATTCTTTGTAAGCATCTTAAGTAATTACTTTGTCGTAGGGGAGCAGCGCCTAATGTGGGGCACCAAAATATATCTCTCATTTTAGGGAATAATATGAGAGATTGTGTTGTAGCAAAATATAGAGCATCTAGCTCGATACTTTAATTTTACTCTATTTATAGCCAAAATTATATTGGAATTAATTGAAAACGTTGATGTTAGATTTAGGATGAAATTCCTATTTAGTAAAATCAAATGAATTTCGCGAATTCTATCAAATCTTATCGGTACAAGACTTGCATCAAATTCTGTGTTTCGAAATCTATGATATTCCTTGTATCGAGTCTTGTATCGAGTCCTATCTTCCACATTTTAAAAATTTTCTGTCATACTTTATCCATCGAGAAATCTTATACTTTTCTGTCAGCAGATTTTTATTACAATTCTATCAAATCTGTTTGGCACAGGACTTGTATCAAATTCTATGTTCCAAAATCTTGAAAGATTTTATCCAACTCTATCCTTCGATAAATCTTATACTTTTCTATCGACATATTTTTACAATGCCTCCATTAAATCTCATCCTAACAGAACTTTTATAAAGTCCTACCTGCCACAATTTAAAAAATGTCTATTAAACTATCTAATATTTAATTAATTAATTATTAATTGCCTTTATCAAATTGATAATTATATTTCTTATTTTTTAGATCAACATCATTTTTTGATCAGATCAACATCAATTCTATCAAATCTTATTATCACAGAACTTATTTCAAATGCTATGTTCCAAAATCTTGGAAGATTTTATCCACCTCTGTCTACAAATCTTATACTTTTCTAATCAGCAGCTTCTCATTGAAATTCTATCAAACCTCATTCACTCTAGACTTGTATCAAGTCCTAGGTATCAGAATCTTGAAAATTTCTATTAAATTGTATCCGTTGAGAAATCTTATACTTACCTATAAAACTTTCCTCGTTGCAAAGATTTGATAGAGTTTCAATATAAAACTGTGGATAGAAAGAGTATAAGATATTTATATTTTTTATATTAATTTTTGATACTCAGAGACATAGGATTAGATACAGCCCTGATGGGGATAATATTTGATAGCATTTTAATGGGAAAATTTTGATAGAAAAGTATAAGATTTCTTGACAGATAGAGTTGGATAACAACTTTCAAGATTCTGGAACATAGGATTTGATACAAGTCTTGTGCGATTAAGCTTTAATAAAATTCCAATGAGAAAATATTGATAGAAAAATATAAGATTTCTCGACAGATAGACACAAGTCTTGTCAGATTATAGATTTAATATAGTTTGTACGAGTAAAAGTTGATAGAAAAGTATAAGATTTCTCGACAAATTTTTACATGTTTGATTTGGTTTGTATCAAAAAAGTGTATTAAAAAGAATAGGAATTTGAGATAACATATTTGGTAGGTTTGGATTGAACCTTTACCAAAAAAAGTATAGGAATGTATTAATTGATTATTTAATATAGTTTAGTATTTTAAAATAAATAATATTTATCTCGAATTTAGAGAATTATTAGGCCAATAAAAACAATTTTTCAAAAGATGCCATTGAGGGTGTTATGGTTTGACACCCTTCAATTGGTCATCGCATAATATGCTACCTTTTAATTTCAATTGAAATTACTAATAAATCAATATGAAATTTGTGTTTCGAAACACAGTATCTATCTTCGAAAAATTACTTCAGTATGATAGTATGACAAGAATCTCCAATAATATTTTTTTTTAGAATTTAGTCGACAATTTGTATTTGAGTTATTTTTAATAAAATATGTGTTCTTGAAATGGGTTTATATGTATATTTAAAATTAAATTTTCCTATTTACTTTTCTATTCATCAATATTTCTAATTGATTAATGCAAGACTTTTTAATTTTAATCTTTCTTAGAATTTTAACGAAACTGTTTCATTAATTATTCGCTCCTTTTTTATGAAGTATACTAGAACAGGGTTTTCCAGAAGAAAAAGTGAAAACCTTGAAAAACATTGTCAAAACACTTTGTCAGTACGAAATTATTAATGAGATTTTTAATTTTTTAGATTCGCATAATTCTAATAATCAATCAATATATAGCGATGGACGAAGAATCATGCACTCTTGATATAAAGGAGTTTATTTTTGATGACTACGAGACCTTTGCGATACGAGAGGAATTGCAAAATCAGGAGTTAGACCAAAAATCAGGTAAGAAGCAATAAATAAAACGTGGTATAAGAGAATTTTTTTTTAATGGTCAGTACATAATACAAATTCTGAGTGAAGAATTTTTCTTAACAAATTTTCGATAACTTGAACAATAGGATATAAACATGTTTATAATGGTAGCACAAGCATCTCTAATAATAAATTATGAAAAAGTTAGTCGGAAATTCGCATTTGCGTTTTTTTAAATAAAGTATGTCTGCTTGAAATGGGTTTACATGTATATCTAAGTTAGGGTGCCCTATAACAATTAAACTTTTTTAATTTGGCAAATGCTACCCCCAAAAATGTCTTCCTTCTGATGAAAAAAAATGTCAATAACTTTATTTTATTTTAAAAAATTGTGCAAAAGTTCCGCTATGCCATTTTAGGTCCGAAAATGAATTTTCAGTTTTCGATTTTTCAAAAATACGAATTTAAGGTGAAAAAATTCTTTCACCCCTAGAAAGTATTTGTTATTTATTGAGGAATTAGCCCTAAAGTTCATGAAACAAGCAATTTTTTTGGATATTATCTGGCGTAGAATACGAAAATTTGTAATTTCATTGCAATTACTTGTCTGAAAATAAATGAATTAAAAATATTTATACAGGCTAATAGGAAAAAAAATTGTGAAAGAATTTTTAAGTTTCATTGAAAAATGTCGAAAGCTAAGAAAATTCATTTTCAGACCTAAAACGACCTAGCGGAACCTGTAAACAATTGTTTTGAATATAAGAAAATTTATACCAGTATTTTTTCAACAGAAGGAAGACATTTTTGGGGTAACGTTGGAAAAAATCGAAAATTCACATTTTTATTGGCACCCAAAGTTAGAATCTTCCTATTGACTTTCCTATTCATCCGAATACGTTATTATTTTGATCTTTATTTTTAGAATTTAAACGAAACTGGTTAATGAATTATGCGCTTCTTTTTTTATGAATTCTATATCATGTTTTTTTGCAAAAGAAAAAATACAAACTTTTTGAATTATTTTCAGAGCACTTTGAAATTACGAAATTACTAATTAGATTTTCAATTTTTCAGATTAGTATAATTCTAACACATCCAATCAATATATAGCGATGGACGAATAAGCATGATCGCTTGATATAACTAGAAGGAAATCATTTTTTATGACTATCAGATGTTTGAGATGGGAAAGGAATCTTAAATTTAGGAATCATACAAAAATCCAGGTAAGAAGCATTAAAAAGAACGCGATGAAAGAATTTTTTTATATAATTAATAAATATCCAAAATAGGATTTAAAAATTGTTATGTTCATTCAAAGGTGCCAAAAATTTCAGAAACTTTACCACCAGAAAGAAAGGGGATAATTTTTCGTTTGTCTACAAGGAACAATTGTCTGTCACAGGGAAATTATAGATTTAAAAAGTAAAGGAAAAGCCAAAAAAGAAGTGCAAATGTGATCAATGTGCAGGAAGCTATACCCGAAGATCTGATGTAATAGCACACCAAAAGTACAATTGCGGCATCATTTTATTATATTCGGCGACTTCGTAATTAGAAAAATGAATATATATTGTGCTGAAATTTTCGAAAATTATTCAAAATATATAAGAACACGTTTGTCTGGCTCACTTGAATTTTTATTTTGTACAAATAATGCAATTTTAATATTATTATTTTTATTATTATTATTTTTTATATATATTATATATATAATATATTATTATATATTATTATTATTAATATTAATATTAATATTAATTCCAATTTAATCAGGGCACTAAAGCCCTTTTCTCAGGTACATTCCAATTTGAAAATGAATCAAAGTCACTATTTATATAAATTAAAAATGTGAGAGGCCCATGCAGACGTTCCCTTATGTATAATATTCCTATAATATTCCTATAGAAATACACGCGAATGCATTGCCTGAAATATAAAAGAGTTCATAAATTATTACTTAGCTCATCAGTGAGTTTTTTTCAAGAATATAATGTCCTTTTTTATTTGTTTTTGATCTGTAAGCTCGGAATTAGTGAAATAATTGTTTATGCTGTTTTATTGATGAATATCAATTTCGAGAATTTTTAAGTCAATCAAAAAGATTTTCCATAAGATGGTGTCCGGTTTCTTATGGTTCGACACACTTTAATTGGTCATCATATAATCTGTTACCGTTTAATTTCAACTCAAATTGCTACTTAATTACAATGAAATCTGTGTTTTAAATACAGTATCTGTCTTCGAAATTATTATTATTATTATAGATTAGCAGTTCGAACTCGAAAGTTCATTGCCTCATCTACCCGAGACCGCCACACATCTCTGTCCTGTGCATTCTCCATCCAGTTTAAGTAATCATGTCCTAGTTCTTTTAGATCATCCCTTACATTTTTCTCCCATCTGTTTCTCGGTCTGCCTAGGGGTCTCTTACCAGTCGGTCTCCCTCTTAAAACTTGCGCCACTGTTCTTTCATTGCCCATTCTTGCTACATGCCCCGCCCATCTTAATTTACGCGCTTTCATTACTCTATTAATATTTGCTGACCCGTAGAGAGCGTGCAGCTCATCATTATGCAGTTTTCTCCACTCGCCGGTCTCTTCGTCCCTTTTTGGACCATAGATTTTTCTAAGTACTTTATTCTCGAAAACTCTAAACCTATTCTCTTCTCCTTTCGTCAGCGCCCACGTTTCACACCCGTACATGACGACCGGCATTATTATCGTTTTGTAAATTCTTACTTTGATGTTTCTAGATAGCGATCGCGATTTTAGTAGCGTGTTTGCTGCATAATAGCACCCATTGCCAGCGTGTAGCCGCGCATTGATTTCCGTTTTAATCTTATTTTCGCTAGTTATAATAGACCCGAGGTATTTAAACTCGTTAACCCTTTCGAATTTCATAATTCCGGCCATTAGATCCCCGTCTTGATTACTTTCTCCGGACCTGACGACGGTCATATATTTTGTCTTCGATTCGCTAACTTCCAAGCCAATCTCTTTGGCTTTTGCGATCAAGATTTCTGCATTTTTAGCTACCGTTTCTTTATCATCCCCTAGTACGTCGAGATCATCCGCATATCCAAGAATTTGTATTACCCCATTGAGGGTAGCACCGGTCGGATTCGCCTGCACTTGCCTAACCACGTATTCTAAAACTAAGTTAAAAAGGACGCACGAAAGTGCATCGCCCTGTTTCAGGCCATCGCGGATCGAAAACTCTTCAGATAAACTACCGTTTACGCGTATTCTACCCTTACTGCCGCTTAAGCAAATTTCGATAAGTCTAACCAATTTTCTTGGCACACCCAAGAACTCTAGGATCCAGTACATTCGCGCGCGTATAATAGAGTCGTAAGCTTTTTTAAAATCGATAAATAGCTGATGTACTGCTTCTTTAAATTCCCATTTCTTTTCTAACAGTTGTCTAATTGTAAACATTTGATCGCTTGTAGATCGGTTTCGGCGGAATCCACACTGGTAATCCCCAATGATTTCCTCGGCAAAAGGAGTTAGTCTACTTAGGATAACATTAGACAGGATCTTGTAGCACGAAGGCACAAGTGAAATTCCCCGATAGTTGTTACAGTTAGTTTTATCGCCTTTTTTAAAGATGGGAATAATGATAGAGGTATTCCATTCTTCCGGCATGCGTTCTGTTTTCCAAACTGCGCGTATCAATTTACAAATTTGCCTTGTGAGGCAAGGGCCTCCATTTTTTATCAGTTCTGACGGTAGGTCATCGATGCCCGCGGCTTTGTTATTTTTCAACTTCTTTATGGCCATTTCTATTTCTATATCAGTAGGATCGTTAATTAATAGATCAGCAGTGTGGATTTCGCCGAGATTACCTTCAACGGGGGCTTCGCGTACATTTAATAGTTTATCGAAATAATCTTTCCATAAATTCAGTCTCTCTGTCGCATCGGCTACTAGATCGCCATTTTCGTCCCTCATTACTTCCGTTCTACTTTGAAAGCCTTTCCTTATAAAATTGATTCCCCTGTACATCTCACGCGGGTTATTTTGTTTATTATGCGCTTCTATTGCTAGTATTTTATTCTTTTCCCACTCCCTTTTCTTGGATCTATAGAGCCTATTTGTACTTTTGCTAATCTCGAGATATTTCTTATGTGTTTGATCGCACTTATTTTGTAAACTACTTAGTCTGGCCTTCCGACGTTTCTCAAACCAGAGTTTGCACTCTTCGTCAAACCATGGTTTGCTTTTGGTTACTTTCTCAAAACCTATCGTAAGTTTCGCGGCTGCCTTTATCGCCTTTTTCGTATTGCTCCACAGGGTTTCCGGGTCCTCCTCGTGATTATTGTTATCGTCTCTCTGTTCTTGGAGAGCGTCGAAACTATTAGAAATCTCAACTTGGTAATTTAATGTTTCTGTTGCTGTTTTGAACTTATCTATATTGAAACGAACTGTTGGCTCTGTGCGGCTTGTTTTCTTACTTAACGCTAGCCTAGATCTTAGTTTTACTATCACGAGAAAATGGTCTGAATTTAAATCCGCTCCCCTATACGATCTTATATCGAGAATGTTTGTATGACGTCTTCTGTCTATTAGAACGTGATCAATCTGATTGTGAGTATTACCATCTGGTGATGTCCAGGTGGCCTTATGTATATTTTTATGCTTGAAATATGTGCTTTTGACAACGAGGTTCTTTGAAGCTGCAAAGTTTATTACTCTGGTTCCATTATCATTACTGACGTCATGCAAACTTTCTGATCCTATTGTAGGCCTATACATTGGTTCTTTTCCAATTTTCGCGTTGAAATCCCCCAATACTATTTTTGCGTCAAACGTTGAGAACTTGTCAAAAACCTGCTCGATTGTTTCATAAAAAAGATCTTTAGTGTCTTCGTCTTTGTCCTCGGTGGGGCAGTGCACATTGATTAATACGTGTTTGCTGAAATTACCCTTTAGTACAATGTATGATAACCGGTCGTTAATGAATTGCATGTCGATAAGTGCTTGCGAAATTCTTTTATTAATAAGAAAACCAGTCCCCAGTCTTTGCCCCTTAGCTCCTCCCCAGTAGAAAGTATAGTTATCCATAGAAATTGACGCGAAATCGCCCGACCAGCAGGTTTCTTGAAGTGCTATTACGTCAGTTTTGTATTCAATTGCTATCTTAATAAGTTCGCTAAATCGGCCAGTTTTTAGACTACGCGCGTTTAGAGTTCCCACCCTTAGATCTTTAACTGTAGTTTTTTGTTTTTGCAAGTTAGCCATGGTAGTTTCAAGATAATCCGCACGTTAGGATCCTATTCCGATCGTAGGTGAGTCCACTGTCCCAGGAGTGATAACCCCCATACCTCCCTAGGTCTAAGTATGGGAGCTTTCCGACTCTGACAAGGACCATGTCAACTTGTCGTCAGACACATTACAGTTTCATCCTCGTACCCTAACGTCCCCCTGCAAGGCAGCGCGCCTACTGGCATCAATACCCCTTTGGCCCTATGCAGGCGAATCATTCCACACATCCCTTGCGGGCAGTGTCATCGCTGCAGTGTCCAATGGGCAGCAGGATTTTTCCCTTACAAGATTTTTAGTTTTGGTTCGGGTATAGTTTCTAGGTGGGTACACGCGGCACCTTGGCTTGCCAGAACCCACCCATTGTGTATGAACGCGAATGGGTGGGTCCCCCCAAGCCATGGTTGTCGTGTACCTATTTTTTACCAGTGCTAGATTCACCACACCCACGACTGGCTCCTATCGGCTCTCCGCGACTGCTTATTCTTGTATTCGCAGTTAACCTTGGGGGCTGTTCAGCCTTACGGGCCGTTCCTCTATCCGCAACCTGAGGACGCGCTACGTAGTGGTGATAGGAAACCCACCGAGTAGATCTGTCTTCGAAATAGTACTTCAAATCGATAGTATCAAAAGCGTATGTAATAATCATTTTTTTACAATTTAGACGAAAATTTGTATATGAGTTATTTTTAATAAATATGTCTTTTTGAAATGTCTTGATATATTTAAGTTTGAATTTTATTATTGAATTTTCTATTAATCAATATTTCTAATTAAATAATCCAAGACCTTTTTATTTTTATCTTTCTTTTTAGAATTTAAACGGAACTAGTCATTTAATTATGCTCATTAGATTTTTAATTTTTCAGATCAACATAATCCTGACATATTCAATAAATATATAGCGTTGGATGAACAGTCATGCATCCTTGATATAAAAGAGGAGAATATTTTGGATGACTACAATACCCTTGAGATGATAGTGGAATCGCAAAATCAGGCTCCAGACAATAATCCAGGTAAGAAACGATAAATAAAATGCCATGAAAGACAAAAATTTAGAGAAAAAAGCATATTGCGTGACACGCGCACCTCTACATACTATTATTTGAAACTGGGCGCGAGAAGTTCGGTTTTAAAAATTAGTCCAATTAAGGATTAGGGGCGACTTTAATATTCAATACTTATTGGTTGCATTTTAACCTAACATTTTTACATTCAAAGTAGAACCATCTATCTATCTATCAGTTGTGACCGATTTACTTCGCACACGTTTCAAGCGTGCGCGAAGAGCTGATTGATTTACTTCACACACGTTTCAAGCGTGCGCGAAGAACTTCACCCACTTGTTAATTTGCGAATCGGGCACTTCGCGTCTGCTCCGCAGGCACGAGAAATCGAACTTCGCGCGTAACTATTTCAAAAAAGAATGTATTTAAAGGATTTTAGAAGATTTAGATAATAAGACTTCAACATTTTTATCTTTATTGGAAATTGCGAAAAATTTCAGAAAATCCACCACTATTATCCAGAGAAAATGTTATAGAAGAACAAAACACAAGTGGGAATTATTTTTTGTCTGTCTACAAGGAACCTGCTGTCACAGAGAAATTGCAGAGTAAAAAAGCAAATAAAAAGACGGAAAAGAAGTACAGATGTCATAAATGTGCACGAAGCTATGCGCGCAGATATGATTTAAGTCGACATCAAAAATACTACTGTGGCGTGGTCCCACATTTCGCGTGCAAGTATTGCGATAAAAAATTAAGATGCAAGGAAAATCTTCGTAACCACATTTTCCGTCTCCACTTGAAATTACGGGATAGCCAATCGGAAAGGATATATAAGTGCGACGCATGTAAAACGTCTTACAAATCGCAGTCAGCTTTGCGTTATCATCAAATTTCTCGACATAAGATAGTCGGACATAAGATATTCAGCTGTGATCATTGTAACTATCAAACGTATCAGAAAAGTACCTTGTCACGCCATATTATTAAGTATCATCTAAACTAACTACATCATCTTCCTAGATGTCTAAAAAAATTTCGCTTTCTCATCGAGGCATCTTCTGAAGGATGAAAATTGTCAGACCTAATTTTTTTATATGTCTTGACTAAATTCGATCTTAGTGTCCGGAAATGAGATTAAAAAAAAAATGTTGCTGATAACTCAAAAAAAAGTTTAGCTAGGTTTACGAAATTTTGAGGGAATTTAATCCCAAATGATGGCAATGATTATGTTTGATTGATTATTATTTGATTATGGTGATTATGATGATTATATTTATTGATGATGATTATTATTATTTATTTGATTATGTCAAATGTGTATGTTTAGAGCCGGATCAGAAAACAATATTCTTTTTTAAATTTTACATTCTTCTCAAAAATCGTTTGAAATATGAATTTTTTTTCAATTTTAATTATATTTAAGATAAACATTTTTTATATGTAGATTTTAATTAAATGCAGCCTTGTTCATTGAAAAATATTGAGCCTGCTTCATTAAATATCGTGATACGTCAAAATAATGATTAGGAAAATTCGAAATTTTGCGTTGGCAATTATATAACACTAAAACAAATTCTTTAAACAAGGGGTGGTATTTACTTGATATATTTCGATAGAATTTGTATAGCTCTCTCCAAAATAAAAACTTGCACCTTCAAGAATTTGGTAATTCTTCGTTTATAAGTAACTTTTTTCGTTTTGACACAATGCATCTATGTAGATATTTAATATTTGAACATTTTTATTTTTATACAAATTTAAGTTACAATATTTATTAATTCTTTTCATTTAGTGTCCCGAACCTATTTTTATGTTTCTTTAATGCTCGGAAGTAAAAATTGGGTTTCAACCGATTTTGAAGTCGAATTATTTTTGTACAATTAGTTATCGTGTAATCTGTTATCGTGTAATCAGAAAGTTTCACTATGAAATTTGTGTTTTCAAAAAAAATATCTATCTTCGAGTGTACTTTGGTATGATTATAAGCATCCTTTAAAATATTTTTTTTAGAGGTTAGTCGAAAGTGTGTATTTGAGATATTTTTAATAAAATATTTGTTCGTTACATGGCTTTATATATTTAAGTTTAAAATTTCCTATTTGCTTTTCTTTTCATCAATATTCACTTGAATAATCCAAGATTTTCTCATTTTGATATTTTTCAGAATTTAAATGAAACTGGTTAATTAGTTATCATTCCCTTTTTATGAATTATGCTAGATCAGGTTTTTCAAACAGAAAAATTACAAACTTTTGAAACATTGTCAAAAAACTTTGCCACTATCAAATTTATAATTAAATTCTTTATTTTTCAGAGCCACATCATTCAAGAAATAATTATATAGCGATGGATAACCGAAAAAGACGATGAAAGAATTTATTTTTTGAATATGATTCGGGTGGGGCTAAGCCAAAATGAAAGGGGCTTACATATGATATTTTTTGGTTGATTATGGTTTCATGTCACCCCATAAAGTCTTAAGACCAAATTTGAATTCATCGCGTTAGCTCTTTTTAAAAAAAAGGCCATTTTTGTTTTTCAAACGTGATGAGATATAGAATTTGCATGCTATATAATGTTGCTTCAAAGTCGTCTTTTTTATCTTTAATTTAATTATATGGTGTTTTACATTTTAAAGTATGATAGAGACCATCGCATAGAAATTTCTTTTAAAAATCAAACTTATCCATATACCTACTAATTTTTTCTTATTTTATTGAAGTACTTAGTTGTCGAAATTAATTTCTGGATTTAAGATAATTTTAAGTGATGTACCGGAATAAAATAAAAAATGAGTAGGTATTTTGAAAAGCTTCATTTTTTAAAGAAATTTTTAAATGGCGGTCTCTGTCATACTTTAAAATGTGCAAAACTGAAAAATTAAATTTCTAAATAAAAAAAAAACAACTTCGAAGCAACATTTACCATCAACCTGAACGTACATTTAAAATATCATAATTTTTGGAAAACAAAAATTGACTTAATAATAGATTTAATGCTTCCACGATGATTCATTCTAATAAATTTGAAGGAGGACTTTTTCGAAAATGGTTCAGGCGATTCTTTTTAATTTGTTCTGAAAACTCTCATGGAGTGCCAGAGAACTATAATTAACCAAAAAAACACGTATGCACAAGCACCTTTCAATTAAATTTGGTTCACATATTAATCAAAATTCTCAGAGAAGAATCTTTAAAACCATTTTTCGATAACTTGGATAATAGAGGCGATGTTAACATTTTTATGTTTATTGAAAAATTGCAAAAATTTCAGAATCTTAACCACTTTTATCCAAAAAATCTTATAAAAGAATTCCTTCTCCAGATTAATGATTTTTTGTCTGTCTACAAGGAACCTAAGGTCAATGGAGAATTGCAAATTGAAGAAGCAAAGAAAAATCCAGAAAAGAAGAAATTTAAAAGTGATGTATCTGTCTGCGGCTCACTTAAAGTTAATTACTTCATCATATCAGAAGAACAAATAAATGTTTTTAGTTTATTCTTTTTCCCGTAGTAAATGCACAAATCATTTTTTATTTGTTTATTATTTCTGACTGATTTAAAGATATACTTTAGTTGGAGTATATCTTGGAGTGAAACAATTTTTGTATAATTAGTTCTCTTTAGTTTTAAGAAGTACTTAGTTTGTAACTTAGTTTGTGTATGAATACTGTAGTTTGAAATGCAATTATTTTTGTCATTCGAAATACAATATGTTATCCGAAATTCGCCAAAAATAACAAAGGTCGAGCTAAAAAAAAAACTTGTTGATCTTCTTTAATTCTTCACTTCATCTTGAGTAATTGCAAAGTTTTAATTTATTTGCAATTACTTTTTATAATAACATAATATATTAATATTATATGTTTGAAATTGTAGTGTATTACATTTTGATTCATTCTACAAAAAAAATACTAATCTTTAATGAAAACTTTCTTAAACAAAAGATCTGCAACATCACTTCTCAAATTTGTTTTAACTTTAATTTCAACTCTGCAGCTTCATCCGCTTTATTTAATCCGAATTTCATTTTCGATCTTCGACTTTGTTTTCACTAATAGTCAAATGTCACTACTTCTAACAATGAATAAATTTTATGTTGGCATCAGAATTCATGTTTATTGTATGTTTTTTAATTTTGCTAAAAATTAATGATCAACTTTAGGAATATTTTTATTATGCTTTTGTTTCTGCAACTTTTGTTAGGTATCAATAAAAATTGATTACTCCTAAATATGAGGGTCCAAACCTTCAAGCAAGTGGTTCAAAATCTGTAAAGAGTTTCTCTTGCTAATTAAATTCCTTATATTTTCAGGTGAACAAAGTGTTCTGAAAAAGGCCCTAGAATCGAGAAGTTATTTCCAGCTTGGAAAAATGAATAGAAATTTTGATTCGAGACCCTGTACATTTCAAACCGTCTACGAAACTCAAATACAGGGGAGGTCTGTTAATCAAGAAAGAAAGCACAAATCTCAAAAGAAGTTCCAATGCAACATGTGTGGGCGAAGTTATGTTCACCAACCGAATTTATCTCGACATAAACGTTACGAATGTATAAATGTAGAGCCTCAATTTGATTGCAATTTCTGCGGTCGTAAATTTCGACAAAAACAGGCACTTTCCAATCACAATATTCGTTGTATTTCAAAACTTAATGTTCAATATTAATCTAAATAAAAATAAAGAAATAAAATATTTATTTAACAAGTACGTCCATATGAAAATCACAGGCATCCCTGATAATTAACTATTTATAAGTTACTCAAAAATTTGTATTCGAGTTAATAAAATATTTGTTCTTGAAATCGGGTTTTATATTTAATTTTGAATTTTCCTGTTCAGTTTTCTATTCATCTTTGTACCTGAATAATCCAATGTAATTTTTGTATTTATTTTTAGAATCGGAACTAAACATGTGAGTTAATTATTCTCCTCATTTTTCTGAATTATCACGGATCAATTTTTTAAAAAGAAGAATACACATTGTCAAAATATGTTGGCACTATACCAAACTATTAATTCGATTTTTTATTTTTCAGGCCAACACAATTCAAGCATATTCAATAATTATATGGTCATAGGCAATCAACCATGCTACCCTGATATAAAGCAAGCCAATTTTTTTTATAATACTTTTGAGATGGGAGAGAGATCGCAAATTCAGGAATTAAAGAGAAATGCAGGTAAGCAGTAAGAAAGAAACACAAAAAACGATTAGAAAGAAAATTGATTATTTTCATTTGATAAAATAAACTTTTAAAAAGTATCATAGTATTTACAAATATTTTACACCGAGAAAAACATATGCAGGACAAAAATTGAAAACAGAATTCTTGATTTAGAATTACTTATTTTCATTAATCCAGTACACATTCATTTATAAAATTGTCAAATTTCTAATATCTTGAAACAATTTTTCAGATCAACAGGTTTTGAAAAGTGCAATGCAATTCGGAAAGAAAAGAACGTTTATGTCAAAGATTGACTCTGACTTAAAATGTAAATACTGCAATCTTCAATTTCCACGCAAAGACGAAGTTGGGTTACATATTCTCAACATGCATTCGAAAATATATGAACCCAAAACTTTCGAGAAAAAATTCAAATGTGATGTCTGTGAAAATAAATATAGGAATAAAAGACATCTTTACACTCATATTGTTACAAAGTATCATATGCAATATACCAACGATAGTCAGATTGACTATCAAACGAAGAAAATTGTATATAAATGCACGAAATGTCCACGATATTATTTAAATAAATCAAGTTTGAATCGCCATTGTCATCAAGTTCAACACTAATTAGTCTTAAGGAAAAAATAACAATTATATTTCATGAAGTTTGGAAAATTCATTCTTTTAAACATCTGTATATTTTTTTAACGGGACAAATTAATTAACTTCGAAATAGGCCTGAAAAAAGTGAGGAAAGTCCTATAAATATTGTGTTTCACGATGAAAAAAATACGCAATTTATAATCTATATAATATTTATACAAGTCGTCTTTTAAGAAAAGTATAATAAATATTTGATGTTTTCAAGATTTATCTTTTCATAAATATTTAAATAATTCCTAATCAGTTTCTCTGCGGGGTCTCCTCGTGCATATATTTCCAGAAAAAAGTGACTACTATATCATCAAGTAATTCTATTTTTTCCAGTTCAACCGATACTAATTGTTTTTTGTTAATTTTGCAGAAGAGGACGCGAATAGTGCTATGGAATCAATATGTGATTCAGAAAGAGGCAAAAAAGGAATTTTAGTTAAATACCATTATATCATAAACGTTTTTAAAATATAGTAGACTCTCACAAAGCGCCTTTTCTCGCCAAGTGCCTCTCCCTGCGCGAGAAGATATTTAAATAATCCGCCAGTGCGTCTCAAAGTTGTTTCCCGCCAAGTTTTAGGGGCGTGGCTTAACTAAGCGGGCGCTCAGTGAGGACCTCGGTCACGAGCACCGGGCGCCTTGTGAGTCTGATGCACTATGTATTTTCGATCAAGACTAGCGCGTTAATTAGATTTTCGCTCGGATTTTACTATATATCTTCTCTTTTTATATGTTATTATTCGTAATCATAAAATTTTGTAATGTTCATTTCATAACGGAATTTCGTTGCATTTTCTCAGATGATCCTAGTACTTCGAATGCTGAAAAACAGAATTACTTCAAGAAAGGAAGAGGAAGACCAACGAAAGGGCCTTACGTTTGCTTTAGCTGCGATGAGGTTTTTAATTATAAAGCACCTTTTTCGAAACACTTGAAAGAAGCACACAATATTTCGCCTGAAAAAGTTCCAAAAACGCCTAAGAAAGTTGTTCCGGCTACACAAATTTCAGAAAAGACATTGGAACCGAAAACTCAGAATGAATTTCAGTCTGAAGAAAATTTGAAAATCAAGGAAGAAGTGATCGAAGGTAAGCATTAACTTAATAACAAAAGTATCGAAAATAAAAATAATATGGAATCAAAGATTGCAAATCACATTTTTATGTTTATATTTCAGATGAAGAAACTACTTCAAAGACTGTCGTGGAACCACAAAGAGATTTGAAGTCAAGAAGAAGACAAAGTGAAGGACCCTATGTTTGCTCTCGTTGCAGCGATACTTTTGAGTTAAGGGCATGTTTTTTAAAACACCAGAGAGAAGATTGTGTGATAACTCCTTCGAAGAAAAGAACCGTTAAAAGCGATACAAAAGTTGGGGCTAGTTTGACCCCAAAAAGTACAGGGCATACACTCGCTAAAATGAGCGGTTATGCAAATTTACTAAAAATCCACGAAGCTTCTCAAAAAAGAGGATCTCAAAAATATGTGACGATTCCAAAAACACCACCGACACTGGTTGTGACCTCGCCTCTTTTGAAAAAACCAAATCAGTGCAAAAAATGCGACCGTTTTTACGACAATCCTAAAAGTTTTTGGCGTCATACTACTTACGAGTGTGAAGTGGAACCTAGATTTATATGTAACGATTGCGGGCTTAAATTTAAACGCAAGTATCACCTCAAGAGACATCGAGCTTCGCAACATTTCGAATTCTAAAAAAAAATCGAAGATTAATTTTTATGTTCACTACCAGGGTTCATTTGTTGCTAAATGCGATTTTTTAAAACTGGTGTTAAAATCTTATGAAAATCTTCTTTTATTCTGTAGTAATGTTCATCGAAGTCGGACTTTTGAATCATAAAACGATGGAAAAATGTATGAGGAATATTTCAAAAGAATACCGTTCTCTGATGATCCCGTTTGCGTCAATTTGAAAACATGGATGTACTCTGATTTAGAAAAAATTTCTAAAATTTCTAAAAGTCCGCATTTTTTGTTTAAACTAATTTTTAATTAATTTTTCAATATCGATTATCAACTCAATTAAGTGGAATGCTTTTGGAAAGAAAGCAAAAATGTTAAGCTCAAAAAAAGAAAATATTAAATGCAAAGTACAATTTTTTCACAGTTCATGAAATTTTGCAATAAGGAAAATAATTAAACATATTATAGTTATACATATATTAAGTATAATTTTAATGTTCGAACGGTAGTTACTCATATGTATTGATAAGAAATATTAATTGTAATGCCAAGCTTGCATAATAATAACAAAAATTAATTTGTAACCGAAAAAATAATCGGAAAATAGTTCAAAAGAACAATTGTGCCTTTCGAAGAGTTTCACAAGAAATGGTCTTCTTATTTTTCGATATATTGCAACATTCCTTTAGTATTTCGAAAAATATGCATTTTTGAAAAACTAATATATTGAAAATAGGAATCAAAAATATTCATAGAACTCTTCGAAGTGAACAATTTTCCTTTCGTAGTTTTTTTCTTAATCGCATATTTTTTTAAATAATTGTTGGACAATTTTCAATGTACCGCTGACACTTATTTAATTTCTTTTTTATGATTACAAAACTGTATGTTGCGACTGTCTAAAAACTGAGTTATCATCTGTAAATCGAATACTGTAGTTTTCTGGCTAATGATTTGATGGTTTAAAAGGAAGATTATTTGTGAAATTCATTTAATAATTATATTCGGATTCTAAAAGCCTACTTTTTTAAAATCGATCTCTATCAGCTTTAACATCGCTTGAGTAAATACATTTTTAGATTTAAAGAATATTATTATAATTAAATAACTATAGCACCTTATAATTAACTAAATTACAAAAAATATCGAACAAATTTATAACTCTATATTATACATATAGAATATAGATGTGTATTTGTTTCTGATTCAATAAAACAAAATCATTTCTGTATTTCTTTCCTTTATTCAGGTACAAGACACTGTAAATCTTTCAGCATAGATTGGTTGCAAAACATATATTTTTGTACTAACAAATCTTATATTTAATATTTCAGGGGCTGTGTTTCTATCCAAAAGGCCATTTTTGATACGTCGATCTGAGAACATCTATGATTTTAAACAAAAGAAGACTGGTTTTAAACCAACTGTACGGAAAAAATCTACGGAATTTTGGAATCCTGTAGAAGGGAAATATGCGTGCGACAAATGTGATAAAAAATATGTCAATTTTCGTAATTTGCAACGCCATAAAAAATTTGAATGTAGCGACAAACCTCCTCAATTTTCCTGTAAATTTTGCGCTTATAAGTCTCGACACAATCACAATGTTTTTCGCCATGAATGCGCTGTTCATTCGGAACTTCTCGCCTAATTTTAATTTAGTTTGGTAATGAATATTTATGTTAATCATAACGAATGTTGGGATTATGTCTTCATAAATAAATAAATAAGGATTAAATCTGATCTTATTCGATAAGTAAATACATGGATGACTGAAGCTAATTGATAGAAAAATTAAAAAATGATAATGTTTTCACACCCCCATCATATATTTCTAGATTTCAAGTTTCTTGTAACAATTTTCATCAGTTGATGAAATAATAAAATGAATAATTGAGGCATCCGTTCAAAGAATCGATTATAACTTTCTGGCGCCTAGATTCAAGCGCCAGAAAGTTATAACCGTTTCTTTGATCCGAACTCCTTTTATCTGCAAATTGATCATCATACATATGTAAACCAGAAATTGTAATGAATAAAATATTAATTAAATTTTTTTCAGGTTTTCAAAGTGCTGCCTAAAATGCCTGGGAATACAAAATTACTTGTTTCTTTTCTTTTAAAAATTCTAAAAGTAAATTTGTCAAAAAGTAGTATGAAATACTGAATTTGCATTGATGAAAGGTTTTAGATTTGATTTAATTATATATAGTGGAACTACAATTTGACAAATTTACTTATTTATAAATTATCACTATACTATAAAATAGGAGACAATCTGTTTTGTGTAATAACTGATAAGGCTTTTGTGTACGTCATTAGCTTTAAATGTGAGAAATGGTATTAATTTAATATTTTGATGTAATTTTTCAGATGATGAAAGTGTTTTGAACGAGCGCGTGATTCCACAAAGGAATTTTAAAAAAGGAAGAGGAAGGCCGAGCGAAGGACCCTACGTGTGCCCAGATTGCGGAATATTATTTCCCCTGAAAGTCCCTTTTGTGAGACACCAAGCAAAAGAATGCACGATGCGTCCTCCTCGTCTTCTCCAGAAAAGGGGACCCAAAATAAAACAATCTTCTAATGATTTTTCTAATGATTTGGCGACAACTGAAGAAGTTCCTATCACCGTTAGTCCATCGATAAATCTTTTACCGGAGGTAAATCTGTCACCAGAGGTAAATCTTGCACCAGAGGTATCAGTTTGGCAAAGACCAACATTATCAACAAATATAGTTTCAATTTTGGAAAAAAAATATCCTTGTGATACTTGTAATCGGAGTTACGTTAATCATCGAGATTTGCTTCGTCATAAACGTTACCTTTGTGGTCAAGAGCCTCTTTTCGAATGTAGATTCTGTTATCGTAAATTTTACCATAGATACCTTCTGTCTCGTCACGAATTTAATTTCCATCAAGTGGGATAAAAAATTGCAATCATTTTTTTTAATTTGAAAGAAATTCATCTTTCGATAACATATTGAATCTGGCGATTCTTCTAAAAGAAGGATTTCAAATTTGTATAATTGGAATTCGTTTATAAAGCGAAAATATTTGATGTTCTAGAATTAAGTTCCTTCTTAAATATCAAATGTCTTTGAATTAAATAGATTGTAGGATATTTCTAATCTAAGTCGAAAAGGATAAATAAGAGGGTAAACATTATATCAGAGTTTCTTTTTTTTTATATCGAGAATTGAAAATTGTTACAATTTCAAAATTCAGTTTTGCGAAATTGCTTAAATGTTTATTCTAGAAGCAAGTTTCATCGTGCAAAACGACTTGCAATAACTTCAAGGTCGCTATAAAAAATGTTCGAATTAAGTAACATGTTTAACATCATTGACTTGAACATCTTAAGATCCGATAATTATTTTTTGCGTTAGTTATTTATAAGCTTAGAAGATATTATATAACTTGTATCTTTAGAAATTATATTTCACGTGATTTACGCTGCAGAAGAAAGGTTTGCAACTTATAATTAAAAATGATGTGATTTCGTATAAATTACCCAAAGAGTTGAAATTTAGTTTGATATGTGATTTTTATTTATCAGTAGAAATTTAAAACTACTGTATCGAAACGTTACGATAAATTTTGAAATTTCGATTTGAATATTAATCATCGATTAAGAAATTTATGAATATGTTTGTTACGGATAAGAAAAAGTAGCAGTAAGTGGCTATTTATGTGAATATTACTCCTCTGAATGTAGTGTTTACTGTATAATATTTGTAAGTGGCCTGTAAACATATTTAATAGTATATTATCAATCAAGAGGGAAAAGTGGGACTTTTTCGACGAGTACTTAACAAATACACGAGTCGCAAAAAATCCCATGCCTCTTGGGGCATATGATATTTTTTATAAAAAATGCATGATTTCTGACGTTTTTTGTGACACAGGCATGATTTGTGATCATATGGAGGAATTTTTGAATGTTTATATGAATTTGTTTTCAGGAAATTTTGGATAATTACGGAAATTTGGTAAATTTATAAATTACAAACAATTTTGTAAATATGAATCAAATCTAAATTCGGAGCAAGACTCCAGATTTTTTATATATTTTTTTTCTTTGTACCGTAAGACAAATGAAATCTTTTTTTTTCAAAAATTGTTCAAATGTTTGAAATTGTTTAAATCTTATAATTTTTTAAATTTTGAAATGTTAAATTTTTTTCAAATTTTATATAATTATGGAAGTTTTGGAATTTTTTTTTATGGTAAATTTATAAATTACCAACAATTTTGTAAATATGATTCAGATCTAAATTTGGAGGAAGACTTGGAAATTTATGGTAAATTTATAAATTACCATCAATTTTGCAAATATGAATCAAAATTCAATTTTAAGCAGAAGACTCCAAATTGTTTCTCTTTTTTTCAGGCCTTGTGATAAGTAAATTTTCGAAAAACGTTTGTTTCGAACCGTAAAAACGAAAAAATTTCTTTATCAAACATTTTTTTAAATTTCGAAAATTTGAAAGTTTAAAAATTTGTAAATATTAACTTTTGGAAAAGTTAAATTTTTCAAAATTTTGCTAATTACGGAAATTTCTGACGTATTGGAAATTTGTGGTAAATTTATAAATTACTAACAATTTTTCTTAATATCGATGAAATCTAAATTTGGAGCAGGACTCCAAATTGTTTCTCTCTTTTTTTAACCGTTGTTATTTGGTCGTAAGATCAAAGAAAAAGGTTTTATCAAACATTTTTGAAATTTTGAAAGCTTGGAACATTTTTTAATCATTACAAATTTTCAAATGTTTACAATTTTCAAATAAAAATAACTATTCTTCATTTTGTTTCACAGTAAATTTATAAATTACCAACAATTTTTTAAATTTGAATCAAATCTAAATTTGGAGCAATGAATTCGAAATTTTGGGAATTTTGTATAACTACGGACGTGTTGGACATTTCGTTTTATGGTAAATTTATAGATTATCGACAATGTTGTAAATATGAACTTATTGAAATTTAGAAAATATTGGATAATTACGGAAGTTTTCGACATTTTATAAATTTATGATAAATTTATAAATTACCAACAATTCTGTAAATACTAGTCAAAAATCTAAATTTGGAGCAAGAATTTAAAATTTTGAAAATTTGAGGAAATTTAAACATTTTGAAAATTTAAAAATATTACAATTCATTAAAATTTTGAAAAATTTGGGATAATTACGGAAATGTTGAAAATTTATGTTAAATTTAACAGGACTATGAAATTCTGAAATTTAAAAATGTGTGAAATTTTTAAAAAGTAACAACTTATAGAAATTAAATTTTTTTGGATAATTACGGAAGTTTTGGATGTTTTGTAAATTTATGGGAAATTTATTTAAAAAAAAGGTTTTGTAAATATAAACCAAATCCAAATTTGGAGCAAGACTTTCAAAATGGTTACAATTTTGAAAATATTAAAACTTTTTAAACTTTTTAAAGTTTTTGAAATCTTTGATAATTACGGAAATTTATGGTAAATTTATATATAACGAGCAATTCTGAAAATATGCAATGAATTCAAAATTTTGGGAATTTCGTATAATTACGGACGTGTTGGGCATTTTGTTTTATGGTAAATTTATAAATTGTCAACAATGTTGTAAATATGAACTTATTGAAATAATGAAAATATTGGATAATTACGGAAGTTTTCGACATTGTATAAATTTATGGTAAATTTATAAATTACCAACAATACTGTAAATACTAGTCAAAAATCTAAATTTGGAGCAAGAATTTAAAATTTTGAGGAAATTTAAACATTTTGAAAATTTTTAAAGATTTACAATTCATTAAAATTTTGAAAAATTTGGGATAATTACGGAAATGTTGGACATTTTGAAAATTTATGTTAAATTTAACAGGACTATGAAATTCTGAAATTTAAAAAATGTGTGAAATTTTTAAAAATTAACAACTTATAGAAATTAATTTTTTTTTTGATAATTACGGAAGTTTTGGACGTTTTGTAAATTTATGGGAACATTATAACAAAAAAGTTTTGTAAATATAAACCAAATCTAAATTTAGAGCAAGACTTTGAAAATGGTTAAAATTTTGAAAATATAAAACTTTTAAAACTTTTTAAAGTTTTTGAAATCTATGATAATTACGGAAATTTATGGTAAATTTATATATTACGAGCAATTCTGAAAATATGCAATGAATTCGGAGTTTTGGGAATTTTGTATAATTACGGACGTGTTGGAAATGTTGTTTTATGGTAAATTTATAAATTATCAACAATATTGTAAATATGAACTTATTGAAATTTTGAAAATATTGGATAATTACGGAAGTTTTCGACGTTTTATAAATTTACGATAAATTTATAAGTTACCAACAATTCTGTAAATACTAGTAGAAAATTTAAATTTGAAGCAAGAATTTAAAATTTTGAAAATTTGAGGAAATTTAATCATTTTGAAAATTTTTAAATATTTACAATTCATTAAAATTTTGAAAAATTTGGGATAATTACGGAAATGTTGGACATTTTGAAAATTTATGTTAAATTTAACAGGACTGAAATTTTGAAAATTCATGAAATTTAAAAAATGTGTGCAATTTTTAAAAATTAACAACTTATAGAAATTAAAATTTTTTTTTGATAATTACGGAAGTTTTGGACGTTTTGTAAATTTATGGTAAATTTATAAACTAAAAAGAGTTGTGTAAATATAAACCAAATCTAAATTTGGAACAGGACTTTGAAAATTGTTAAAATTTGGAAAATATTGAAACTTTTTTAAAGTTTTTGAAATCTTTGATAATTACGGAAATTTATATATTATGAGCAATTCTGAAAATATGAATCAAATCTGAATTTGGAGCAAGAGATTGAAATTTTTGAAATTTTGCACATTTATGAAATTTAAAAAATGTTTGAAATTTTGATAATTTTAAAACTTTTCGAAATTTTGAAAATATGAATCAATTTTAAATTTGGAGCAAGACTCCAAATTTGTCCTCTCTGTTTCGACCGTTGTTATAAATAATGTTTCAATAAAGGGTTTTCATCGGACCGTGAAGACCATTTTTGAAACTTTGAACACTTTAAAGTTTAAAAAATCTTCGAAATTTTTGAAATTCAAGAAAATTTAGAGTGCTCAAAAATTTCCGGAAATCTGTCAACGGAATCAACTGATCGATTGACATCCCTCTAACATCACCGTGCTTGAAAAACACTATTTTAGCCTCACTTTACAGACACCTGAAAGGGCTGAAATCAAGCATGTGTTACAAAAAAGTCATTTGCAATGTTCACAGGCAACATAAATTGATTATACTAGTATATTGCTGTAGATTTGACAGATTCTACCAGTTGAGTGGTCACATGCGCAGAAAAATGCGCGTAGCAAATCCCGAATCCCTGTATTTGTCCCAAGGTTTCCCGGTGGGAATGGGATAGTAACAGCTACAATTAAACGGTCTGTCGTGCACGACGCCAAACGACCGGAAAAGTTACTATGTGAATTATCGTACGATATTATCATGAGTGTTTGTGTATTTCCGAGTGTGCATAAAGATAAGTTAACCAAATTTATTCAAGCTCTGTAAGAAGAAATATTGTTTTTCATGTGGTTCTGAATGTGAAAATGTGAATCTAACCTCAAAGTGCGCATCACAACGGAGTCGAGGATATTTTGGAGCACATCACAACGAGAAAAGTGAGTCTGCTAAAATTACAGGATTTTCAGTCAAACATAAAGATGGCATAACTTTTTTGTTGCTCTTACAGTTTTTTCTGTAGAATTGACAGTATTTTCAGTAATATCACAGATTTACGTACATTTTCTCTGAATATGTGGACTTTTTCTTTCAAGATCACATTTTGCGGGTGTTATTTAACTTGACAGGTAAGCGCAATACACTTTAGAAAGAATATCCTAAATCTGTAATATTACAGATAATTCTGTAAATTCTACAGATATTTCTGTAACTTGTATTAAAATTTATGTAAATTTTACAAAAAATGTATTTATATGCTATGCCCGTTATAACCTAGGATTTCTGCGCATTAATGCAGAGTGAAAATGGTAAAGTTAATCGAATCGTTTAAGCGAATTATTTAAATGTACAATTTTTACCAGCGCATAATAATAAAAAATTAGAATTTACAATTTTTGAAAATTTGTAAAACACGTTTTATTTAAATTGAGTTAAATGTGCACTTTTTTAAAGAAAAAGTTCAATATGTCGAACTCGAGATTTTTCAATTTTTAACCAAAGAAACATGTTATTATTTTTCTTTCATGGAAAAACATTTTTTGGTCGCTTTAAAATTCTTTCAATCACCCCCCCCCCCCAAATCTAAAAATCCTTAAATCACAAACAAAATTTTTTTTTCGAAAAAGAAAAATAATAACATTTTTTTTTATACAAGTGATGAATTTTTAGGTTCGACATATTTAAATTTTTGCAAAGTGTTTACACATGATTCAATCCAAGAAAAATGGTTTTTTCCACATTTTCAAAAAATGTTGTATTCAATTTGTAATTTTGTTTTATTTTTCGCCAGCAAAAACTGTACATATGAAAAATCCGCCATAATTTTGGAATCAAAAGGAATTTTTTTTACTTTTCAAAACTAAAAGGAGAACAGAAAAAAATGATCTGTTCTTCGGATGCGAACCGATTATTTTTTCACAAGTTACGTATTTTGGATTTTAATAAATGATCTGAAAATTTTACAAAATGATTTGAAAATTTTAACAAATGTCTTGATTCAATCTAGTAACGTTCCAATTAATGATAATTTGTCATTACAGAATAAAAAAAATTTGCAATAAAAAATTATTATTTAAGTTCGTAATTTTGTTAATTGTAGTTATTTGTACCTATTTTTTATTGTATTGCAAGTATTTTGCGCTCATATATTTTATTTAAAACCTTTTTATTACAAAAATCATATTTGCCGATATATTTATTTTACTTTTATTATATACAAATGTTATAAACAAATGCAAAATTATGATGTTTAAAAAAAAACAAATTTTTTAATATTAGTGTATTAAATTTTGGACACAATGATGGAACGGCTTCCTCGAGTCATTATATTATTTTTTGTACCAGATACTCATGATTAACGTCGTTATGAATAATTATTCTGAACAAAATGGATAATTCGGTCATCTCTCACAATTCAAATCCCCTTTTTGTAATATTTTTTTTTATAGTAAAATATTAACGTTGTTCACTATCTCATTAAGTACTACGGTGGTGCTAAATTTTTTTTTCTATTTCGAAATCGGCTGAGGGAAAAAATGGTAGGCTAGCATCCGAAAAAATTTTGAAATGGGGTAATATTTTCTGTTTGTTCTTTGGATTTTAAAATTTAAGAAAAAATCGGGGTTTATAAAAAATTATGGTAAATTTTTTCTATCTAGAGTTTTTAAGCTAGTGAATAGGATTAAAAAATTAGAAATAAAAAAAATGTGTAAAAATATGTTGTTTTTTTTTCTAATTGGTTAAATGCACCGTTTTTTCGAAAAATATTAATACGTCGGAACTGAAATTTCTTCAGCTTGAATCGAAAAAATATGTTATTATTTTGCTCTGATGGGAAACAGAATTTGTATTCAAAAATTTTTCAATTTCTATTTTTTTTACTTTTTACTAGCAAAAACTGTACCTAAAAAGAATTTACCATAATTTTTGAGCCAAGAAGAATTTTGTTCAATTTTCAAATTCAATGAAAAAAAGAAGATATGAACAGATTTAAAATTAAAAAAAAAATTGTTTAAAAAGTTTATTCCACAAATTATTTTCCGCAGCTGATTTCGAAATCGAAAAATAAACGTTTTTTGCACCATCCTATTAAGTGCTGTATGATAAATATTTCACATAAAAACAAATTTTCAAAGCCTTTAATTTAAAAAAGGGTTTTAGGTGTGAAGCGTAATTCCAATCACAAACTATTTAGAATGCTTATTTATAACAATGATAATTATACATATATAGGTATGAAAAATGAGATGTCTCAAGGAAGCCGTTCAAAATGTTCATTTTGTAAAAAATGTTTTTTAAATGACCGAATGTTGTATTTTTTAATACTAATTGTTAATCATTTTAACAAAATTTATTTTAATATAAAAGTATTTCAATTTAATATTCTTTTAAATTGTTTGCGTAAATTGATTTACTTGCACTATTGTAAAAAGGAACGTCAAATTACAGAAATTAAAATTCCACTTTTGACTAATCATGGGTTCATAATTTTTTTTTATATTTAATAATGACAATTTCTCTTATAATAATGTTGCTTTATTGAACACAGACAGTTGCAATAACTTTTGTGTCTATTACTTAAAAATTAAAACAAAATATGAGATTCTTTTTCAAAAACAGTACTCGACAATTGTTTGAAAACTATTTTTAAAAAGCGTCCTAATCGGTAAACAAATTTTATGTTGAATCCTATTTTGAACTTTTTTGAATTTTACTTTTTCTCACTGTATCCTGTAAAATTAGCAGAGTTTCTTTTCTCGTATAAGATTTTAATACCTTATGAATCTGTAATAGTTATAGAGATTCACTTGTAAGAACTTATTCTTGTTATTGTAGTATTGCAACTAAACTCTCTTCATTTTACAGATTCGAGTTACAAAAATGTTATATTAACACCTACAGAAATCCTATGCTCCCACATAATCAGCGTAGGGAATGTGTAATTTTTACAGAATTTTCAGTAAGTTTACTTTAAGTTTCATCACGCACAGTATCCGAAAATGATAACATTTTGTCGGTGTCTCTCTGTTTCTTGCTATACATAGCTTAGTGATGACACAAAAATGTATACTTGATTTGGAATTAATAAAGTGATAATTGTTTATAAAATAAATATTGATATTTGAATTAATGAATTAGTAATACTTTATACTGTTGATTGATTTGTGTTTGAAATATGCATTGTATGTATTTTTAGAGGTAGATCAATAAAGTTTGGAGGTTGAAATGCAATTTTTAATTTTCCACTAATAGATTTCTATTGAATTTTTCAGATTTCGAGAATGCTGCTGTAAAATTGAAAAAGGGAAGAGGAAGGAAGAGTCAGGGACCCTATATTTGCTTCAAGTGCAATCAAATCTGTAATCTGAAAGCTGTATTCTTGAAACACCTGAGCTCAGATTGCCTTCCAGATTGGAAGATTAGAATACCCAGAAGGGAGAGTATGAAAACATCTTTCCAAAGGAAGTTTCAGTGCGATGCATGTCCTCGAAGTTATGTCAATAAAAGGCATTTGTGTCGCCATAAACTTTATGAATGCGGCGAAAAGGAGCCAGGGTTTCCCTGCATTTACTGTGAATGCAAATTTAAACGCAGAGATCAGCTTAATCGTCATTATACAACACATCATCCAGACATTTATATTTCTTAAAATTAAGAACCAAGTTTTTTTCTTCATGATTAACTAAAAAAGAAACACCAAAGTCAAATTTTCTCCCTATTTTTTAGATATACGTTTAGGTTTAAGAAACTACTAAATGACCGATTTAATATGACATTGGGCAGTTGGACCCTGGTGATGTCACGGAATTGTTTGGGGCTGAAATATTGTATATTTTTTGAAGGCAAAATATGAGACATGTACATCTTTTTTTGGTTTTCACCGAAAAAAAATTTCAGGAACGTAGAGCTTTTTGAATATTCAGGTGAATTATGAATTTTTTTGTTTAAATTAAGACAGTTTTTCGAAAAAAAACTAAGAAGCGAATTTTCTCAAAAAGGCTACCTTTGATTTTTTTTAGATTCATAGCAATTTGAGGGAAATAACTAGTGAGTTGTTAAACTATCCTTTCATTTCGAAAAACTTTATTTTGTTAGAATATAAACTAAAATATATTTTTTTAAACAGTCATAGTTTTATGTCTCACAGAAGCTAAAATTATATGGAATAACTTCATTTTGTGGAAAAATAAAAACATTGAACGTTAAAAAACAACAAAAATATAAAAACTGAACTAGAAAATTTTCCACATTGAAAATTACCGAAAAAAATAAAACTACCAAAAATATTCAGTAACGAAATTAAAATATTCCAAAAAGAAAGGTGATGAAACTAGATAAATTTTTTATTTTCAAATTACCGAAGCTTTGAAATCAGAATGTTCAAAATCCCGATATTTCTAATCACCGAAAATTAATATATTCCCCCACCCAAAGAAAAAAATATATTTAAATTTTTTATATCTGTTAGATATATTTTTTATTTTATATCGTGCATTTTGCATGCATATCTGTAAAATAAAATATTCAGTATAATTTTTTTCCTGGAATTTGAAACTTCGGTAATTTAGAATTTGGGAAGTTTACTGATTTCGGCCCTTCGAAAATTATATAATTTTGAAATATCTCAATTTCGTTAATAAACATTTTCGGTAGTTTTATTTTTTTTTGTGAGTTTGAAATTTCGGAAATTTTTGATTTTAGTAATTATATTTTCGTTACTTTTCATCATTAGGGATTTTTTTTTCGCCAAAATTGTGTCATTCCGATGGTGAATTTCGGAAAATTGTGATAGATTTGGAGAAATTAAGTTACAAGTTTCGCAAATTTCAGAAAATTCAGTTACGATTTTCGTAATTTACAATTACAGAATTTTCTGGTACATTGTATATGAAAATTCCGAAGCTTGCGAGGAAAAAAACAACAGTTTTAAAATAAATTCATGAAAATTCCGTGACAATTTCGTAATTTTATGAAACATGTCGGAAAATTCAGTTATAAATTTCGCAATTTTCAGTTAGAATTACAGTATTTTCTGGTACATTGTATCTGAAAATTCTGAAACTTGTAAAAAAAGTGTTAAGGTAAATTTACGAAAACCCCGTTACAATTTTGTAATTTTATGAAAAATGTCGAAAAATTTTCCGTTTTTTTGTAACGTTATAACTTCGTAAATTTGAGAATATTTTTAACAGTGTCAGTTTACAGAATTTGGATTTTAAATAAGAAAAATTATGAAATTACCATTTTTGTTGTTTTGTTTTGATTAATTTTACTTCTCTACTAGTTATTGCCTTTGCTGTTTTTTCTCTGCTTCTTTTTAAGATTAATCCAAACAGAGCAGCAAAAATCATAATTTCATTAATTTTGTTATTTAAAATCTAAATTATAAAAAAAAGTTGTTCTATATGAAGGGATAGTTTAGTGAGATCAAATTCACAAGGTGTATCCCTCATATTACGATGAATCTAAAAAAAAATCATAAAAAAGGTGGCCTTTTTGAGAAAATTAACATTGTAGTTTTTTCTACAAATATACGCAATTTTAGTAATTAAAAAAAATGTCAAGTTTTTAAGAATTTGAACGTATGTAGTACGCTTTACAAGCTGCCGTAAGGAAAATTAAATTACATCAATTTGTGACCAAGATGCATCTTTTTAAAGAAAAAATTCGTTATTTTTTTTCAGAATTCACCTAAATATTCAAGAAGACCTAAGTTAATGAAAAAAATTTTATAATGAAAAACAAAAAATACGTTTCTCATATTTCGACTTGAAAAACAATGTATTTCTGCTCCAAACAATTACATGACATCACCAGGGTTAAACTGCTTGAGTTTATATGAAATCGGTAAATTAAATTTTTTTTCTAGCGTTGGTATTAATTAGGCTTAGAGTTCGTGAGAGTACAAAAGATATCTGAGTTAATTAATTAAAATTAAATAATCTCAAAGAGTCATTTACTAATAGAGCTAACTTTAAGGCAATGCTTATTAGTATTAATGGCTGAAAATGAATTTGATAGATATCAAATATTTATATCGAATTAAAATTTAAAATAATTTTGGGTTTTCTTATAGCATCAAACTTCATTCAGAAAATAAGTTAAGTAATAAAGTTGGGATTATTCATAAATAGCTGTAGAAACGTATATAAAATATACATAAATATATGTAAGTATATGTACTGTATAAGGTTACAATAATAAATTTGTTATTTAACTTTATCTTGAATGCAGGTATTCAAATAATCATTGTTTCTGAATTGTGGACACCTTTTATTCCTTTAATTTTAAATTAGATTAACTCAAAATGAAATGCATGATATTCGTACATACAAATTAGTCTAATTAAAGGGAATTTTAAAATTTTAATTCTCCAGGTCCCTGGGTGCGATGTTTCTAGGCAACTTCAAGGAAGACCTCGAAATGGATGTATGCCTTTTTTGCTTATTCTCGAATCATTCAATACAAAGTTTCTGTACATAATGTATCTCTTATATATTTTTCGATTTTTTATTCAGAAAGGTACCCCCCGCATTCAATGTAACTTTTTTGCAGTGATTGAAATCTGAAATTGATCCCTTCATTTTGTATTTTCTTTTTTCAGACGAAGGAATGAGCTGTTGTTCTTTCCTTGACCTAACGGAAGCGGATCTAAACCTAATGGAACTAAACATGGACAGAACAGAATTTGTTGTACAAGAAGATGGCTCTCTGGTCTCAGAATGTAATGATGAACCTAACGCTTCTCAAAGAATAAGAGTACGATCTGATATTCAGGAAAAAAGAAATACTCAATCTACGACTGGTGCTAACAAGGTGCCATTACACATGTTTTCGGTGAGATATATTTTTTTAGGTAGAATTTTCTATTTTTTTATTAGTTTAAATTTGTATCGTGCATTTATGATGAAAATTTTTGTAGCGTTTTGGAACCGTGAGAGCTACACTTCTTCACCGTGTTGCTGAGGGTCAAGCACTGGTGTTGGCAGCCAATGGTTCATTCACAGAAAATAACAGAAGAGCCTTAATGCGAATCCTTATCTCAGAACTTATCAAAGTTCATGGTAGCTGGTAATTATAACTTTATAAAGTATACATTATTTTTATTTATTAGTATAAAGGGAATTTTTACATTTTTTGTAGCATCTTAATTGATCTACTTCGAGCTGATTTTCATATATATTTTCTTCGGGTGTATTTCAGAACATTTTTTTGGAATTTTAGTTTATAAATATTATGAGGAACATTATTTTTGGTCGAAGGATGGTCTACTTTTTGCGAGAATGACTCAACAGTTGTCTGACGCTTTTTCCAATTTAAAATTGTCCTTTTTTAAATGATATACAATTAAACGTTCTTTCAATTCATACATGTTTTTAGTAGTTCATAGTATTTTTCAATTTTGTATTCTTTAATTAGAAATTGTATATATTTTTAAGGGGTTCATTAGACATTTTTGAGTTTTAAATGTTCTGAATTGAGAATTCGTCGCTCAAGTTCTAACACCGCCTAATCCACAACTTTCAGAATAAAACAGTTTTTTGTGTCTCCTTGAAAAATGAGAAAGAATGGCTAGGTGGTGTCAGAACTTAAGAAGAGATTTTATGATTAAAATTAATGAATTTTAAAGAATTAGTTTCAAATTCAGAATTATTTAGTTTGAACGCTTTCTCTTACAATTTTTCATTTTACAGGTCCATAGTTTAGAATTGTTGAACTTAGAAGTCTTCTTTTTGATTAAATTTGATTTTTTAAATATTTGTCCTATTTTTTTCGTAAATGATTAACAGCCATTTTAATTATAAGTTGCCAAATTTTAAATGCTCAATTCGGTGATAAAAATTTAAATGGTTTAATTTGAAATTCACATTGTGTAATTGTTTAATAATGTTTGAGTATCACAATTTATTTAAAATTAAATAATATTCCAGACTTGAATGTGAAATGATCCAGATTGAAAAACTCGGTCTTTGAATTCATTTTGTTTTATTATTCGTTCGAATTGAAAGGTAGCTTCAAGGGCCAAATTCGCAAATTTAAAAAATGTGATTATTGGCTCAAAACATCAAGAAAATGCTTGTACATATCCTGAAGAAACGATTTTTTTCAAATCTCAAATTTTTTTTCGTTAGGGTCTAACTGAATTTGCGCTTAGGCCCGCGTGCGCATGCGCTTTTACATCAAGCTGAACAGCTGATGACAGATGACAAGTTTTGGAGCGGAATGTAATTTCTTACATTTTTTAACTTAAAATTTTTATTTTTTAGCACTTTTTTTATCACACACACTCAAGTCTAAAGCGCCTGGACCGAAATAAAATCCCCCCTCCATTTATCGAAACCTAATAATATTTTTTAATACCAATTTTTTGTATCGATTTTGCAGCTCAATAGCTAAAAAATAAATTCTCATTTTTAGTTGTAATTCAAAATTGGATTTTTTATTGCCGTCCGAATTCGAGAAAACTTGCCTTCGAGTGAAGCAAAACTTTCCCTCCATTTTCTCAAAACCTAATTCTATTCTTTTAATAATTTAATCAAACTTTTTTTTGCATCCATTCAGTAACTCAGTAGCTAGAAAGGGAATTCTCACTTTTTTAAATTGTGAATTTTATTTTTTAACACCGTTCAAAATTGAAAAAACGTGCTCCTTGAGCGAAAAAATACTTTCTTCCTTAATTTTTTTCCGAACCCGATACAATTTCCTAATCAAAGTTTTCAGGGTTCAGTTCAGCACTAATTTATCTCAAAACACTTTCTCATTTTTTTCTGAATTAAAAATTTGATTTTTGGGGATGTTTTTCGCTTATCCTGTAAAATTTTGAAAATGTGGATTAAGCCATTGTTTTTTAAATCTTTTTGTTTGAAATATTGTTCAAATTTGTAAATACGTTTGAAATTTAAAATTCTGCGATTGATTCTGAAAATTCCTTCAGTTCAAGATCACCAAATTTAAAATAGTTTAGTGTTGAAAAATTGAGTTTGCGACAGCCTAGAAAACTTTGCTAGGAATTACTGAATTAATTAAGAATTACTTTCCAATAATTAATTAATAATTATTATTTCTCATTATTTGCAGTTATCCTCCTGACGAGGCAAAAGTTGCCCTGGCACAGGCAATCGTTACAGAGTTTCCCCTTTTGAGGAATACGCGTACTAAGAAAGGATACGTAAGTATATTATAATATAAATAATAATTATTAAAATAATTATTGAAAAATTAATATAACGAATAATTAATTTGTAGGAACACTACTACGATGAAGAAACGAGGCGAGGATTTATCGAGTATAGACTCTGGAATGTTCGCAGGACTCTTAGCCCATCTCAGAAAAAATATAAAACTAAAGCTCTTGATTCGGGAAAAACCACGCCTGTTTCACCTAACATTAACCTGTTGTCCCAAGAAGAACTTGATTCAAAGGTTTGTCTTATTAATTTATATAAATTTACCTTTCGGGAAGCTCTGAATATAATTTTCTTTGTACATTGAGGGTAACGACCTTCATAGTGAGCCACCTACCTACAGTGGGTCATACCGTGCAAAATAAGTATTCAAATAAATATTTATTCAATAATAGTCGGCGTCCTAAAGAAAAATCATTATCTGAATAAATATTTATTAAATTATAATGAAATTTATTTTACATGAGATGATTCACTTTAGGTTGGTGGCCCACTATTAGGGTTGCTGCCCTATAAATTGAAAGTTATTTTTATTATTTAACAAAATGCGCATTACAGGTCTCGAACTTACGCCAGTATTGACACTTCTTTAACGATGCAAATATCTTCCTACTATTTTGAAAAAAATGACACTAATGCATTTTCTCAAATTCCTATTTGATTTTATTTTTTCACCTTGACTTGAAAATTATTTTTTAACTTCTTTGTTAGATTCGCTAAAATAACATATCTGCCATCTCAAAAATCGAAATTGCAAGGATTTCGAAGATATAAAACATGTTCAAGGAATTTCTAAAAATTTCACAAAATGTCAAAGATTTTAACAGATCACAAGGCATTTTAACTGAGTTTCGAGATTTGAATGGATTTTGTAGGGGCTTAAAGCTTTTAAAATATGTTGAAAGATTCCAAGGAATTTTATAGAATTTCGAAGATTTTAAGAGATTTAAAAAGATTTCAAGAAGTTTCATCTGATTTCAAAATGTTTGAAGAAGTTTTAAGAGAGATTACAAATTTTAAGAAAATCTACAATATTTTTAAGTATTTTAAGGGATTTGTAGGGAGTTTACCAGGCCAACGCGATTTTATACGGTCTCTAAGGACTTTAAATATTTAAAAAATATCAATGGATTTCTAATAAATTGAATTTAAAAAGAGTAAAATAAATAAAAATTTTAAAAGGGTATCAAAGATATCAAAGGATCTCAGGGGATTTCAGGGAATTGCAAGGAATTTCAAGAGAAATGTAGGGGGTGAACGAAATAGAATTAAATTTTAAGGAACTTGTACAGATTTCAATTTTTAACCAAACATATTAATTTTCTAACAAAAAGACGAATTTTTAAGAAAATACATTAATTTTCCACTACAATATATACATTTTTATCCCAAAATTGAATATGTAGTTGAATTTTCAGCTAAGAAAATTAATTTTAATTTAAAAAAAAATTAGTTACACTATCAACTCTGTAGTTTATTTTTCAACCAAGAAGATTAATTTTCTACCAAAAAAGATGAATTTTCAACAAAATACATGAATTTTCAACCAAATAGTTGAATTTTCCACTAAAGCGATTAATTGTTAACAAAAAAAAGATGAATTTTCAACTCAAAAATATTTTTCCGTCAAGAGAGACATGAATTTTCAACTCAAGAGATACATTTTCAACCAAAAATTCAGTAATTAGATTTTCAGTTCAAAAAATTAATTTTCAATAAAAAAAAAACGAATTTTCAACAGAATAGTTCATTTTTTAACTAAAGAGATAAGTTTTCGACTAAAATGATGAATATTTAACTGAAATAGTTGAATTTTCAACAAAAAAGAATATTTTTGCTACAAAAAAAAGAAGAATTTTCAACTAAAAAAGATAAATTTTCAATCTAAAATTGATTAGTTAAATTTTTAGTTGAAAACATTAATTTTCGACCAGAGAGATAAGTTTTCAACTAAGCTAATAGAATATTGAACTGGATTAGTTATATTTTCAGGTAAAAAATTAATCTTCAACCAAAAAAAACGAATGTTCAAAAAAATAGTTAAATTTTCAACCAAAAAGACGAATTTTCAATAAAAATGATGAATCTTCAACCAAAAAAGAAAATTTTGAAAACAGATTTTAACTTTCAACCAAGTAGTTGAATTTCCAACCAAAAAGATAAATTTAAAAAAAAAAAAATCAATTTTCAACTAAAATGATGAATCTTTTACTGGAAGAGTTAAATTTTTGACCAAAAAGAATCATTTTGCTGCCAAAAAAGACGAATTTTCAGCAAAATACAATAATTTTCAACAATATAGATACATTTTCAATATAATATTGAATAGTTAAATTTTCAGTTAAGAAAATAAATTTTCAGTTAAAAAAATAAATTTTCAACCAAAGTGATGAATATTCAATTAAATTGATGAAATATTCAACTGCATTTGTTAAATTTTAAGTTCCAAAATCAATTTTCAACAAAATAATTAAATTTTTAACTAGAGATGAATTTTCAACCAAAAAGATTAATTTTTAACTAAAATAATGAATCTTTAACCCGAAGAGTTAAGTTTTTAACCAAAACGAATCATTTTGCTACCAAAAAGGACGAATTTTCAGTAGAATACATTAATTTTCAACGTAAATAGATCAATTTTCATCCTACATTTGAATAGTTAAGTTTTCATTTAAGAAAATTAATTTTCAACCAAAGAGATGAATATTCATCTATATTGATTTAATATTCAACTGGATTAGTTAAATTTTGAGCTAGAAAATTAATTTTCAACAAAAAAATAATTTTTAAAAAAATAATTGAATTTTTAACCAGAGATGAATTTTCAAAGAAAATAATTAATCTTCAGCAAAAAAAAGGAGTTTTTAACAACAGAGTTTAACATTGAACCAAGTAGTTCAATTTTCAAACAAAAATATATAATTTAACCAAAAAGATCAATTTTCAACGAAAATTATGATTTTTTAACTGGAATAGTTGATTTTTCACCAAAAAGATTAATTATGTTAAAAAAAAAACAAGTTTTGAACAAAATACATAAATTTTCAACTAAAAAAGATAAATTTTCAACCTAAAATAGTACAGTTTAATTTTCAGTCAAGACAATTAATTTTCAAATAAAGTGAAGTATTTTAGAATGGCGCATGTTTTCATAATTGAAAAAGTTAACGACTGAACATAACATTAAAAAAGAATTTGAAATTGATCTTATATTACATTGCATTATATAGTGTGATGTGAAAGTTGGGATATTGCAAGTGATTAGATAGATTTTTCTTCAAAAAATTTGTAATATTCCCGGTCAAAAAATAAATGCAGTCATTTCCTGCTTTTCCCGGTCTCAAAAAACTCTCGGTTATTTCCGGTCCACCCTGTATTTTGCTACTATTTTTCAAAGTCTGTGCTACTATTGACACTTTTTTGAAATTATCAAATTTCCTTTGGATTTAGATTTCTTGGATGAAGTGTACAAATCCTTCGGACAGCAAGAAACAGGATATCGCGACTCAGTTACAGGAAACACTACAAAATCGGAGAGACTGGATCATTAAAAAGAGCCCCACTATCTCACAGATCTTATATGAATATCCGCGATTATTAGACTACAATGGAGAGATGGTAAGAATAATTTTTCTTTTCTTTTTTCTTTATTTGCGAATTGTGTTTGAGCTTCAAATTATTTAATTTTTGTTATAACTTTTTCCAGATTAATAACGAATTTCGGTATTTCTTTAAAGAGAAAAGTGTCAATTTCCTGGCCAGATTTCCATCCTATTACTGTCCACGAATTTTGGAATACGCTAAATTGAACCGTCTGGATGTATATAATCGCTTAAAAAACATCACCGATGGTAAGATAAACCTCAAATTGACTGAAATATCTTTTTTTAATATGCTCTTTATTTTAAACTTTTAATTTTTGCAGTAAATCTCCGGGCCTTGTTTATTCTTGCGGACTTGCTACGAATCAATAATGCAATGCTATCACAACAAGGTGATAAGGGAAAAGGAAAGATGAAAGGGAAGAAAAGGGTAAGATTAAAAATATTATATTATTTTCTAGTCACTTCCAACGTTGACTTTTTTTTAATTATCGTTGAAATTAACGTTTTTATTGTATTTACTTTACTATAATTCTAGCAAAGAAGTTCGGATGAAGCAGAAATGATAGAGAAGGAGAAAATTGATGTCCCGAGTACCTTTTTGGTTCGATTTGTAAGTACTTTTGCAATAATGGGAATATTATAAAAAGCCTTAAAAATATTTTCAATTTCATTTAGCTATTTTAAATTTCCTGGAAAGATCCTACTAGCATCAGTTGCGCAATGAATTTAAGCCTAAATTTCAAATTCAAACTTTCCAAATTTGAAAAATTAAAAAACAAACATTTCTTAAATGGTCAATTGCAAATAGTTCAATTTTCAAATAAAAAAATAAATTTTCAATCAAGAAGATCAATTTTTGATCAAAAAGGTCAAATTTTCAACAAAATACATCAGTTTTTGACTAAAAACGATTATTTTTCAACCAAAAGGAACAAATTTTCAAAAAAGTAGTACAATCCACAAACCAAAGAAGGTAAAATTTTGACCTAAAGAGATGAAATTGCAAACCAAAAAGACGAATTTTCGACTAAAAAAAGATAATTTTTTTACCAAAACTGGAACAAATATTCAATCAAAGAAGACATTTTGAACAAAATAGTTCAATTTTTAACTAAACAGATGTACTTTTAACTAAAGTGATGAATCTTCAACAAAATAAATACATTTTTAATAAAGTATAAAAATTTTCCAATAAGAATTGAATTTTCAACTAGAAAGGAGACATTTTGAAGTAAAAATGTTATAGCTGATGTTTCTACGAAAAGGCATTTTAACCAAAACAGATTAATTTCCAAGGAAACAATGGTATTTTTATCATAAAAATAGAAAATTTGTACCAAAAGAGTTGAATTATTAACCAAAAAAGAATGTTTCGGTCTTGAAGGAAACAAAATTTTGACCAAATTGTTGAACTTTCAACAATAAGTTCATATTTAAACGAATAGTTCAATATTGTACCAAATAGTTGAATTTTTAACAAAACATTTGAATTTTCAACCAAAAAAAATAGGTTTTTAACAAATTTTTAAAATTTTCATCAAAATAATAAAATTTTCAACCACATAATAAAATGTTCAACTAAGAAAGAATTTTTTGTCAAGTAAGAAGCAAAATTTCACCCAATTTATTGAATTTTCTATAAAGCAGTTGAGTTTTCGACAAAAAAAGTTCATATCTAACTGAATAGTGCAATATTGTACCAAATAGTTGAATTTTCGACAAAACATTTGAATTCTCAACCAAAAAGGATGACTTTGTGACAAATTTGTTGAATTTTAATCAAAAAATTTAAAATTTTAACCATATAAAATAATTTTTAACCATAAAAGATGAATTTTCAACCAAGAAGGAATTTTTCGATCAAGAAGGAAACAAAATTTTAACTAACTTGTGGAATTTTCTACAAAACAGTTGAATATTCAACAGAAAAGTTCATTTTTAACCGAATAGTTCAATTGGACAATTGGCATTTTTAAGCAAAAAGGATGACTTTAAAAAAATCGATGAATATTTATTAAAAGTAATTGAATTTTCAACCAAATAATACATTTTTTAAACAAAAAAGATGAATTTTCAACCAAGAAAGAATTTTTTGCCAAGGAAACCAAATTTCATTAAATTTCTTGAATTTTCGACAAAACATTTAAATTCTCAACCAAAAAGGATGACTTTGTGACAAAATTATTGAATTTTCATCAAAAAAATTGTAAATTTAACCAAATATAATTTTTAACCAAAAAAGATGAATTTTCAACCAAGACGGAATTTCTCGACCAAGAAGGAAACAAAATTTCAACTAAATTGGTATTTTTAAGCAAAAAGGATGACATCAACAAAATTGATGAATATTTATTAAAAGTAATTAAATTTTCAACCGAATAATACATTTTTTAAACAAAAAAGATTCATTTTCAACCAAGAATTTTTTGTCAAGGAAACCAAATTTCATTAAATTTCTTGAATTTTCGACAAAACATTTGAATTCTCAACCAAAAAGGATGACT
>CAKNYM010050252.1:305177-328435 GCA_932195095.1 Andricus curvator
TTGAATTTTCGACAAAACATTTGAATTCTCAACCAAAAAGGATGACTGTGACAAAATTGTTGAATTTTCATCAAAAAAAATTGAAAATTTAACCAAATAATATAATTTTTAACCAAAAAAGATGAATTTTCAACCAAGAAGGAATTTCTCGACAAAGAGGGAAACAAAATTTGAACTAAATTGGCATTTTTAAGCAAAAAGGATGACTTTAACAAAATTGTTCAATATTTATTAAAAGTAATTAAAACTTCAACCAAATAATACATTTTTTAAACAAAAAAGATGAATTTTCAACCAAGAAAGAATTTTTTGTCAAGGAAACCAAATTTCATCAAATTTCTTGAATTTTTTACAAAACAGTTGAATTTTCAACAGAAAAGCTCATTTTTAACCGAATAGTTCAATTTTACACCAAATAGTTGCAGGTTCAACAAAACATTTGCATTTTCAAACAAAAATTATGACTTTAAAAAATGATTTAATTTTCATGAAAATAATTAAATTTTCAACCAAATAATGAATTTTTAAACCCAAACAGATGAATTTTAAAAAACATAGTTGAATCTTCAACCGAAGCAGATTAATTTTTAAGAAAACAGTATTATTTTTAACAGAAATAGTTGAAATTTCTACCAAAACACTTTAATTTTCAACTAAGAAAGAATTTTTTAGTCGAGAAGAAAACAAAAGTTCTACCAAATAGTTAAACGTTCAACGAAACCTTTGAATTTTCAACCTAAAAGATTTTTTTTTTACTCACTTATTCAAGGAGTGGATCAAATCTGAGGATTTTTTTGTATGGACACAAGGTTAAAAAGGGGGAGGGGGGATAATAGCGTGACGTCATTCATGGACAACGCCAAAAGAAATGTTCTCAAACCAATGTTCAAATAAAGATTTTTATCTTGCAAACATCTGTATCTCTTTTTTGTTGTTTTTTTTTCAGGCGGGGACACCTTTACCACAGAGTATCCAAGAAGCAGTTGCTGCAGGTAGCATAATAATACCACCGTATATTGTTTGCACACCAGAAGAAAATGGCGCAAATTCGTACTTTGTGCAAGGAGATGGTTGGCTCATCAAACCTCGTAATAACAGCCCTGTGGCTGCTTTCGATTTACTTTTCAAGGTTTATTTTGCCCTGAAAATATGCTACCCGGCAGGACTTCAGATCTTTTATAACTTTATTGAGAGTTACGTGTATGATTTGGGGACCAAGGCTCGTGGTGTTGTCACATCTTTACATGTCAACTTAAGTAATTTAAAGCTCGACAAAGTCGCTTCTGAAGAATTCATATGTGGGACGTAAATTGACCAAGAATTTGAGGGCCCGGATCAAAGAACCGTTTATAACTTTCTGGCGCTAAGGGACCTCTACTCTGAGCGCCAGAAAGTTATAACCGGTTCTTTGATCCGGGCCATCAATTGCGAAAGTTTATTTTCGTTTAAAAACTGTTATCAAAAGATCATTTTAAGTTTAAGTTCGCAAGTGTAAAGTAGATTTTTAAAGCGCGAACCATTTTTTGTCTATTGTTTACTATAGATTTAAAAATATTATATTCAAATTTTTTCAATGCTTTTTTCCAAGAAAAGGAACAAATATGTATTTCGCAAAATGTGCTGATACGAATATAAAGGTTCAGAAAGTAGTTCACGTAAGATATTTGAGATCTTGGAAAAAGAAGACATTCAGTCTTGTAAGTTCTTATAAATAAGTGAGGAAATAAGTTTGCATCTTTAAACGAGAATAATCATGAATCGTCTCCTTAGAAAATAAAAAAATGTATTCATTAGCTTTTAGGTGTATATTCACTTCATTGTAATATTAAACGATTTATTATATAAGTTAAATTTTTACGTTTTGATGTAATAGAGATAAATAAATTAATAAAATTATCATGACTCAAATCGGAATTTAGAAAAAAAATTATTTCTACGTCTTTCTTACTGCCTGTCAATTCTCCATAAAATCTTAATTATGAGAATTAGAGAACTAACAAAACTCGAAATTTTTTCAGATCAAGGGAATATTTTATCACAAAAATGAGGATGAACTGATTGTGAAACTTGGCATATCCTAAAAATACAACCAAGAGGAAAAGGCATAATATCTCTAAAAGCAATAAATAAAGAAAATTGATTCAAAATATCGAAATCAAGGAAGGAAATCATCGAAGGTAACTTCATAGGAAAAAAAATATCTACCAAAAATGATGATGATGAGATGCTTGATCTTTTTTCATTGCTGCAATTACTAAAGGAGAAGAAAGCAAAGTGGGGCTCCATCTTAAGTAAATTAAATAATGACCCTTTACAAATTTTCTTCTCTAAGATGTCCCTTTTATAACTGTATGGGTATAATGATTATTATTGAAAGATTCTAATAAAATAATATTTCTACATTTTAGGCACCTTCATTGAATTTCAAGTTGGTTCAGAACTGTACGATCCATCTGACTTCTTACTTATTATGCCCTCCTAACTGGAAAAACTTAGAATTCTGGGAAATAAAATATTTAAATATCTACTTCCAATCTACATATCTAATCTTTAGAATTTGTTTTCAGAACATAACGCCGTCGGTTTGTGGGCCACGGAGCTGTCCTGCCACCTTCAATATATCAAAGTCGAAAGTCTAGATATCAAGGAAGAAATCATTGAAGGTAAAATTTAATCTTGAAAGTACTGTAACACGGGGCTAAGCGGAACAAATGGGGTAAAGCGGTACACCCGCTTTTCATTCAAATAAAGTAATAAGTTATGAAATTCAAAGATTTCATTTTCCCCACTTTACCCTACAGTAGGGCTCACCAGAAGTCAGTCATTGACTGACATGACTGACAGTGTCAGTCACGAAGGTGTTGACTGACACAAGTGCCTACTGACAGAAAGTTTTTATGTAATTTTTTTCTTTAGTTTTCAGGAATCCTACAAACTGGACAAAGGGTTAGGATCTTTAGAGTCAGTCGATAGGTACATCGAAGTAAAAGACTAGGGTCCCGTTCGACGAAGATTTTGTGGCGGACTATTTGACCTAGTCATCGTGGCTGACACGGTCAGTCATTTAAGTCAATGGCTGTCACTGTCAGTCAATGGCTGACACTGTTAGTTACGTCAGTCAATGACTGACTTCTGACTTCTGGAAAACGGAGAAAAACATTACATAATGAAACGTTTGATCAGTCAGGCACTTTTCGTGTCAGTCAACACCTGCAGAATGTGCTTCAGTATAATTCGCGAAATTAGCCTCGTTTTACGACAATGATGTATCTCATTAAAAAAAAAACAATTAAAAAGGTTTGCAAATTAAATTTTATTCGCGTTTCAGTTCCGGATATTCTTTTGCAAGAAGATAGAGGACAAACAGAGAATAAGCAGTATGAGCCGCAAATTCAAGAATCAAAGAATGAAGCCAAAAATAAATACGAGTGCGACAAATGCGACAGAACCTATACATGGAAACACAGTGTACTTCAACATCAGCGTCAAAAACACGAAACATATTTCCAATTCAAATGTGACTTTTGTAGTTATACGGCAAAACATGGTAGTGATCTTCGTAACCATGTAAATCGTAAACATTTAGCAAATTGCGATAAGCCACGAGCGAAATATAAGTGCAAAGTTTGCGGAAATAGTTATACTCGCAAACAGAGTTTGCTATTTCATAGCACCATAACCAAGCATAATGTTAGACGCCATCTTTCGTAATTATGTTTTCCAAAATTCCCTTTTTTTAATTCCAAAATTGGTTTTTTAATCAATATATTGCACCGGAATTATAATTTTAAGCATCAGGACGCTGAAGGCGTTTGTCTGTTCCAGGAAAAAAAAGTTTTTTATGATTTTAAGAATTGAAATGATATTATTAGTCACGTCTTATGAAAGAAAAAAAATTATTTTTCAAAAAATGTTTTAAACTTACGAAAAATAATTGTTTTAACAATAGTATTTGTAATTGAATTTTTTCTTACTGTCGCTTCTTACCAATTTAAAAAAATGTTTGAATTTTGATAAATTATGGCTTATTATTTCGGGGAAAGAATTTCCTATAACTCTGTTCCCAATTTTGAAAATAAGTTGTTAATCTTTAAATATAGTTATTTAATTAAAAATCGTTTTCTTAACAAACAAAAAAATGGTTTTAACGATTTCAGTCATAGAAAAATGTACTTGAAAGATATGGAAACGGCAGAGTCGTAGATAATATTTTCACTGAATAAATTAGCCATTAATTATTAAAATTCAACCATTTTTCAAAAAATGGTCAGAAGTGATAATAAGAGAAAATCTGAATTTTAAGAGATCTGAATTTTAAAGGAGAAATTTAACCGTTATTTGGAAAAAAAATTTAGGTTGAAATTGTTTATTTAACAACATTTATTTGGTCAGTCTTTATTTATAAAATTTATTTAAAAATCATACAGACATTATTTTTGTGAACAGATCTTTTATTAAATAATTAGATAGTAATTAAGTACGGTTGACCGAAAACCCCAATTGTTTAAAACTTAAATCGTAATAGTGCGGAAAAATTGCCTTTTAGAAAGACAAATCGGGACCAGAAAAATTTTTTGAAATTTTCTGAAACTTTTTTCAGTATCTTCAGGTAACGCGTGACTTACAAAGTTTTAAATTTTTAAACAATTTTCATTTTTATCGAATTTGTAATTTGTATCGAAAAATTTAACTCCAATTTGCTTAAAGTGCATTTAGAATTATTTTAAAATGCGTAAAAACACGTTTTTTTTTGGTTTGGTTAATGCACATTTTTTAAATAAAATGTGCAATAAATCAAATCCAAAAAAGTTTTCCAAAAGTTCCAATGATAAAACAACAACAAAGCAGATTTGTAAAGTACTCTGTTTTTAACTATGATTAATCTTTTTTTTTCGTACACATTGATAAGGTTTTATATGTCTAAGAGTTTTTAACTGATAAAAATACATTGGATAATAAAATTCAAAACGTGAAGTAAACAACAAAAAGAAGAAAGGCAGGAGATTTTTCAAATATGTACATATGGAAAAAATCTAAGAAATTGGAAGACAGAAAAATATATGAACATAAACGTGAGAATTTTGAAATTCTAACGTTGAATTATTTTTCATCTTGAATTTTTTAAATTGTATTTTCATTAATAATAGTATTTAAGACTATCGCTGTTTAAAAGTTTCCAATATCATATGTACACTAGTCTACAAATAAAAGAATAATGTGTTAACGATTTTGACATTTTCATTTCGAATGGCATCAGAATTCTGCATGATCACTTTGTCTTTTCCTGTCTTCCTAATTGTGCAAAGTAGGATATCCTCCTTAATACCAAAGCAAAAATTACAGAATATTGAAAATTTTGTATCCTGTGCCCACGTGCATTTTTCATGATTTCAATTTGTTTTCAGATCCACTATGTACCACAAATTACTCTGTCGAATCGAAGTGGGACACGAATCTGCCTTACGAGGTTCAATATATCAATTGTGCAAACGTCAGTGAAGAAATCATGCAAGGTAACTTCAGATGTATAATACGAGGTCTGTCCGGAAAGAGGATGATATCCGCTTTTTTAAAGTACTCCCCTTTGGAAGCCACAATCTTCTTCCAGCGATCCTCCCACTTTGGAAGTACTCCTCAAAGTTACCTTTCGGAATAGCTAATAGCTACTTCGTCGCATTCTGTTTTATTTCCTCTACGTCTTGAAATCGCTTTCTTTTTAGAGGATACTTCAATTTGGGAAACAGGCATGAATAGGGGCTGCCGAAGTTGTGTAAGGTGTTTTTGCAATTTCTGGTGTTTCGCCAGAAATTGCTGAGTAAGCTGCGATGAATGGGCAGATGGGTTCAAACTTAGAGCACACGGTCGGATACTTTCCGGGCGGACATCATAATGAAATATCTTGATCAAACAAAAAAAGCAAATTACATTTTAATCATGTTCTTGTTTCAGAGAGTTTTAAGAAGAAAGTTGCAGGATTAAAAGGGAACAAAAAGTATGCATCGAAAATTCAAGAATCCAAAAATGAACCAAAGGGGATAAAAGGGATATACAGATGCGAAAAATGTCCACGAACCTATGCCTGGAGACGTAATTTACTCAGACATGAGCATATCGAACACGACGAACTTTCCTTCTCCAAATTCATTTGCGATTTTTGTGGTTACGTGGCCAAAGAGAAAAGCCATCTTCTTCGTCACATAAGTTCTAGGCATTTAAAAATTTTCCCTGGAAAGCCAGAAGCGAGATATGTATGCGATACATGTGGAAACAGTTATGTCCATAAACATACTTTGCTGAGACATAAACAATATGTGTGTAATCAGAAGCCACATTCGTCATTCATGTAATCGATAGATTATAAAAAGGATTTTTATTCAATTCTAATTCTAGTTATTATCTTTTAAGAGTAATCTTCTTGATAGGCTGTACTACAATATTGAAATTGTTTTAATTTACAATTTATTAAAGATGACAATGACATAATTGAGGGCAACGATCAAAGAACTTGTTATAACTTTCTGGCGCTCAGAGTGGAAAGGCTCCTCACCGCTTGAATTTAAGCGACGTTCCGCCCGCCCCCCACACTCTAAGCGCCAGAAAGTTATAACCGATTCTTTGATCCGGTTCCTCCATAGAGGGATTCAGATTGTCTCTGATTACACCGGCCCACAACAAAAAAAGTGGTCTGCCCGGCGACTACAGTCGCATATCTATATGTTTTTGGGGTCGCTGAATCGGAATCCGGGGTACAAATAACCAAGTTGGCTTGTATTTTTCCGAAAAACGCAAAAATAGACGTAAAATCGACGAAAACAGCGATTTTCCTTGTATATTTTTGCAAAAAAAAAATATTTTCATGCCAGATGGACTTAACCAGCATATCTATATGTTTTTGGGGTCCCTGAATCCGAATCCGGGCTCCAAATAACCCAGTTGGCTCATGTTTTTTCCGAAAAACGCAAAGGTAGACGTAAAACCGACGAAAACGCAGTTGGCTCATATTCGGATTCAGTGACCCCAAAAACATATAGATATGCTGATTAAGTCCACCGAACATGGAATTATTTTTTTTTGGTGCAAAAATATACAAGAAAAATCGCTGTTTTCGTCGATTTTACGTATATTTTTGCGTTTTTCGGAAAAATACGAGCCAACTTGGTTATTTGGACACCGGATTCGGATTCAGCGACCCCAAAAACATATAGATATGCCGGTGTAGTCCGCCAGGCAGACCACTTTTTTTTTGTGTGCCGGTGTTATCATTTAGTAAATAAACAAGCCCGTTAGGATTGTTCTACACATTTTACATGTAGTTTTTTAAAAATAACACAATAATTTAAGTGTAATGTTCAAGATAAAGATTCTTAAAATAACATATATATGTATATACGTAAATAATATTCGAAAAAATAAAATCTTATAGTGTCTCTAAGATTAGGAGCCGTTCATAAACTACGTTACTAATTTTAGGGTGGGGGGGGGTATTAGAAGTAACGTTACGAACTTAGATAAAGTTGAGTACATTTCCTAATGGTAAATTTTAACAAAGCTTGCAAATTTTGCGAAGCATTACAGTGCGAACTGAATTAATAGAACCCAATAAGAAAATCCAACTATTTTTGGTTGATTGTTAATTCTTTTTTGTTGAAAAATCTGCTATTTGGTTGAAAATTTAACTATTTTATTAAAAATTCGTTGCCTTTTTGACTGAAAATATTTTTTTTTAACTAATAATTTAACTATTCCATTTTCGGTTGAGAATTTATCTTTTTGGTTAAAAATTCAACTATTTTATTGAAAATTTATCTCATTTGGTTAAAATGTCAACTATTTGGTTAAAAATTCAAGTATTTTGCTGAAAATTCATATTTTTGGTGAGAAATTAATCTTCTTGTTTAGGAAATTATGTCTTTGCTTGTAAATTCAACAATTTCGTCGAATGTTGCAATCTTTTGATAACAGCTCATATTTTTGTGAAGATTCATAATTTTAGTTGAAAATTCATCTCTTTGATTAAATATTTCACTATTTTGTTCAACAATCTTTTTTGTTGTCGAGAATAACATTTTATTACTGAAAATTTAACTATTCTATTTATGGGTAAATATTGATATTTTTAATTGAAAATTGATCTTTTCTTGTTAAAAATTCAACTTTTCGGTTGAAAATTCATGTATTTTATTGGTAATTCGTATTTTTTGGTAGAAAATTAATCTTCTTGAATTATTTTATTTAAAGTTGAACTACTCTGTAAAAAAATCATTTGTTGCTGTTGATAATTTATAACTTTATTTGAAAATTCAACTATTTGGTTGAAAATTCATATTTTTCTTGCAAATTTAACTATTTTGATAGCAATTTCAACGGTTTCGTTGACAATTAAATTATTTATTGGCAGACTCAACTATTTGGTGGAACATTTTTTGCTTTGTTGAAACATCATATTTCCGGGTTGAAAATTCAGATAATTCGTCTTTCTCGTTTCAGAATTCCTTAATTTTGTTGATACTTTGTCTTTTTGGAAAGAACATTAATCTTCTATTTTATTAGTAAAAATAAATTTTTTATCTGAAAATTTAACTATTCCATTTTTGGTTGAAATCTATTCGTTTTAATTTGAAAATTCAAATATTTGGTAGAAAATTCATCTTCGTAGTTGAAAATTTATCTTTATAGGTTGAAGTTTCAACTATTTTGTAATGGAAGTGTTTGATTAAATAAATAAATTTTTAAATAATGTTAACTAATATTTGAAGCGTATTGTAGTGAATTCAATTAGGTACCTACGTTAATATTATTTGAAAGAATTTATTCTGCTACTCTTTCCCTATTTTCGTGGCTATGAATTCTAATATTATGTTTTTAATTACGTTGGGAGGGGGGGGGGGGGTATAGCCCAAACTTGGTAATGTAGTTTATGGACGGCACCTTAAAGTGACCACTTTAAAATGCACATTCTTCGATCATGATGAAAATTTCGGTTAAGGATTGTGATGTACTGGAAAAGTTGTTTTAATAAATAAAATGTTTCTACAGTTTAGACTCTTTTTTTTAATTTCAGGTCGGTGCAGAATTTACTGCATGATGTTTTTGTCCTCAGAAGTAAAAAGGCTAACATTCCAGCATATGAAATATTTAAATTATGACAGGTTCTACTACATATATAAATTTATAATTTTAAAAATTTCTTTTTAGAGCCGAGGAGTGCTTCAAAGAAAGTAAGAGGAAGACCAGAGGGTAGTTTTTCAAAACACCATAAGGAGTATGGTCTAGTCCCTCGAGGTCAACAATTGGAAACCCAGAAATTTCTCACGACTGACGTCAAGATTGAAAATGATTCGGATGCCGTTGATCTAACTTACGAGACAGAATGTATAGAAATCGAAAGTATAGATATCAAAGAAGAAATAATTGAAGGTAAAATTCATTCTTCGTATAAAGGAAATATCTTAATTTATAGAAAATGCAAACCTTCAAACTATATTTTAATCACGTTTTAGTTCCAGGGAGTTCTTCGAAGGAATTTGTAGTACAGGATAACAATGAAGAGTGCGCATCGAAAATTCAAGAATCAAAGACCGAAGCCTTGAAGAAATACAAATGCGAAAAATGCGAAAGAAGATATAAATATAAACGTACTCTAGTTCAACATGTGCGTTGCGAACACGACACACTCTATGTTCCCAAATGGAAATGTCCTTTTTGTATTTATATATCGCACAATAAGAGCCATCTTAGTCGTCACATGAGTCGTAAACATTCAAAGCAAAATCCCCACGTTAAGTCAGAAGCGAAACACCAATGTGACGAATGTGGAAAAAGATACACCTACAAATATAAATTGATGTGTCATAAAAAGTACTTTTGTATGGCCAAAAGGAATAACTTAAGTCAAACATAGGGAAACATATCAATAAACATCATCTTTCATAATTGAGGGCCCGGATCAAAGAACTGGTTATAACTTTATGGCGCTCAGAGTGAAGAGACCCCTGGCCGCTTGAATTGAAGCGAACTTCAGAGGGACCCCCACTCTAGGCGCCAGAAATTTATAACCGGTTCTTTCATCCGGGCCTTTGCAATTCGCAATATCATCTTACAACAAAAAACGACTCTTTAATCAATATATTACATGCTAATTTACAGTAACATGTATTCCTTATTCCAATAATCCTTGTTCCTTATACCAGTTAAGTGAAAGTTTGTTAAAATAACAAATGTACTGGAAATATTGTATTAATAAAAAAATTGTTTCTAGATTTTAGACTCTTTCTTTTGAATATAAGATTGATACGGAATTTACTGCACGATCCTTTTTTTCTCCGAAGTATAAAATCTAACATTTTGGCGTATGAGACATTTTAATAATGATACATTCTATTATATGTTTTTAATTTTTAGAAATTTTTTCAGGTCCGAGCTGTGCTTCAAAGAAAGTAAGAGAAAAAGCGAAAGGTGGCGCTTTTCAATATCAAATACCTTTTTCAAAACATCAGAAAAAAAATGCAACTGGAAAATTGATGACAACTGGCTTTTTCTTTCAAAATTGTTCGGAACCTATTGATCGGACTTTCAAGCTTGAATACATAGAGGATGAAAATATTGATATCAAGGAAGAAATCGTTGAAGGTATCTCATATCCAGTATCTCTTACAAAATTAATTACAATTAAGGGCTGATAAAAGTAATCAGAATTTGAAAATGTTCAGCAAAATGTTATTCATTTTTTTTCTCACGCCGGGCGTAAATTGGTCTTTTTTTTCTTTTAGCGTTTCGTTTATCGAGGGAATTTTGAGCAGGCAAAAACTTCTCGCTACAAAAATTTGGAGAAACGCATGATAATGTTTTCTGGAAAGTTTTATAGAAAAATATTCGATGGTTTAGGCGCAGTAATGATTTTAGTTAATAATAGTGCTCGAGTTTCGAGTATAGCATAGGCGGGGGCGAACCGCTGCGCTGAGTTACGTTGAGCCACTAGCGAAACACCGTGACTCAGTGGTTCGCCCCGGAGCGTATGGTATACTCGAAAACTCGCGCGCTGTTATAAACTAAAATCATTACTGCGCCTAAACTGTTGAACATTTTTCCCTGAAACTTTAAAAAAAAAAAAAAACGTTATCATACCTTTCTGTGAATTTTTGTTGCAAGAAGTTTTTGCTTGCTGAAAATTCCTTTTATAAACGAAACGCGTCAAAAAATGAATAACATTTTTGTAAACAAACATTTTGAAATTCTGATTACTCTACCATTAATTATGCTTTATTTACAGAAGGTTCATCGAAAAAAGTTGCAGGACAAAAAGGGAATAAGCAGTTCGAATCGAAAATTCAAGAATCAAAAACTGAATCCGTGAAGAAATACCCATGTAACAAATGCGAAAAAACATACGTATGGAAAGAAAGTTTACGTCAACATCAGCATCGCGAACATGGCATACTTCCTTTTTCCAAATTATACGAATGCAGTTTTTGTGATTTTGTGTCTAATAATATTGACAATGTTAGACGTCATATGCGTAGAAAAAATTTGGAAAATCACCCCCAACAACCAAAAGAGAACTATGAATGTGACGCATGCGGAAATACGTACGCCCACAAATGTACTCTGAAGCGTCACAAAAAGTACGCGTGTACTCAGGAAACATTTTTTTTCTGTGACTACTGTGGTCATAAAGAATATCTTAAATCAACAATAAGCAAGCATATCATAAGGAACCATCTTTCGTAATTAATTACAACAAATTGCGACGCTTTACAATTCGTAAACCAACTTATTATAAAAATTTGTTTTCAGTCAATCATCTGAATTAATTTCCAATTGCACTATTTTAAGGGCATATTATGAACTATGACGTCACCAATTGAAAATTAGAAGGCGAAAAAAATATATGGGAAAGGGGTAAATTCGTGACTTGATGAAATATATTTGTTTATTATTTACTATTGATGTTCAAATTTTTGTTGTTTTTGACGGCTCACAAGGGCAGGTTCAGACATGATTTTTTTCAATTTGTACTTTTTTGATGAAAGGAGATTCATATTTCCAAGTGCCAAGATGTAATATTTAGCCAGTTTCGAAAAAGTGGAATAAAAGGTACGGTTGTCTCAAACGAGAGATGATAAAAATTCAACATAATTCTTCAGCAAATATTATTTGTTCAATTTTAATCACTTTTGTAAAGAAAATAAGTAAATAATCTCTTAAATAATTAAAAATTAAGTTTAAAACACATTTTTTTCAAACTGTCTCAGGGTTTTGTTGAAATGACAATTTTTATCGCAAATGAAAATAAATATTTAAAAAAAAATCAAGAGAACAAAATTTATACCCTACTATTTTTAATATCACTAACTATATTTGTATATTTGTACTTTTCTGTCAAAATGAGAAACAGATTTGTAAGGAATGTTTTCTCCGAAACAATAAGCCATGATTTATTAAAATTCGACAATTTTTAAAATATCGGTAAGAAGCGGCAGTAAGAAAAATTCAATTACAAAAAATATTGCTAAAATAGACGTTTTTTGTAAGTTTTGACATTTTTTCATTAAAAATCATGTTTTTTTATTTGAAATGACATCATCTGTGATATTCTTTTTATTCTTAAAACCATAGAAAAACTATTTTTTTATGGTAAAGGGCCATTTTTGAAAAAAAAAATTATTTCAAGAAATCGAAAAAAGTAGTTTTTCCATGATTTTAAGAATCAAGATAATATTATATATGATGTTATTTCAGAGAAAAAAACTGTATTTCGAATGACAAAATTTGAAAACTTATATAACATATTTATTTATTTAAATTTTAATTAATGAAGGCTTTTTTTTGGTGGGGGGGGGGGGTATTCTCTAGAACTTTACTGTTTCCAATTTCGAAAGACAATTTTTTTTATGGCTGAAATCCTTAAAACCTATAAAAATTCAATTACAAAAAGTATCCTTCGGATAATTATTTTTCGTAATTTTTAAACTGTTTAAAAAAAAAAATTTTTTTTGTCATAAAACATGACTGGGAATATCATTTTAATTCCTAGCATCATAGAAAACTTTTTTTTTTTAGAGACCGGATTTTTAGCACAGCTACCTTAAGAGGTAAAAATTCATTCTTCATAGTTTTATACGACCAAAAATATGAGAGAAAGTTTGTTTAAAACAAATCCTAGAATAGTTTTTTCTTCTAAAAAGATCTTATTGTTTATATCTGTTTATGATTTAAAAAAAGTTTTCGGCGAAGTGTATAATAATATATGATTAAAGAAAAACCTCTTTTTAATCATAGAAAGAAGTGAACAATACCATTTTTCAAGAAGAAAAAACTATACTCATGATATTTAAATTATATTTCATGTGTTCTATTTTTTTTTCTCGTGGAAAAAAAACTGGCTAAAACCAATTTTTACCTCCTAAAATGGAAAAATCAAGGTTTTAAAAAAAATATAGGTGACATCCAAAAATATTAAGGAGGTCTTTTGCAGTCATTTTTGCAAGAAAATATTTTTCTTTCTTGACTTTTTTTCATATCTCGCCTTATTTTCGCAAAAAAACTAGAAATTTTGAATTTCTCATATTAAAAAAGGGACTTTTTCAAAAACGGCCAGGACAAATTATAATAATAGCATTTCATTAAAAACAGTACGAATAAAAAAAATCAACGGCCATACCACGCTGAAAAACCCAGTTCTCGTCAGATCACTGAAGTTAAGCATCGTTGGACGCGGTTAGTACTTGGATGGGTGACCATTCAAGAATACTGACATGAGTGCTGTTGGCACATCGTGGGTGTGGTGAGCCCACACTTGTAGTTATTTATAACTACAAGAAAAACCTAGAAACACTACCCGAATCGGGTAGTGTCACGCCTACCCTGAAAGGGAAATGGTTTAATGGTATACGTCATAGCCTCCCCGTGTCAGATAGGTAACAGAGCTTTCAAAATGTGCAGAATTGCTTAAAAGCTTACCATAAAATGTATTCTTTTATGTAGTTCGTTTGTTAATAATTAATCAATACTGGTCCTATGTTTTTCTTTTTATTTGAAATTGTACTGAAAAATAAAGGTATCATTATAAGTCTGCCTTTCTGTATTAAAACAGTACCCCCAAGAAATAGTCCCACATTAATTTTTTGCATGATGAATACAATTTTAATATTGCTTTTTGAATTAGAAGCGGATCAAACTAAAAATAAAATATCAAGGTGGTTTTTCATTTCTCCTGAGCATGATTCGCATGACATTTTATGTTATGTTAAAAAACTACTCAGCTGTGCTTAACTTACTGTAGTTCGCTAACGCCTATCATTTTTCAATCTAACGTTAGAAAATTAAAACGGTACACATATAGGCTTCAAAATAGGACTTTAAAAGTGCTCTTTAATTTTAAGAGATCCATAGGTCCTTCAACCATTCCACTTTTTCTGACTCCATTGTTATTATGAAAAAGTTGGATATTCAAGCAAAAAAGATGTAATACAAAAAATTTGTATTTGCATTTATAATTTTTTGAGTTGTTTTTCAGATTCTTTAATGTGGTGTACAGTTATAACGAAGAGAGGAAAAGGAAGGCCAAGAGGTAAAGCTAAAAAATCATGTAAAAGGACAGGAAGACCATGTATGGGTCCATATATATGTGAAACGTGTCATGCCATTTTTAAATATAAAGTTGATTTTTCGAGACACCAGAAAGAAGAACATGGTATGCAGCCTACACCTAACAAAAAGATATCAACTGACAATGCTTTTGAAAATAAGTCTGAAACCATAGCTCGGACTTTTCATAGTGAATTTATCAAAGAAGAAAATATAGATATCAAGGAAGAAATCATTGAAGGTAAAACTTTCAGCTTTGCAGTGAAAAATATCTAACAGGGTGTCTACTAATTCAGGGCCCGGATCAAAGAAGGGATTATAACTTTCGGGCGCTCAGTGATGTTCCGACACTGCCCACCACTTTAGGCGCCAGAAAGTTATAACTAGTCTTTTATCTAGGCCTTCAATTTTCGTGCACCAAATTCCCGGTGTTCCCAGTTTTCTTTTTGCGGTTTTAGATATTAGATCTCTTAACCCATTAAGTCCCAACTGGACAAATTTTCACAATGGATTTCAACGCTTGTATTTTCTGTGAAAATGAGTTGTGAAAAATATGAAAATAAGCGTTTCCGACGTAAAATTTAATAAAATTTCAGAATATATGATCAGATTTTTTGAAAAATTTAACTGTCAAAAACTGTATATGATTTTTTCAAAAAAAACATGGTTTAAAAAAAAAAATGTTGTTTATGTCAATCTTTCACTTTCATAACATTTAAAATTTAACGTTTGAAGTACAGAAATCGTGTCCTCGAGACGTAAACTTGAAAATTTCATGGTTTAAATTTTGAAAAAATAAGTGAAAGCACACAAAATGGCGGCTGGAACGCGGAAAAATCGTTAAAATCTTACGGAATTTTTTACTCGACAATGGTGGACTTTAGACGAAAATTTTACTGAAGAAAAAGTTCTTAGAATTGATCAAAGAATACACTGGAATTTTTGCAGAATTTTTTGAAGAATTTTTGAATTTTTCAAAATCGGAAAATTTTGAAAAATTGAAAAAGTCTCCAAAAAATTCTGGAAAAATTCCAGTGTATTCTTTGATCAATTCTAATAACTTTTTCTTCAGTAAAATTTTCGTCTACAATCCATCGTTTTCGAGTAGAAAATTTCTGAAGTTTTCAACAATTAATCTGTGGTTTTCCTGTTCATTTGAAGTTCCCGTACCAAATTCTGCTATTTTTACGAAAGTATCCAATGAAACTCACAATACACTGCAGTCCCGCTTTATCAGCAGTTTCGGCGGTACCCTCAATGGCCTCTGTGATGAATCGGGACTCTCTAAACCGTTCTTCTTCTCCTTCTTTCGCGTGGCTTCTTATAGTGCCGAGCCGTAAACATCGCAACACCGCTGATCTTTCAAGCTTCTCTCTCTCGCCCCCTTGGACCACCTTATCAGATATACCAAGACCAGATGAAGCGGGACTGCAGTTTAGTATCAAATAAAACTCGAAAAAATGTATTTAGAAAATTTTTTTTGGATGGTGGTCATCACTTGTATTCTTTTGGAGAGTGAAAGTTTCGGAATTGTTTACTCGAAAACGATGGATTGTAGACGAAAATTTTACTGAAGAAAAAGTTATTAGAATTGATCAAAGAATACACTGGAATTTTTTCAGAATTTTTTGGAGACTTTTTCAATTTTTCAAAATTTTCCGATTTTAAAAAATTCAAAAATTCTTCAAAAAATTCTGAAAAAATTCCAGTGTATTCCTTGATCAATTCTAAGAACTTTTTCTTTAGTAAAATTTTCGTCTAAAGTCCACTATTGTCGAGTAAAAAATTCCATAAGTTTTTAACGATTTTTCCGCGTTCCAGCCGCCATTTTGTGTGCTTTCACTTATTTTTTCCTTATTTAAACCATTACATTTTCAAGTTTACGTCTCGAAGACACGATTTTTGCACTTCAAACGGTAAATTTTAAATGTTATGAAAGTGAAAGATTGACATAAACAAAAATTTTTTTTTAAAAAACCATGCTTTTTAAAAAAAAATCGTATACAGTTTTTGACAGTTAAATTTTTCAAAAAATCTGATCACAAATTCTGAAAGTTTATTAAATTTTACGTCGGAAACGCTTATTTTCATATTTTCCACAATTCATTTTCATAGAAAATACAAGCGTTGAAATCCGTTGTGAAAATTTGTCCAGTTGGGACTTCATGGGTTAAGGTAAATGTCCCAGTAATCGTGACTTTAGTCCCAGTAATCGTGATGCCAATTTTCTTGCTTTTTATTTAATTTGAACGAATGTAATTTCTATTTGCCACTATAAAATGCTAAAAATAAATGGGGGTTATCATTAAATGTTACTTTTAACATATCTTTTTAACATTATATTTGAATTATATCCAAATTTCACGATTATTGGGACCGTCACGATTACTGGGAGATTGACCTCACTAGAAGTAATCACAATTGCTGATTTCTTAATTACCTGTGTACATTTGGTTAACATGACAGTTTTTTTTTTCTAAACATATTTTTGGGTAATGATGTTTAAAGCTTAGATATAATTTTTAATGTCTTTGGTATTAGTGATTAATTAATGATTCATTATTGAAGGGTAATTATAAAAAAACTATTTTTTATCATGGGAGTTTAATTATAATTACATGTCTTTAAAACATAGTTAATGTAAAATTCACTTGGTATTAAAACAAGTAATTTCTATCAGGGTTTGTTCGTAATAAATCTTCAATAATTAATCAATTTATTAATCACTAATACAAAATAAATTGAAAACCATAAAACGCTTCTAAATTTTCTTTATAGATTTTCAAAAATTCTCTTTTTGTTGAAATATTTTGAAATCTTTTCAATTTTTAATTGTCCCTGAAAAAGACGAATTTTCTACAAAATGGTTGAATCTTCCACTAAAAAAGATTATTTTTTAACCGGATACGAAGAAGATTAATCTTCATCTAAATTGATGAATTCTCATAAAAAGAATTATTTTTAACAAAGTAGTTCAACTTTTAACCAAGTTGTTGAATTTTCAACCAAAAACTTTAAAGTTTCAACGAAAAATGTAATAATCGATATTTCAACTCAAAAATATTTTTATTTTAAGTTAGAAAGAGATGAATTCATAAAAAAGAGTTGAATTTTCAACACAAAAATTTCCTTTTCAACCAAGTAATTGAATTTTCTATCAAAAAGATGAATTTTCCACAAATAACATTAATTTTCTTCCAAAAAAAAGATATTTTCAACTAAAAAGGCGTCAGAAAACAAACAGAAATGGAATAGCTTAATTTTCAGTTTAAAAAATTAATTTTCAACAACAAAAAGACGAACTTTCTTGAAACTTATAAAAATTCTTATATAGATTAAAATTTTTGTTCGAAACCTTAAAAAATTTTAATTTTGTTTTACATTTTTCTAAATATTTTCAAATTTTAGATTATATATAATTTTAAATGAAATTTAAAAGAAATTTAGAAAAAAAATTTGCATTATTAGAATAATTGCCTTAAATTCTTCTGGATTCTTTTGTAACAATTTGGGAAATCTTTTAAAGTGGTTTGCAAAGTTTTTAGACATTCTAACATCTAACCTTTTCGTTTAAAATCTTCAACAATCTACATTTTGTTTAACATTTTAAAAATCTTTTCAAGTTTTAAATTATTTTGAATCTTTTTAAAACTTCTCAATATCTGTTGAACTACCTTGAATTTTTCCTACAATTTTTGAATTGTGCAAAATTGATTTGAAACATTTTTCAATTTTCTCTTAAAATTAATTTTAAAAAAATCATTTGAAAATTTTCTAGGAATCTCAAGAATTTTTTTTCTCTTTAAATCTTGCAAAATTCTTCAAAATCTTATTAAGATTAAAATTATTTCTGAATGTGTTTAAAAATTTTAAACTTCTAAATGTGTTTTGAAATAATACAGTTTGCAACCAAAATTTAAAATCCCGTGAAATAAAAAAATTGTCTTAAAATTTTCAAGTTTTTTTTTTGACATATTTTGAAATCTTCAAAAATTAAAATTGCTTCTTTAAAATAAAATCTAAATCATATTAAGTTTTCCTAGAAATCTTATTGTTGATATCGGTATTTTTTTTTATTGCCGGTACTGAAATAAATTTTATTATGATATTATGATCGAGTAGAAAATTTGTTATCTGTATTAATAGATACAAAAACTGAAAAGAGTCACAGAAAGTCATATTGTTACAGTTTTTCTTACTATTAATAAAAAAGATCACATTTTCTAAAACCTTAAATGTGATTCCTGGCTGGAATTTGTATTCTAGGTTAATTCTCGGTTTTCCTGATTAGTAGACACCCTAATCTAAATGAAAAATCACAATAATAACAAATTTCAAATAACAATTTAATTATTTTATAGTTTCAGAGAGTTCTCCGCAAAATATTGTAGAAGAAGAAGACAACAAAAAGTGCAAGTCGATTATTCAAAAATCAAAGAAGAGGGCACACAGAAAATACAAATGCGAAAAATGCGAAAAAAACTTTCTACGGGAACGTAATTTACGTCAACATCAGCATCTGGAACACGACATGCTCCCTTTTCCCCTTTGCGATCCATCCTTATGTGTTTTCTGTGGTAACATACCGAAACCCAAGAATATTAATCTTCGCCAATCAAGTCGTAAAGTGTCCCGATATTACAATGAAAACCCAAAACCAAACTATGAATGCAAAGATTGTGGAAAAACTAATGATTATAAACGTTTTATTTGTTTGATTTGTGGTTATATAGCGAGATATAAAATAAATGTATCGTACCATATGAAGGCTCACCATCTTAAGTAATGATGTGTGCAAAACTTCGATCCTTCATATCTAATCATAATACAGTAGACTCTCACAAAGCGCCCGGTGCTCGGGACCGAGGTCCTCACTAAGCGCCTGCTTAGTTAAGCCACGCCCCTGATACTTGGCGGGAAATATCTGTGAGACGCATTGGCGAATTATTTGAATATCGTCTCGCGCAGACGCGTCCAACCAACGCTCAAGGCGCTTACCGAATTTAGAGGTAATGGAAGGGAGAGGCACTCGGCGAGAGAAGGCGCCTTGTGGAAAAGGCGCTATGTGAGAGTCTACTCTAACGAGCTTTCAATCAATATACGTGCTAATCAAAGATATATTTGTATTGAATTCTAATAAAATAATACTGTTTCGATTATTTAGAAACTTCCTTTTTATTTCCAGTTGAATCGTAACTAACTGCATGATCCTCAGTGTGAAAAGTAGGAAACTGAGAATTCTCATAGGGAATTCTCATAGAGTCTGTTCAGACTCAAGAATATGAAAAATGTATATCAAGTTCCACATTTCTCATAATTTGAATTGATTTTCAGATCGCAGCTCCGTGGAATCAAGGAATGCTGCAAAGAAAAGAAAAGGAAGCCCAAAAGGCCAAAAGTATATTTGTCCAAAATGCGGGGTCATTTTTAAAAATAAATTCTTTTTTTTGACTCACCAAAAGGATCATGATCTAAAAGTGGAAGATCAGAAATTTTTCATAACTGACATTAAAATAGAAAATGATTCGGAAGCCGTGGATATGATATACGAGTTTGAATACATCGAAATTGAAAATGTAGATGTCAAGGAAGAAATAGTTGAAGGTAAATTTCCTCTTCGCAATAAGAAAATACAGGCCTCGGGTCTTGCGACTTATTCGACTTATTTTAAGTTGAAAACGTTTAAAATCGATTAATTTCAAATTCAATTACTGTCTTCACGCTCTATCCCCTTTTTTTCGTTTTTTCACGTAAATGTAAGCTGAATTAATAGAAACCCATAAGAAAATCTAAATATTTTTGGTGAAAGGTTCATTCTTTTTGGTTAAAGCTTCGATTATTTGGATGAAAATTTAATTATTTTGTTGAAAATTAATATCTTATTGGTTGTAAATGTAGCAAACTGTTTTGCTGAACATTAGCCTTTTTGGATAGAAAATTCATCCTTTTGGATTGAAAATTCCTTCCTTGTGGTAGAAAAGTAATGTCTTTAAGCTAAAAATCAACTTTTTTGTAGAAAATTCAACTGTCTTCTAAAAAGTTCGTCCCTTCGCTTAAAAAAATATATTTTTTCAAATTTATTTGGCTGAAAATTCATTTTTCTTCGTTGAAAAAGATCTTTTTTGTTGAAAATTCAACTTTTGAAGTTTATAATTCAAATCTTGAAAAAAAATTCGTTACTTTTGCTTAAAAGTTCTGAACTATTTGATTGTAAACGCAATTGTTTGGTAGAAAATATATATTTTTTTTAATTTAACTAGTTGCATGAAAGTAAATTTTTCGGATTTAGAAGTCAACTGATTTCTAAATAATTCGAATTTTAATCTTGAAAACTACAATGTTTTGTTAAAATTTGTCTCTTTCGATTGAAAATTCAACTACTTTGTGAAAATGCAATATATTACGACTTGAAATCCTAGAAATTTAAAACGTTTCAAATTGAATTCAATATTGTATCTATATTAATTTTATTAATATTTGTATTTAAATTTTAATTAATTTTTATTTATTTAAAATGTTCAAAATGAAAGTTCCTGAACATCAAAATTAATGTAAATTACGAACTTCTCTGATTTGAAAATAATCTAAGTTGGCAAGTTTAATAGTTTAGAAATAAATATTTCAAACTCAGATTCAGAATCCATCAAGCTGAATGAACTATTGTCAAAAGATTGTTTTAACTCTAAAGTTTATTTTGATTGTAGAAAGAATATTAGAAAATTAAAGAGAAATATGTACTCTATATTCCTAAACTAATATATTTATTATGTCAGTCATTCAGCGTTTGATACTGTTTTTTTTTTCATTATCTTAACAAATTTAATGCGAGTTTTCATGGAATTTTTTCGAAATTCCATACGACGGGCTGGGTTACAGCCAAAAGTATGATGGGGGGACCTTCAGCTGAAGGTGGGATCCGAACCACCAAAACGCCCAACCGCCACCAAGGCTCCTCCTTCACATCCTCCAATTTATTATTATTATTTGATTATTTATATTATTTTTTACACCAAACGCTGTTATTTTTAGTCATCTTATTATTCAGCGTAAAGTTCCTTTTCAGCGTAAATGATATTGTTTCTTTTCAGTATATTTTAATAAAAGCTTGTTTTTTTTTTTAATTATTAGACGGTTTTTCTTCGCGCGTTCGATCCGAGCCCTGCAAATATCGTATGATCGGAAATACAAAATTGCAAATTATATTTTACTTATTTTTTAGTTCCAGAGTGTTTTTCGGAGGAAGTGCCAGTGGAAGAAATAAATGAAGAGTTCGAATCTGAAATTCAAAAATCAACGCAAGTGAGACACCAATGCAAAATATGCGCACGATCCTATTCATGCAGACCTAATTTAGTTCAACATATGCGTTTTGAACACAGCAATCTTCCATGTCGATTTGTATGCGACATTTGTCATTATACGACGCATTTTAAAGGCCATCTCACTAAACATATACTTTGTAAACATTTAAAAAATGACCACGATATGCCAGAATTAAAATATAAGTGTGAAGAATGTGAGAAGAGTTACGCTCAGAAACAAAGTTTACTTCATCATAAAAATCGCTTCCACTGTGAAAATCCTCTTTTCAAATTCCATTGTAGCTTATGTGATTATATGACGCACTATAAGAATCATCTTCGTCGTCATATAAGTTGTAAGCATTTAAAAAATCCTTACGATTTACCAAAAACGAAATATGTATGTGGCAACTGTGGAACCAAATTCGTTCAGAAACGTAATTTACTGAGACATGAAATGTACGCCTGCAAAATGAAAAATAAGTTTAGCGCAGGTGCCGTAGAAAAAGATCCCGCTGATTTTACAGAATAGGGATGGCATGCGTTTTCTGTAATGTTTGCAGAAAGTCTGGTGAAATTTTAGAAAGTTTCTGTAGGATTTACAGAAAGTGTCCATTTTGTAAAACACTTAATTTTTTGAAACCAGCATGAATTCTACTAAAATTCTCAAATTTATATGTAAATTTTATAAAAAGATATTGCAAACAATTGAGATTTTCAATGTTTAAAAAAATATATTTATAACTCCTGAAATAATGAAAAATTTTCTTATAGATTTTAAGCTTATTCTAAAGGGAAATTTCCACAAAATATTGATGATAAATTGATAATATTGTGCAAAATTTCCGTCACGGGACAAGAAATTGAACTTGAAAATAAAATACTGTGAAAATTCAAACATTTGTGAAAAAAAATGTATAAAAAATAAATGGATGATTTTTATTAAACGTCTATAGAACCTAAATTATTATTAAAAATTTAATTTAAAATAAATATTTTCTATGTATAAGGATTTTTGGATTTTCACATTTTATTATCAATTCAAAGTATTGTCTCTTGACAAGAAAAGTTAATAAAACATTATTAATGTATAAGCAATATTCAGTCGAAATTTCCCTTCAAAATAATAAAAAAGCTTTTAACTTTTATTTATTATTTATTTATTTATTTTTGAAGTTATTAATATTTTTTTGAACATTCAAATTTGAATCATATTTGCAATATCGTCCTACAGAATTAATATAATTTCTTCATTCTCGGCTTACTTAGAAACAGAATTTTAGTATATTTAAGTATATTTCGTGCTATTTTCATTAAAGAATCGAATCAACAAGTGAATTAACAGGATGGACCAAAAAACAGTTTCTAATT
>CAKNYM010050252.1:330117-386165 GCA_932195095.1 Andricus curvator
CCTCTTATCTTCGGTTGGCATGCTAAGCGGGAAAAATCCTGTTGTTTAGAAAAACAAACATTCCAGTAAAGAAATTGATATAATGTGAATTTCTCATATTTCGAATTATTTTCAGATCTATTAACCACTTCCATCGATTATATGGGAAGTCAGAAATTGTTAACAAATGACATTAAGTTGGAAAATAATTCGAAGGCCATGGATCCGTCTTACGAGCCAGTATGCACTGAAATCGAAAGTATAGAAATTAAGGAAGAAGTCATTGAAGAAATCATTGAAGGTAAATTTCATCTTTATAGTAAAAAATATTTCAATCAAAGATACCAAATACGAAACTGCTAATTGTATTTTAATCCTCTTTTAGTTCCAGAACATTCATCGGAAACATTTGCAGAACAAGATAGAAATGATCAGTACGCATCGGAAACTCAAGAAACAACGAAAGAGCCAGAAGGCAAATACAAATGCAACAAATGCGGAAAAATATATAAATGGAAACGCAATTTACTTCAACACGACCAGATCGTACACAGTATAGTTCCCTCTTGCAAATTATTCCAATGCGAAAACTGTAATTATGCATCTCATTATAAGAGCGATCTTCTTCGCCATATAGGTTGTAAACATATGAGACAAGCGAAATTTAAGTGTGACGGATGTGGAAACAGTTATGGCCGCAAAGATTCGCTGCTAAATCATAAAAAGTACGCTTGTAAGAAGCAGGAGCCGCGTTTTACTTGCAAAATCTGTGGTTATAAAGCCAGATACAAAAGAACTTTTTCGCAGCACACCATGAAGCACCAACATAAGTAATTGTTTACACGCATTTCATGTAATCACTGAAAAAAATGTTTGGTTCGATCAGCAAACAATTTGATTCCTATAGAAGCAAAAGGCTAACATTTTGCGTGGACAAAAAAAAATGTTGGTCTTTGCTATAGAACTACTACTAGAACTGCTACATTTTTTTGATACAGAAGCGACAAAATATTTTGTTCATCTCAATAAAAATTTCATTACAATAACCAAAATGATGGGCAACCATAATATTTGGTTTATTCTATAGAATTTTCTTGTACACAGTTGTATATGAAGTACTTATAACACTGCGTAACTACCATCCCTTTAGAATTTGTAATGTTCTGACTCTATTACGCGTATGAGTATTTTTGAAATATGCAAATCCAACTAAGATGACATGTAGTTGGAAAATTCCATTAATAAAATAATAACTGTACTACAGTGTTCATTTTATTTAAATTGGATCGTAATTTCTGTATCTTTGTTCTTTTCTGGCTTCCTAAATACGGGAGTATCACAAAATTCATATAGGCATTTCTAATTAAAAAACATTTTTTTTAGGTACTAGGTGTGCTTCAGAGAAAGTAAGAGAAAGATCAAAAGGTGAAGTTTTTGAATATCAAGTACCCTTTCTTAAAACACCAAGAACATCGTATACTGCCGAACCCGATCGCATTATAAAAATATTATTTTGCTTTTTTAAAATAATTTTTTTTTTGTGTTTCAGGAATTTTCGTATTTTGGAATTTTTGATTTTTTCGCGATTCTTGAACGTTTTATATATCACGAAAAAAATGTTCCCATGAAATGAAATAAAAATTTTATATACATTTTGTTCAGAATGTTATGTTCGTTGTTGTATTGAGGGTCAGGTAAATTTGAAACAATTACATTGTTTTTTGGACACACAATAGTGGCCCTAATCATTGAATTTAATCAAATCTGTAAAAATTATAATAAATTTAGCAATAAGCTTATTAAATTTTCTTTTTTTTTTTCAGTTTGCCAAATTTGGAATTTTCAAATCATAATAGAAAACAGAAGATATTAACCGATATCAATTTTTTTGCTTTTTACGGAAATCAAACCAAAATTTTTTCTACGCTCAAACTTTTTATCTATAAACCGGACATAAAATGTACGTCTTTAAGTTGAACGTCTCAATAATCGTGACGACAATTTTCTTGCTTTTTATCTAATTTGAATTGATTGAAATTCCATTTGATACTATAAAATGCTAAAAAGAAATGGGTTTTATCATTAAATGTTATTTTTAACATATTTTTTAGCAATATATTCAAATTATAACCAAATTTCACGTTTTCTGGGACATTCACCTTTATATATTTTCAATATTCAATTAATAAGATGGCGCTACATTTGTCTTTTTAGTTAAATTGGTTAAAACTTCGCTGCATGAACTTCTTCCCTTCGACAAGTTTCTTAATTGTGAAAAGTACTGATGTGTAGAAGAGCAATCATCCCAGAGCGTAAACAAATTGATATATTGTGAATTTTTTGTATCCATTTCTAATCTTTCGAATTATTTGCAGATCGACTGATAAACTCCATGGAACCCATAGGAATTCAGAACTTCACAAGAGACATCAAGTTGGAAAATAATTCGGAAATCAAGAACCATACCTACCACCTTAAATGCATGGAAGTCCCAAGTCTAGATATTAAGGAAGAAATCATTGCAGGTAAACTTCCATCTTCAGAGTAAAAAAAAAATAGTTAAAGTAGGCGCAGCGCACCTACAAAAAAGGGTTTCGTAGCATATTAAGACGTTAAGTGAGACGTTCAAACCTCCCCCTTCCATACTTTTCCTCCCTTTCTCCCCCACTTTCTCCTCTCCTCCCTTAATTCCCCTCCCCTCACTTCGCCCTTCGCTTCCCGTCTCTTCCCGCACTTCTTCCTTCTCTACATTCCCCTCTCCTCATTTCCTTAGCTAACAGTTCCCTACCACTACTTCCCTTCCCCTACTCACCCGCACTACCCTACTGGCCCGCCGTTCACTTCCCTCACTACCTTCCCTCCCTACCAATCATTTCCCTTACTTTCCCTTGCTAATTTCCCCTCACTTCTTCTACTTACACTTACCCCATTTTTCCTCAATTCCTCTACTTTCCCTTCCTACATTTTCCCTACTTCCCCTCCGCTAAGTTTTCCTTAATTCCTCTACTTTTCCTTTGTCCGAATTTCCTCTCACTTCACCTACCCTCATTTTCTATACTTCCCATCATAATTTCCTTTCTCTTCCCCCTCTCCTCATTACTCTCACTTCTCCTACTTCCGATTCACCTAGGTGCCTCTCAATTCCCCTATTTCCTATCTTCTCATTTCTCCTCCTAGGAAAAAGTACCACGGATGGACACCTGACAAAAACTAAGTGTTTCTACCCCCGGCTACAAAACCATAAAAATATTTTCTTAAGAAATACGAAATAAACAAATTGCACATTATATTTTAACTATGTTTTAGATCCAGAGTGGGTACCTAAGACAGTTGCTGGACGGGAAGGATATAAAGAGCACGCACAGAAAGTTCAGGAATCTGCAAAAGAAGTAAAAGGAAAATACAAATGCGATAAATGTGAAAAAACATATATATGTAAACGTGCTTTGCAGCAACATCAGCGTATTGTACACAGTAAATTTCCCCCTTCCAAATCGTTCGAATGCAAATTCGGGGATTATGTATGTAAATTTAAAAGCGACCTGCTTCGTCATATCAATTGTAAACATTTAAAACAAAAAACATTCATTTGTGGCGAATGCGGAAAGTCTTACCGCCGGAAAGATTCACTTGATTATCATAAAAAGTACTCGTGTAAGCAGGAGCCGCATGGAATTCGTAACCGTATGACAAAAAATCGTCCTAAAATTTTAGAAGCGAATTATATTTGCGACGAATGTGGAAGCAGATACACTAACAAAAGTACTTGGCAGCGGCATAAAAAGGTTCCATGTAATAATAAAGTGCCAAGATTTGTTTGCATTCATTGTGATTATAAATCGATGGCAAAATCAAATTTAAGGCGGCATATCATGAGGCGTCATCTTTCTTAATTATGTAGTATTATGTAGTTAATATTTTAAGGATTTTTTTTCTTATCGCATATATTCAAAACCCTCGTTTTGCCACCGTTTACAGACTTCGAAAATAGTCGATTTCGCATCGTGAGCGAAGGCGATGAGCAAAATCCCCAACATCGATGAGCAAAATGCTTTCACCGGTGAGCAAAATGCTCTCCATGGTTTCCAAAATATTTTGCTCACCTCTTTTACGACTAGTGCCATCTAGGGTCGTAAACGGTTACTATGTTGACACCATGCTGAGTCAGTGAAGTTATATTCGATGTCTGTAAACAGTAGGCAAACTCAGGTTCAGAATTGTAATTTGTGAAGAAAAATATTATTCGATACACGAGGTCTCACGGGCGGGTGGTCAATGCGAGTGTGAAGGTCTAACACGAACTCGAAAGCGAGGCGAATCCGAGCCGAAGATTGATGGTTGTGCCTTCACACTCGCAGTGAGCAAATCGCCCATTTTGGCCTCTTGTATCGAAATATAGTATTTTCTATTTCGCTGTCCAGTAATCAAGGTAGAAGTATTTATTTATTATTCAATTAAGACATTGAAAACTTGTGACTATTGCATGCTTCAATAGACTTATAAGCACTTAAGCATTGTTGAAACATACAAAACACAATTTATACTGACATGTAGATCGAAAATTCTATTAATAAAATAGTAACGTTTCGACGATTTCCATATCAAATAAGTCCAAATTTACTACATGATGCATGCTGATAGTGAAAAGTAGGATTTCCCCATAACAAATAAAATCAAACAGTTTGGAATATGAGAATTTTATTTAGTACACATTTCTAAATAATCTAGTTACTCCAAAGTTTGAAATACAATTTATACCGATATGTGCTGTACCGTACTCATATTTCGAATTATTTTCAGTTCCAGTAAACAACTTCATGGAATTCATGGGAACTCCTAAATTGATCCCAACTGACTTCAAATTGGAGAATAATTCGGAATCTAAGGATCCGAACTTCCACGTAAATTACATGGAAATCGGAAGTCTGGATATTAAGGAAGAAATCATTGAAGGTAAACTTCGATTTTCATGCAGACTTCACTCTTTCTCCTATTCCTCTATCTACCCTCTTTTTAAAGAATTCCTCTTTTTTCACCTGTTTTTAAGAAAATTCCCTCGCACCCTCTTTTTTCGTATTTTTCGCCTAAATGCGAACTGGAATTATTGCAATCCAATTAAAAAATCCGACTATTTTTCATTGAAAGATAATTATCTTTGGTTGAAAAGTCTGCTACATATTATATTTTTGGTTCAGAATTCATCTCTTTTGGTTAATAATTCAATTAATTGGTTGAAAATGTTATCATTTTCTTGAAAATTCGTCATTTTGGATTGGAAATTCATCTTTTTTCGTAAAAAAGTAATCTTTCATGGTTGAAACTGAACTTTTTTGTCAAAAATTCAACTATTTGATTTTTGGTTAAAGTTTAATCTTTTTTGTTTGAAAAAGTCGATCATTTGGTAGAAAATTCATCTTTGTAAGAAAATGCAAAAGTTCAGCTACAAATTCCACTATTTTGTGAAAAATCATCTTTTGGTCGAAAATTCAACTGTTTTGTTGAACATTCGTGTTTTCGGATTGAACATCTATCATTTTAGAATGAAAATTTTTGTTTTTTCAATTTTAACAAAGAAAGATGTATTTTTTGGTCAAAAATGAACTTTTTGTTTTAAAATTATACTTTTTGGGCTGAGAATTCAAGTTTCTTGAAAAAATTAATCTGTTTGACTTGAAAATTTTTCAAATAGTTTTATTTCATTCTTAGACATATTTTTTGATTAAAAAATCGACTATTATATTTGTGGTTCAGAATTCATCTCTTTTTGTTGAAACTCCTACTATGTGGTTGAAAATTTAATTTTTTTGTTTAAAATTGAACTATTATGTTAAAAAGTATTCTTTTTGGTTGAAAATTCAAATTTTGTTGAACGCTTGTCTTTTTTGGACAAAAAATTCGTCCTTATGGATTGAAAAATTCAACTTTTTTGTTAAAAATTCATCTATTTTTTGCAAGAAAATCTTTTTTGAATTAAATTTCAACTATCCTGTTCAAAATTTATCCTTTTTGGTTGAGTTTACTAAGTGTTTTCGATTCAAAATTAAAATGTTTTTTGATGGAAATCTCAACTATATTTTTCGTTAAAAATTTATTTTTATGGGTTGAAAATTCAACAATATAATTGAAAATTCATCGTTCTTGGTTGAATTCAACTGTTTTTTCATGTTAAATTAAAACTTTGTTCCGTTGAAATATCCACTATTAGAGTTTTCGTTGAGAATTCATATTTTTGGGTTTAAAATTCAACTACTTATTTCAAAGTTGAACTGCTTTGTTGAAAATTTGTTTTTTTGGTTGAAATTAACTTTTTTCATTCAAAATTAAAACCTTTTTTGGTTGACATATCAACTATTATATTTTTCGTTTAAAATTCCTCTTTTGTGGTAGAAAAGTCATATTTCTTGGTTGAAAATGAAGTTTGTTGTTGAAAATTGATCTATCTTCTAAAAAATTCGCCTTTTTGGCTGGGAAATTGAAATATTTGGATTTTGGTAGAAGTTTAATGCGTTTTGTTTGAAAAATAGATTATTTGGTTGAATTAATCTTTGTAGGTTGAAAATTCGACTATGTGGTGGAAAAATAATCTTTCTGGGTTTCAAATGTAAGGTTTTCGAAAACATTCGAGTTTTTAGCTTGAAAACAAAATTCTGTTGTTCAAATTTTTTTCTCTTTTGAAAAGAAATCTTTTTTGTTTGAAAATTCAACTATTCTGTTGAAAATGCAATTTATTTGGACTTGAAATCTTAGGAATGTAAAGCGTTTCATATTGAATATAATATAGTAATAACATTAATTTTTCCTGAAAAAATTGATTCCCCTATTATTCACCCTATTTTCCCTATTTGAAGATAATTTTTTGCCGGGAAGTTTGTTTATAGTAAAAAATATTGATGAAAAAAGTACCAAGTATGAAATTGCAAATTGTATTTTAATTATCTTTCAATTTCAGAATATCCATCAAAAATAGCTGCAGGACAAGAAGTGAATAATGAGTACACATTGAAAATTCAAGAATCAACCAAAGAAGCAAAAAGAAAATACAAATGCGACAAATGCGAAAAAACCTATTTAATTAGACGTACTTTACATCAACATCAGCGTTTTGCACACGGCCAAGTTTCCTCTCCTCAATTGTACGAATGCGATTTTGGTGATTATGTGTCTAACAGCAAAAGCGCTCTTTTTCGTCATATCAACTGTAAACATTTAAAACAAACAACTTATGTGTGCGGTGAATGCGGAAATACCTACGGCCGCAAAGATACACTTAGTTATCATAAAAAGTACTCTTGTAAGCAGAAGCCGCGTGGAATTCGCGATCAAATAATTAAAATTAATCCTAAAATTCTAGAAGCCAAATACATATGCGAGGAATGTGGAAACAGTTACACACGAAAAAGTACTTTACAGCGTCATCAGAAGCACGCATGTAACAGCCAAGAACCAGGATTTGTTTGCCATATTTGTGGTTATAAGTCGATGTTCAATGCAAATTTGTTGCGACATATTATGACGCGCCATACATAGTAATTATTTAGTTTTTTTGTGTGGATTTTTTCTCCTTTTGCTGGCCAATAATCAAAGTAGAATTATTTTATATATATATTTTTTAAGACTTTCGAAGCTTGCGACTGTTTTATGCTTCAATAAACATGTAAGCAATTAAGAATTTCTGAAATACACAAAATACAATTGTACTGACATGTAGATGGAAATCTATAATAATAAAATAAGGTTTCCACGATTTAGACACTTTCTTTTTATCTCGAAAAAGTTTCAAAAATTTTGAGTTCGCTTGGAAATTATAAATAAAAAGGAACTTTAAAATTTGTGGTAATGCACCTTTCACAAACTACAAATGTAAAATGAAACCTTGCTAATTCATATTAATAATATTATTTTATATTTCAGTTTCACACATATCACTTATATTGAGACCAGTTCCATATCAAATCGTGCAGAAAGGTCCAGCTTATGGTCTCAAAAAAATTTGGTATTTGGATAAATTATTCTAAAGTGGAAATGAAGCGCGTATTGCACCGATTTCCAATAAAGAATTACATTTTTTTATTTTTCACAATATGGAATCAAGTTTTGGAATCAAGTATATTTTTGACAGCCTTATTTTTTGCAGTAAAATAAACAAGCATACCGTTCTACAGCACTTAATAAAATATTAACAAATTCTATACAATAGTAAATATTGCAGGGAATTCCATACAATTTTATTACCAAAAGTAAAAACGTAAAATTCGATATTAATAGACTTGATTCCATATCGACAGCGCCATACAATATGGAATCAAGTTTAAGTGAGTTCGTATAAGGAATCAGGGTTCAGTTGTTCTGTGTATGGAATCAAGTATATTTTTTTACATTTCGATTTTTTGCAATAAAATGAACAAGATTTTATTACGTCCTGCAGAACGGCTTGTTTTTGTTTATTTTATCACCAAATATAACAATTTCAAAATCAGTAAAAATATGCTTGATTCCATATTGCATGCAGTAGTCGACCAGAGAATTCTAAAAAAATGACAGCAGTTTTTTTTAATGCAGTATTTTTTTTTAACTAGCACAGGTATTTGAGATATAATTTTTTTATTCGGCGTGGGAACTTCTGTTCTCTTAATTAATCTAAGAAAAATGCTTTTCTTTGAATAGTACAAAACGGCGGCAGTTTTTACAAAATTCTTGAAAATGGATTTTCTCAAAAACCTCATTTTTTAAGTTTTATTTTTTTGATAGATGGATGGTAATATGTTCTGCATATTTTCTAAATTTTGTTCTTGTTTAACCACTGCGTTGCATTAAAAAAAATTATTTTTGAATACAATTTATATGAAGGGGATAATGTTGTTTCGCTTTAACTCAATTACAGTAAGGATAATAAGTGATCAAAACATGTACCTGAGTTGGCTGGCTATTTTCGAAAAAAAGATAATAAATTTTGATTTTTGTAATATGAAGTAGTGGTTCGAAAGAAATGAAAAATGGAGAATGTCTAGTATATATTACCAACTGTCTCAAAAAAATGAAAATTTTACATATCTGAGTTTCCTATAAAATCCATTTTCAAGAATTTTAGAATAACTGCCGCAAATTTGTCATTTTTTATCTTTTTCTTCTATTAAGTCAAAGAACAAGAGCGCCCACGTCGAATAATAAAAGTAATCCTAAATACCTATGCTCGTTCGGAAAATACTGCATTAAAAAAAAAATCTGTTATTTTCTGAGAATTCTTCGATGATCTTCAGATGATTGTAAAAAATCCGAAATAAATTTTTTGGTGAATCGGTGAAATAAGCGTTCCTTTATTTTCACTTCTTGAGTTGAAAAAAGAAATAATAATTCAGAAGTGGGTTTAATATATTAGAGTAAAATTTTTCTAATATCACTTCAAAGTTGGTCCAACATTTACAATACAATGTATACTGAAATTTAGATTGAAAATTCTAATAATAAAATAATGTTTGGACAATTTAGAGTTTTGTAAATCTCAAATTGAATCCGAATTTATCGCATGATGTTCTTGTGTTCGTCTGGTGTCCTCATGGTGAAAAGTGCTCGAAAAAGTGGGATCATAACGTATAAAACCGAACATTCCTGAATGTAAAAAATTGACTTGTGCATTTTCAATTTTTTTAAATTATTTTCCAGATTTGCAGGGTACAAAAAACAACTCCATGGGATCGTCTAATAATACTTCATATATACGAGTAACTAATCTTCCATTTGAAAATACTCGTATGTCTGAACCTCTCACCCGGAGTTGGCATCTTGTATATAGTGATGACGAAGACTTAGATATCAAGGACGAAATCATTGAAAGTAAAAATTATTTTTTACCAAACAATTTTTATCAAAAATAGCAAATATAAAATAGCAAATAACATTTTAATCATATTTTAGTTCCAGAGATTCCTTCGAAGCAAGTTTCAGTACAAGGAGGAAATAAAGAATTTCAATTTCAGTGCGACTTATGTGGTGATGTGATGCCCTACAGGAGCCATCTTAATCGACATATGCGTCTACATTTAAAAGATTCCTGTGATAATCCAGAAAATAAATATAAGTGTAATGAATGTGGGATTAGTTACGCTTGGGAACAAAGTTTACTTCATCATAAACATCGCGAACACTGCAAACCTCCGAGGATTTGTGAATGCTTTCTTTTTATGAAAACTATGTTTCAGTAGAAGCATTATTGAAATGTGCAGATACGCCATGTTTTAGAATCTCGTTTCTCCTAAGCTTAAGATACACTTTATATTGACATGTAGATGGAAAATTCTATTAATAAAATAATAATGTGGCGATGATTTCGATCTCAAATTGAAGCATAATTTACTACATGATATTTCCTAATAGTGAAAAGTGGCATATCACCATAACATATAAAATCAAACATTCCAGAATATAAGAATTTAATTTAGTATATACATTATTCATTTTTTATAATTTTTATCCAGATCAGTTCAAAGAAAGTAAAAGGGGTACCAAAACGGGGTCCATATGTTTGTCAAAAATGTCTTCTTATTTTTTAATATATAGCCCTTTTTAAAAAAACGCCAGAAAGAACATGAGCTACAGTTTACAAAAGAAAAAAGGATTTCAACTGACATGGCTTTTGAAAATAAGTCTAAAGCTGTCTCTCAGACTTGGCAGCTTTATATCAAAGAAGAAAATATTGCTATCAAGGAGGATATCATTGCAGGTGAAATTTAATTTCCATAGTAATAAAATATCTTAAAAATAATAAATCCAAAATTTAAAATTACATTTTTGATCAATTTTAGTTCTAGAAAGTTCTTCGAAGGAAGTTACAGTACAAGAAGGAAATAGGAATTTTGACGCACTATAAAAACCGTCTTCGTCGTCATATGTGTAAAAAATTCAAATATTCCCATAAGCCAGAAACAAAATAAAAGTGTGATGAATATGGGAAGAGTTACGTTTGGAAACAATGTTTGTTCAATCATGAAAATCGTGAATACTGCAAATTTTCCTTTTTCAAACTCAATGCGATGTTTGTAGCATAGCAATCAAAGGAAATTCCTTTTTTATAGTTATAAATGAAGATACGAAAGTTAAATATTTTTAAAATTATTTCGTTTGATGTTGAGGTTGTAGAAATCGTCCTAAACTTGCTTTGATTTTCAGATTCATTCTTTTCATTTAATATTTATTCAGAATTTATTGCATGATTCGTTTTTCTTCATCTAGCGCCTACTAATTTCACAAGTTGCAACATTGTGAAAATTGTTACACTCGTCTCTAGATGTTTGTAATTGTCCTGTGTAAAATACTTTAATGATTTCTGATTGGCCATTCAACTTTTTTTCAGATCAGTTTCCAAACTTATGGACCATGGATGAAAATGAACCGGAACAACTTATTTATATGCAGCCTGATAAGCATTCCAGAAAACGTCGCAAAGATCCAAAGGGGCATTATGAGTGCGATAGATGTAGACGAACTTACATGCACAAGAAAAGTTTTCAGCGACATAAAAGTTACGAGTGTGATCAAGCGCCTCGTTTTGATTGCAATTTTTGCGACTACAAATCCAAAAGGAAACATGATTTGTCAAAGCATATGAATACTTGCCGTTTTAGACCGAATGTATGGGACGGACAATAAAAAAAACATTCGCGATCAATTTCACTTTTGAGAGTTTATGAAAATTGTTCGTATCCTCATTTAAAAACGTAATGAATTGTATTTGATTTTCTGCATATGTTTTTGGAATATTATTTATTTCATATTTAAAATCGTACAAGGCGTGTATTGATTCAAAATCAAAGGTAAAACTTTTATCCATTTGAAAATGGATATGGTCTAAATTTAATTTATATGATATTGGAAAGTCGTCGAATTGCAAAATTATTATTAGTGGTGGTATCATTTAGAAGAAGAATGATTATTTTTCATTTATTTATTTATTATTTCATGTAAAACGTACATACTGAACTTTTTTTCTTATCATTTTTTACTAGTTAAAAAAATTATACGAGTTTAATAAATGGTAGCTAATTTTTCCGGTTAACTGATTCTTTACGGCTTGAACTCATCCCATTTTTAAACTAAATTTTAATCATGTGTCATTTGTTTATAATTTTTTTAGTGGGAATTTATTTTTTAAAGATTTCAGCTATTTCAGAATCTGTTTTCCAAAAATGGATGAGTGTAAGTTGTAAATAATCCCTTTGCGGAGAAAATAAGAAGCTATTTGTAAATATTTGCTAAGAAGCGATAAGAAAGAAAGTTCGGTCGAAAATAAAAATTTGTAAATAAATAATTTCTGTATATTTCAAATTTTTGGATGAAAACTAATCCTTTCTCTTTTAAATGAAATGCTCAAAAATAATATTGCAACTTTTGAAAGTATAATTAAATATTAATTAATTATTTAATCAAACCATTGAATTTAAGTAGAATTCTTTTCTGTTTTTCAAAACTTTTTCTTGTCTCTTCTTGACTTAAATTGAATTATCTTGGATAAAATTAAACTTAATTTATTTAAACTCAGTTGAATAAAATTGTATTCAGAATATTTGATTTGAATTTAGTTGATTTACTTAAATTCGCTCTCAAAAATTTGTTAACGAACAGCAACACAAAAATGTTTGTTCACTGTAGAATTAAATTGATAATAAATATCTTGAAAGATCAATTTACTTGTAGATGGATGCATTTTTATTTCATATTTCTCTAGACGTTTGTAACTATATCTTCCTTTTAATTCGACGTAAAATACTGAAATGATGTCTGATTGTCAATTAAAATTTTTTCAGATCAATATTCAACATTATGGGTCGCTGGTGTAGAACCCTATGATTTTCGGGGCAATTACCATGGACTTCTGGACCAAAGAATGCCGGTTTTTCCAGAATCTGATCCAGAACAACATCTTTACACACAGCCTCATCAAAATTTCGGAAAACGCAAAAATAATCCAAGGGGGAATTATGAGTGCGATAAATGCGGGCGAAGTTACATGCACAAGCACACTTTGCTGCGACATAAAAGTTACGAGTGTAATCAAGAGCCGCGTTTTGATTGCGACTATTGTGATTACAAATCGAAACGAAAACATGACTTGTCAAAGCATATGAATACTTGCCGGTACAGACCGAATTGATTCGACGGATAATATATATTCTGCATTAGAGTGGTCCAAAATAATTTGCTCGGGATTTTCACGAGCGCCGGCAAACATGTACAGCCTAGCCGAAAAAAAAATATATCTATTTTTTTATACAGTTATTTTTCAACCCTTGAAAATGTTCAAAAGATTCTTGTAAAAGTAATGTTAAAGTGTGACAATACTGTGAATCCACCCTGAGAAGTCACCTGCGAGGCCACTTCAATCTGCGATCCAAACGGGCAGTCCACGACTCGTCCTCACACCTGGTTCAGGCAGGTGTGACAGGCAGTCCCTAATCTCCACAGCACTGTTATCCCTCTAGTCTTTTCCTTATGAGGAGAGGTCGCGAGATGAGCGTCGCCGATTCGACTGGTGCTTTACAGCAGGCAGTCCCTAATTACCAGCGCACTGTTACCACTCTAATCTTTTCCTTACAAGGACAGGTCGCGAGATGTGCGTCACCGATGTGCGTCGCCGATGCGCGTCGCCGTCCATTGAATCGAAGGTAAAAATACATACCTGATGGATTTTCATGTACATTCACCCTGTGAAGCCCCAGTCGAATCGGCGACGCACATCTAGCGACCTGTTCTCGTAAGGAAAAAAAACAGTGCGCTGGTGCTTAGGGATTGCCTGTTGCAAAGCCCCAGTCGAATCAGCGACGCACATCTCGCGACCTCTCATTATTAGTCGGGAAAACCTATATGCATGAAGTAATTGATACTGGCGAAATGGAAAAGGCAAATTTTAGAATTTTTAGTACATTAGGAAGCTATGAATAGATCGGGAACAATTTTACTTTCACACTTCTCAGGATATCGATTCAGGATTCAGCTGGGGGTCCAAAACTAGGTTATTATCAATTCATGGCATGAACTACTTCATAGTTATAAGTTTTCCTGAGAGGATGCACAGGGGTCATTCTGTCTTGTACTGAAACAGGTTTGAGGACGAGTCGTGTATCGCTCGTTCCAAACGGGTAACTGCGGTTTTTATTGTGCTTGTCTACCTGCAGACCGTTTTTTTTGTTGGCTCAGTTTGCATTCCGCGTCTGCAACAGGATTTGGCTCGGCTTTATATTTAAGAAAATATTTTCGAAAATGTTCGCAACCAATCTTAATTTCGAGGGCTTATGACAATTTTTTGTTTTCTCACCTAAGAACGAAATGAATTATATTATTTTTTCTGCATATATTTCACGATAATTATTCTTTCCATATTAAAAATTATAAAATATTTTATTAATTAAAAATCACAAGCTTTAACTTGAATTTTCGGTAGAAAGTCGATAAATTTATCAGTATTGGTGTTACTTGAATATCCAAAGAATTAAAAGCTTTCGGATTAAATTTAATTCCAAATCAGGATTAGAAACTTACACTAAAACAAAAAATTGCGTTTCAGACTTAGTGGAATTAACTAAATATTAATAATTATTATTTAATTTCAATTATCTTAACAACATTTTAAAATGTCACTGATTTCAGTATAATTTGAATGTGTTGGTGTGCAATAATTTAGTTAAGCAATTTAAACCAAATTTTAACTTTATATGAAATTTGAATGTGATATTTTATTAGAATTAATTCTTCGTGAAAAGGTGGCCGTAATTAATTGAGGGCCCGGATCAATGAATCGTTAATAACTTTCTGGTGTCTAGAGTGGGAGTAACATCGCTCAAATTCAAGCAAAAAGGGGTCTCTCCACTCTGAGTGCCAGAAAGTTGTAACCGGTTCTTTGGTCCGGGCCCTCAATTATATGTCAAGCTTTGGATCGCTTAAGATTGGCAATACTAGTTTATAAAAAGAATTTTCTTTTAAATGTTTTATTAGTCTAAATCCTAATTAACTTGAGTGTTATTTTAATCAAATTTAATCATTCCACTTAGAAATACAGGAGGAGTCATTTTTATTATTGAACGAGGATATTAAAAATTGTATAAAGTATTTCAATGTGAACAATTTGTTGTGATACCATTATTGTAGATAGAAATTTATTATTTAATTTTTCTGTGGAATATTTCGCTGTGATTATAAAATATCTTGTAACAAGTGGCAAAAAAGGAATATTTCAGCTTTGTTAATAAATTACTAATGAAAACTTCGAAGGAGTAATTTATTTATTAAATGACTAACTGGGTAACTCTTTTTTTTCTCATTGCTTTTAATTTTGCTTTGTGCCTCTTTCATTTTAACGCTATATAACGTCACAAAACATTGAACGCACAAATGGGACGTAACTCTTTACTTACATCATATTGACATTTATTACATTTTTTTCAGATCAATGGAATTCTTACTTGGGAGTTTCGCCATCAACAGCTTTTCCAATTTTAAACTCAAGATTGACATACAAGCCATCCGTTGACATTCAAACAAATGATTTTTGGTCTGTCTACAATAGAGTTCAGGACCAAGGGAATCCGAATGTTCGGGGTCATTGGAACCCGAATGTTCCGGGCCAATGGAACACGAAATTTCAGAACCAATGGAACACAGATGTTCAGGGCCAAGGACATTTTATTCATCAGCAGCATCTCGAAACAAAAAAAAATCCTTTATTTAAATGTCATTTATGCCATTACACAGCTCGCCTCGAATCCTCCCTTTTAAAACATGTGCATTCTAAACACTCGAAACCTTCAGATGAAAGGAAGTATGAATGTGATACATGTACTCGAACTTATAAGTGGCAAAGTAGCTTGTGCCATCATAAAAAATATGAATGTCACAATGATCCAAGATTCAAATTTATATGTCATTATTGCAATCGAGATTTTACACAAAAAGTTACCCTTCGTAATCACATTAGTGTCATTCATTCGGAAGTTTACGGGAAGGTTAATTTTCCTCCAAAGAAATCAAGAGTAAGACGTTCTCGTCAGCAGTAAAATACTACGTCAATATTCACTACCGTTGGAAATTATTAATTTAACTGACTTTCAGACGTGATTACACGTTCAAAAAATGAGTACACGGTTCAAGCGTGTTTAAAGAGCTGGCTGGTTTACTTCGCACACGCTTCAAGCGTGTGCGAAGAACTTCAGAGCCACGCCTCCTTCCCTTTTCCAACTCCCCCTTCATTGTCCAGGTCCTTACGTTTAGACTAGACCGTGTTATAAACATCCATTTTTAAGTCTAGGGTTGCATTTTTGAACCAATAATCACGTTTCAAAGTCAGTAGTGATTTTCAGTATCGCTCGCGCTAGCCGTGTGAATAATTTACAACGGTAGTGTAAAATACTTAATAAAAAAACAAGTTACAGCAGACGATATTAAATACTGTTTTAAAATATATATATTTTTTTTGTGAGTTATATGGAAAATATCAATTATATTTGGTATAATAATCGATTTTGATTAAAAATGTTATTGAAGATAGCAATTTATTATTAAGTTATAATAAGTTGTTATATTAAATTCGTTATACTTCATATTTTATATACATTCTCCAAATTTTCATTTATTGACTCTGTAATAATTATGTATAAAGAATTTACTCATGTAATTTGAATTTTTTTGAATAACGTCGTAATTAAAATGTATTTTATTTAATGTTAATAAAGCAAACTAATCCAGCTTCAGAATCTCATTTTTATTTTCAAATTGATAGAAAAAATTGTGCATGACGCTTTTGTGTTTGTCCCACTCGCAAAATAAATGTAAATTGTTGGACAGGAAACATTGAAGTGTAAAGTAGAAAACTTACAATCCCTCATAAATTTTGATCCTGAAATTCGTTTGCATTCTATAAGAAAACTAATTTTTTATAAATGTTTTTCAGATGAGACCAAAGACTTGAAAGAAGAAGCTAAGCCACTAAAAGGAGAAGCAAGACTGTCCAAAGGACCTTATCTCTGTTCTCAGTGCGGAGATTCCTTTGATAATAAAGTACCTTTCCGTAAACACCAAATAGAAAAACACAATGTTGTAGTTTGGTACGGAAAAACGTTAAGCCCAAAAGAAACAAGGAGATCTACAAGAAGTCTGAAAACCGGTGATGTTCCCAAGAAGGAAAACATTAAAACTGAAAAATTTGCCAAACAAAAATCTTCTCCTGATAACTTAACCAGAGACCTTTTTCAGAAATTTAAAATAAACCCCTGCTCAGTTCAAATAGACAATCTCAAGTATGTCTGCAAAAGGCACGAAATAAAGAAGAAGTCTAAAGCTCCCGAATACAAGAAGAAATTTGATAAAACCGACTGCGAAAAATGTGGACGTAGCTTTCCTGACCGGGAATCCTTGATTCGTCACAAACGTTTTTTGTGCGGATTTTCTTTACACTCGTGTCGTTATTGTCGTTTTAAAACTAATCGCGAAGACATTTTATACGCACATATGAATTCTGTCCACTTGAAATTCGAGAAAGACTTTTTCAAAACGATTATCAAAATCAAAGATGAAGATAATTAAATATAATAATTATGTTTCGGAATTTCGTAAAATCTTTACGAAGCAATTGCAAAACTTTATTGATTTTTTTCATAGTTACCAAAGTTGATTTTTGCCGACGTTCGTATTTTTGTCTGTAACCTTTTGTGTGTTTGAATTCTATTTCTTTAATTCTTTATTTTGAATAATTCATTAGCTTAGAGATAATCAGTTCCATATTGAAGGAGGATTTATACTCCTTTAAATTAACATGTGTGTAACCCTGTTTTTAATGTTAATTTAAGTTAAAAAATTCGTCTGAAAGAACCACTCTGTTTCTTGAGCTGGAGTTGTAGGACTTTGAATTTACACTGAATTCCTTCGAATTCTTTTGAGTTTTTTGAACTCTATGAATTCATTTTATTTAGTTTGAACTGTTTGCAAGGATTCAGAATGCTTTCAAATTGTTTTAAATCCTTTTAACTTCTTTGAAATCTCCTGAATTCCTCCGAATTCTTCTAAGTTCTCTGAATCATGCGAATTCCTAGAATTACCCGAATTCTTCTAAATTCCCTGAATTCTTTGCTTCATTTTGAAGTCTTCGGAATTCCCTGAATTATCTGGATTCAGAGAATTTAATTAAAGTCAGTGAATTTAGATAATTAAAGGAATTCAGATAAATAATCAAAGGAATTCGAGGAATTCAGAGAATTCAAGGAATTGAGCGAAATATAGGAATTGATCGAATTCGAGGAATTCAGCGAAATCTAGAAATTCAGGGAATTCATGAAATTTCCTGAATTATGTGAATTCCTTGAATTACCTGAATACTCCTAATTCCCGGATATCTCTGAATTTTCTGAATTTCATGAATTCTCTGAATGCCCGGAATTCTCTGAGCACGTTGAATTCTCTCAGTTCCCTGAATTATCTGATGTCTCTGAATTCGTGAAATTCTCTAAGTTTTCTAAATTCCCTGTATCGTCTGAATTTCGGGAATTCTCTGAATTTCCTGAAACACTTGAATTCTCTGAATTCTTTCAATTCCTTTAATTGCTTGGATTCTCTGAGAGAATTCAGAAGATTCAACGAATTTAGAAAAATTCACGGAATTAAAAAAATTTAGAGGAATTCAGAAGATTTCAAGGAAGTTTAAAAAGTGGTCCTTTTAGACGATCACTCCAAGAGTGATTTTTTTAACATGGAGGTATCTTGATGTCCACAATATTTTAGTCTTTTAAAAGTGTAAGTTACCCAAAAATGTAATGTTCTGTGTCTTTTGGACTGAGTCCTTGAACGCAGTTATAAAGATGTATTACTCTGAAATCACAATAAAGTTGAATGAATGTTCCTACCAAATTTTGCATCCCTTATTCTATTTCTAACTTATGCACGAGATTTGCTATAAATACAAATTATTTCTACTATTTGCATAATACTAAAAGCATTACAATGTTATATAACATGACTAACAATACTAGATCGCTAAATATATATTTCTATTCTTAAAACTAATTTTGACTTTTTCGTTCCAGGACGAAATTATAGTGCATCAAATTGGACAATTGCCACTCTCCCATCAACATCGAGAGGTTTTCAAGAAAGACGTTTGCGTTCCATGACTTCGTTTAATGTTATAAATCGTTCTACTTTAGTGAGAAATACTTGCTGGACTTCTCGAAAATATGTTTGCAGTGATTGTGGAAGATCCTACACTTTAAAAGCTTCTCTGACACGACACAAACAATTTGAATGTAATGCTCAGATTTTGAAATGCAGTTCTGATGAGGCAGACAGGAAACCGAAAGAACACATTTGTGGAAAATGCAAAAGAAGTTACACATTTTTGACATCACTTTGGCGTCACCAGCGTTACGAATGTGGCGTTGAGCCAAGATTTATTTGTCCAGTGTGTCGTACTAAATTTGCACAGAAAAGTAATCTTGATCGTCACGTGCGAACTCGTCACTAATAGTATATTATGTGACACCTATGTGCCCGCGTCTGACATACTGTTTTTTGAAACTGGGCGTGAGAAGTACGATTCTACAAATTAGTCGGGTTTTTTTGAGTGGCTATCAGCCATGTGCGAAGAACTGGTCGATTTACTTCACACACGCTTCAAGCGTGTGCAAAGATCTGGCTGGTTTGCTTCGCACACGGTTCAAGCGTGTGTGAAGAAGTTTTCCTACGTAGCGTGTGAATCTCGCACTTCGCGTCTGCTGTGCAGACACGAGAAATCGGACTTCGCACGCAACTGTTTCAAAAAAATATATTATCAAACTCCTAAAAGGATTTTAGAAAATAAATGAAATTTCCCTTTCTGTTAGAGGAAGGATTTTAATAGTTTGATTTCGTCGAAGAAAATACTAACCCAGTTTGTAATATAGTATATTTATATTTATTTTACGTTTTCTGACATCACATTTAATATTGAACAGAACAAATCTTTTGGAATAAGGAATAGGATAAGTTTAGCTTTAGAGATGTTAGGTTTTTAATCAGTCAAATCATAACACAATCAAATCTGAATACAAACAACAATTTTTCAGGCGTATTTCTTACGTTTTGTTGTTAAAAGCGATTATGTAAAATTGCGAAGCCAAAGAGCAAATTGTTGTTACAATAAATTGTATTGTAGTTTTCTCTCACTTTAAAGTGTCTCGTACTCTCTGATTATGTTATACAGTAGCTGTATATTAGAATAAAAATTAGGTGTAGTTTCAGTAAATTGTTCGTTAAACAAATAATTTATGAAAAGATTTTGCATTTTCACATCTGCAGGGGTATAGATGTGTCAAAGAGTCAGAAGTGGAAATAAAGACATTTTTTATCAATAAAAACTGATATTAATTAATACGCTTTCTCATTTTTATGTTTAAATTTTCAGTAATTTTTGTTCCTGATATATTTACTTGTTTATAAATATATTTTGACGCGGGTTTTACTAATTAAAGCATTCTTCTTTTTTCAGGAAATTATTGGTTTCCGTCTCAACCTACTGTGTCCGGATACGTTCTAAATTCAAGGCAAGAAATGCAAAAAGGAACAAGGAGATTTAAGTGTCCCAATTGTGTTAAATCATATTCTCAAGAAGGAAATCTTAAAAGGCACCAAAAGATGGAATGCGGTGGAATTAAAAAGTTCGTTTGTTACGTTTGTAATCGAGGATTCACCCGGAAAATGAATCTGCAGCAACATTTATATTGTATTCACAAAGTCTATTTAGATAACCCAAAAAATTTCTAACAATTTTTTATTCGATATTTATAGTAAATGATAAAAATAGAAGTTTATGCTTCAGGTGATAGCGTTAACGACTTCGTTTTTAAGTTATCTTAAATAAATTGTAAATTATAGACTATACAAAATTGAAAGTTTTTTCAATAAAATTGGAAGTTAGTTTATTATTTTACTTATTTTGTTACTCGTTAAGAAGGTTTGTGCAAAATGTATTTTCAACTTTGCAGAAATAAAAAAGTCTGAAAATTACATGAAAATTAATCAATTTCACGTTAACAACTTATGAATAAAATTTGTTTGACAATTTGATTTTCTAATGAAAATTAGATCCTCCTGAAATAGTAAAAAAGTCAAACATATGTGAGTAAAAGTTATGTAAATTCGATAAATAAAATTTGTGCAAATGCAATAATATGATTTATTTATTTATAGAATTCTAGATGTAGTCTACAGGTTCTAAGAATATGGAAACAGATTTTATATATTGATGTAAGCTAAATATGCTAAATATTCAAAATACCATTATACACCATGAAATTATTTTTTTTCAGGTTTCGAAGAAAGACTTTTCTACAACGTACCTCCTGGACAAAACGATTATGAGAGACAAAATTGGCAAAATGTGAACACAGAAAGTCACCCTCAAGAAAAATGTACCGGAATTGAAGTTTTTCGGTGTTTTGCTTGCGGGAAAAATTATTCTTGCAAGAAAACTTTGAAGAGGCATGTCAGATTTGAATGCGGTGGTCAAAAACGTTTTACGTGCAATCATTGTCCAGCAAAATATTCGCAAAATGTAGCCTTGCGTAGACACTTGTTAAAACTTCACAACATCTACGTGCCACCAAGAAGAAGATTAGCACAATAAAGGATTTTTTTTTACCTTTTATCAAATGAAGAGATTATTTCCAATCAATATTATTGACGTGAGTTCCTACTGATCAATTTTTTGTGAAGTAGATTTATGTAATTGTTATTTCTTTTCATATCACTTTATGAAAATATTATATTATTAAAAATAAAACCATCTTGACAAAAGTATATTGCCTGCATTGTTTTACGATCCTGCAATGAAGCTCAAGTTCAAGATACAATAAAAATATTTTATTTTTCAATTCGGTCAAAATTAGAAGAGTTACGAGACTTTCTAAATATTTATGCCAAATATAAATCTTTCGTCGCTTTTGATAAAGACTTTTTGGAATAAGTGTTAAATGTTCTCTACTAACTAATCGATTTTTTTTCAGGATTAGGTTGGCATCGGAATTCGCACCCAGGACTTGTCCATCTGAACAAAAATTCAGCGGAAAATCAAAATCAAGAGAGAAAAAATAAGGACTTATATCTCAACAGGAAGAGGTTCAAGTGCCCGAATTGTGAAAAATCTTACACTTTACATCATAATCTTGTAAAGCATATTCGAAATGAATGTGGGGGTCGAAAAAATTTTCTTTGTAATCTCTGTCAGTGGGCATTTAGTCAAAAAATGCATCTCCAACGACATTTACGTGCCGTTCATAAAATCTAGTTCCGAAAGAAGCCATTTTTATAATCTTTTATTTATACTTCACTTTCTGGTCTTGGAGAATTGAGATTTTTTATCATTTAATTCCATAAGGTAAAAAATCATGCGCGTCTTTGTAAGTAATATTTCTGGTAAGTTTTGATGGAGCAAACAAATAATCTCAGGAAATTAATTAATGATTTTACATTAATAAACTTGTAATATACTACTGTATTTAGTGAAGAATGAATCTCATAAAATAAAGAGATCTATTTGTAAAATACCTCATTGATATGTGTATTATTTATAGAAGTTTTTTGATATGAATAACAATTCCCAGCTTTTAATAATATTCCTTATTTGCTAGTCTTTCTTTCAGATTATCAGGAAAAATATATGTCTAACCTCAGAAAATATGCTTCTTAGAATCAAGTAAATACTAAATTGCTGTTTTACTTGGAAAGCTAATTTTTGTATTGCAAAATAATCTTTTTAACAATTTTATTTTTTATTGTTCCAGTTGAATACCAGCTCTTTTGCAATACTCTACCTCGAGATGTATGGAATCAATGCAAGACAAATCTTTTATGTCTGAAGTGTGAAAAACCTTACAGTGATTGGAGAAGTTTAAGGAAGCATATGAACTACTTCTGTAAAATTGAACCGCTTTACCCGTGCCCATATTGCACACACAGGGCTAGATTGAACACTTTACTAAAATATCACATCATAAAAGAACATGCTTCATACGCAAATTCTGATATTTTCTATTAATTATTATAAAACAATTTCAGATTTTCGTTGTAAAGTCAAATATAAGCAGAGACTATATTTATTTATTAATATTTTTATCAAGACTATTTAATTATACAAATTAAGTATTGATTATTGCTTCTATGAAATCCTTGATAAATTATAATCGCAAGATAAATTTCCGCATTATTTTATTATATTTATCAATTAGGAGAATTTACTATTATGCTTCTGCTCTAAAAAATAAAATTGGAAAAATTCCAGAATCTTCTTCGTTAGACCAAATCAAATGTAAGGCTCTTTTTCAGTGTTCCAAAAAATCGTCATAATTAGAGAAATGAGAAATTCGCATAATATCGGAAATTATTAGCACTTGCCACATTTATTTTTGTATAAATATTTATTATTTAATGTGCTACAATTTTTAATTAATTTTTTAGGGTCAAGCAGGGATCAAAACGATGTAATCTGCGTCCGCAATATTATTCATAAAGAATTTTACTCCTGACCTTTGACCTCGCACTGCTGACCTGTGACCTTTGGCCTTTGACCTATCATTTTATCATTGACCCCTGGCATGAAACATAACCTCTGATTTGTAACCTATTATCTTTTAACATTAATGTTTGGCCTTCGACCTTTCACATATGATATTTGACCTATGACCTTTCATCTGTTACCTCTGACTTTTATCCATAGTCCTCCTTCTGTCTCCCCTACTCCTTTCACCCATATATTAAAAAAAATATCAATATTAGAAGTAAAAAATGAGTATTAATACTTTCGTCTACGAAATATTTTTTTGTGATTATTTGTGATTGTTAACATCTCTTAGGAGAGAAATCATATAATAAAAAATTACAAGAACAATAGGGTGTCCTAAAAAAACAAATTTTTTTCTTCACGCACCCCCTAAACATGTTCCATCTGGTGAAAAATGCATATTTTTGTTTAATTTAAAAAGAGTTTAAATAAAAGCTATATATTAATTAATTTAAAGTAGAAATAAGAATATTTAGTTGGAAATACTATTGATGGTACCAGACATGATATGAAAGTGGAAAATATATTTTAAAATTTAACCCCCTCAGAGGATAGTTTTTCACGATTGGGGGTAGTATTTTTGATCTTATTGGTTCATTTTTTTTCCTTAGCCTCTGGCACGTTTGAATCATTTTAGGGCTGTTTTGGTCGCAGAACTGGAATTTAAACTTTTTTTTTAATAAAACAAAAATATGCATTTATTTTTTCACCAAATAGTACAAAAGTTTTTTTTATTAATAATTAATTTTTTTTATTAAAACAAAAAAAATTGGGTTGTTTAGGGCACTCTAATTAACAAAGTTGTAAAACAAGTTTTCTAATGAACAAACATTGAAATTCTGCATCTGTTCTCCGATCAAACAGATACTGAGGTAAGAATTTCGTTTGCAATATTTAAAAATTGTGCGTGATACTATTATGTATAATAATTTTTGTAATGAAAAAGATATAAAAATAAAATTTATGAATTTAAAAAGAAAAGATTCTATAGCACTAATTAGCTCTACTCCCAAATTACAATTTTTTTTTTATATTAAATAAAAAGCATACATGTAAAAAGGCAGCAATATACTCTTGAAATCCCTCAACATAAATGTTTCTTCATCTAATAAAAAATTTTTGTTATTGTTTCAGACGAATTTTGGACCTACAATTCGTCAGCCGAATATTCATCTAGAAACGGCCTCAGCAATGAAATTCCCTACTTACAAGGAACTGTTTTGGAAACAAGAAAAAAAAACAGTTTCGTCTGCTGTGATTGTGGAAAGATTTATGCTGTGCAGAGAAGCCTATGGAGACATCGAAAATTTGAATGTGTCAACGCAAAACCCAAATTTTCTTGTGAACTCTGTCCCTATAAAAGTCCACACAAGTGGTGTATGGATAACCATAAAAAAAGACATCATTTAGCCAACCAGTCATTCAACTCTTGTTAGATATGTTCCGGTTAATTGTATTGTGTTAATTTTTCAGACCAAGAGTATTACGATAGAGATAATGGTTAGATCGGTTTTTGTAACATTTAATAGTCATTGAACGTATTATATATTGTATATAAATATATATCTAATGAATCATGTTAAACATTTTTTTTTTAATTGTAATTTTTCATTACAATACTCGATCTCATTTTACACAGTTAACAATTCAGTGCTCGCCGACACAGGGATTTTAAATGAAAAACTAATCTGTACCTTATTTTGTCTATGCATTTTTTGTATTTTTCTTCGTTAGTTATAGAAGTCTCATTATACAAATACTCATTTTACACTCATTACTTATTTTAATTATATATATGCAAAAATAAAATTGAATATATAAATTAATTTCTGCAAAACTATTTATCCTCCTTTATTCCGTGACTCTCCAGTATTTTAAATCTATCAAAATGAGTTTAAAAACATTGAAATATTATAATTATATTTTTAGGAGCTCACTTTTTAATTAAAATTAATATTTTGTTTCAGGAACTCTAAAGGAAAACAAGATCGATCAAACGAAAGCGGTTATCAAAGAAAGCGTTCCTAGAAGAAACCCTGAGCGATTTGGTACCACCCGTTTGAAAAAAGGTATTTGTTCACAAAAATCTGCATCACAAAAAATTACTTCTGAAAAAAAAGGAACTTCCTCGCAAAATCTTCAGCACCACACAGTTTCGGAGGTTCCAGGGATGATCTTCATGAGAAAATTTAAAAAAAAAAGCAAGGAACCAAAAAAAATCCATATTGGTCGTATCTTAAATCTTCCTGAGTCAGGAAGTATCGAAATTCACAAAGATGCAGTTGAGAAAAATCAAAACGTGAATTCCTTTAAATTTTCTTTTATGCGGGAAAATAAAAAACTAGTTCAGAGTGCGGCATCCTCTTCTAGTATTGACAAAAAATCTTCTCAGCAAAAGGACAATTCAGAGAAAATATTTCCGAAAATAAAGAAGATGCTTCCAGTAAAAAATCGACAAACTCAGAAGGAAATTCGGGAAGTTAAGTTCGAAGAGGTAAACTTAAAAATGGAAGCCGAAGAAGATCTTGTTGTGGAGTATGATAACCCTTTAGAAGAAGAGAAAAATGAATAATATCTTACAATATGATATTGATCGTATTAATTATAGTACAAAAAGTTCAAAATTTAATTTAAGATTGTCACCTCCCTTTCCTTATTGTTAGTTGGCATTATAATCATACAAAATAAAAATCTTCCCATAAGACAATTTCTGTTTTGCATTCATATTTTAAGGGAGAGAACCATATTAATATTCACTTTCACCAAGTCTTCATACGATAATTAAAGTTTTGATTGAAGACAATTTTTTTCAGTTTAAATTTTTTGAGAAAGTACAGTTTCAATCAGAGAAACTTTCATTAATTATTTTTTATTTAAAATTATTTCTGAAAATAATTTGTCATCTTTCGGTGGTAGAAAAGCGATTAACTTCCTCTTAACCCATCATTTATTTTTAGAAACATTTGACTAATTATAACCATCTGAATAAAATATTATAAGAAATGCTTTAACTCACTTATGCTTGAAATCAGTTTTCTTTAAATCACCACTAATTAAAATTTAATTGACCTATATATTTTTCAGAAGCATCTCCCGTGGAAAGTGAAGTTGTAAGAATGAATAAACCTCATTTTTGGAAATGTCCAGAAGCGTTTCGGCTTCAAAAAAGTGTTCTCTTAAAGAAGAATTGCTTGAGTGGATCTATTCCATGCAGTTGTGGACAAAATTTGCCAAAAGAGTACCATCATCTGAAAGCATCTAAGGAATCAAAATTAGAATCCAGAGTGGCCAAAGATATGGAATCTATAACAGTTCTCCGAGTTACAAATACAGAATCTATAAAAGATGTAAAATCTATAAAAGTTCTCAAACCTAAACTTCCTCCCATAAAAGTAGTGGGCACCTTTTCACCTTTCCTACCAATAAATATAATTCCAGTGGAAAATAATATTAATCTTCCCAATTCCCTTTCCAATATCAACTTTTCCGAAGAAGAAGCCCTACAGTATAATCTGGAGAAACAATTTTTCGATAATGAAGAAATTTGTTTAGAAGAAAATATTGATCTTCAGGAAAAATGGTTCGAGAAAGAAGGGATCAGAGTTACAGAAAATATTAGTGCGAAGGAAAAACTAATTTCAAGAAAAAGTACACAGACAAAGAATAGTTTCCAATTTGAGAAAGAATCTGAATTACAGAAGGAAATCGACGAGGGAAAAGAAAATCAATATTCTCTATTTTGTGATGAAGTCATTGAAAATGACAGCGACTAAATTCGAATAGGTGTGATGAGCAAGGAGACAAAGAGATAATAATTACTTATGAATTTTTGTATTTTTGGTATACTTTATATTTTGAGTTATTCGAATAAATTTTTTTCTTTATATTTTTCTTTCAGATTTATTTACTATTACTCGAAATTAGTTAGTAAAGTATCTAAGCATTTAATAATGAAATAAAATACCAACACCAACCAACACCTAGAGAACATTTTTGTTTGTGTCTGCTTTAGCCTAATACTTTCATATAATCTTCTTCCTAAATGCTTTTTTTTAATTTGTTACCCTTATAACATTCGGGAAAATTGTATACAAATAAAATGTATTTCTAATTTGGAGTTACTGCAAATTTATTTACAGCAAATGTAAAAGCGTTTTCATAATATTGTGTGAAATATTTAATTTTGTGTTTCATTTTATGATTTTTGTTTATAAATTTGTCTCATTATTTCGTTATTATTTTCAGACAAGGTTGAAAATTTAAACGTCTTTTTTCGTTTCCTCAAAGAATTAGGGGATACTGCTTCTGCTCATCATTTTAGAACATCTAGTGAATCCAGAATTTTGCGTGATGTGGGAAAAAATTCATCTGATTGGACCGAGTCATCTAGTAAATCCAAAATATGGGTATAAAAAAGAAACACGTTTTCCATAAAAAAAACGTAAAGTTTTCCATATTATCATCTCTTATCATAAGTTTTAACATTGAAAAATGTTTCTTAATAAATGATTTTTCTTATTTTTCAGAGCTTTTCTATATTATCAAAGTGTTGTGTATTGGTACAAAAATGTGATTTCCTTTATGTAATACTATAAAATAATGTGTAAATTAACAAAATTACAAATTTTGGTATACGTAGCATTAAAATAAGGAATTTTTAATGTGATCAAAATTTATTGTTAAGAATTCAAAATTATTGTGCACGCTTTGAAGTCTAATGTTGTCATTTTGTTTTTAATATTGACGATGCGAATGTTATAAATTAGATTTTATACCTAAGAATGTTAATTTTTAATTAAATTTGATATTATGCAACTTCTCTGAACCATTTTTGTTATTTATGTTATCATGTAATGAGCTTCGATTTCCTTGAAATTTTTAGGAATCTTCCAAAACAATATGTGAGCTAATATTTATTTACTTTCTCATTCATATAAGCTTATAATTTCTTATTTACCATACTAACAATATATCCTTTTTTCTAGGGCAACTTTTGGATCCAAGACATCGAAGAAATTTTTTATGCAGTGATTGCTTTAGATCCTACAACCTGAAGTCATCTTTGAGTCGTCATATTCGATTTGAGTGTGGAAAATTGCCTGGTTTTCGATGTCCCTTTTGCAACTATAGTGCAAAAAGAAAATACAGTCTGCAAATTCACGTTAGATCTAAGCATAAAATCAATTTATTCTAGTTGAAGATTCATGGTTTGTAACTATCTTCAAATCTCAAGACTTCCATTATACTGTTCTAATAAAGTGATAAATGTATTATACGTTGAAAAAATATTTCTTAAAGAAAAATTGAGAGATTTATCCAATGAAAAAATAAGAAACAGTACTTTTTTCCTGATTTTTTTACCTTTAGAGATAAATAATATACTGGGAATGGTCTCTTTGTACATATCCAAGTTGAAAATACTGTAAGAAGTAATCACTGATTATGAGGTAAAGGGAGAAACTACAAAATATATTTCTTATAACACATGCATGCTTTCAGCCCTTTTTCAGTACTTTTGCTCCCTAGGGAGCAAAAGTGTAACGTCGGAGGTGAATAATGAAAATAGTATATCTATAAGCCCACATGTTGGGCTGACAAAAAGCATCATTTCGGAAATTTTTTGATACTTTGAATTTTCGTAAATTTCAAAATTTTTCAGTTTCAAAATTTCAAAAATGTTCACACGTTGGACACCGCTTTTTCTGCTCATATGGAGAAATGTTGGAAACTTTATTTTTATTTTAATATAACTTTAGGAATATTGTTGAGATTTAAAAGTTTTCGAAATTTTTGAAATATATAATATTGTTTAAATTTATAACATTAAATTTTTTTTGAAATTTTGAAAATTTGCAAAAATTTTCCAGTCTTAAAATTTAAAAAAATTTCATAAGGATCAAAAAATTTTAATGCTTTCGAAATTTATATTAAAATCAAAATAAAGTTTCAAAAATTCCTCCGTATAAGCAGAAACTTTGAAGAGTTTTGGAAACTTTATTTTTATCTTAATATGAATTAGGAAATTCATAAAATTTTGGATAATTGCGGAAGTTTAAGAAATTCATAACATTTTCGAAATCTGAAAAAAATGTTGAAGTATTTGAAATTTATAAAATTTTTGAAATTTTTAAAATTTATGAAATGTAGAAAATTTTTGAAACTTAGATGTTTGCAAAAATTTTCCTATGTTTTAAATTGTTCCAAACTTCCGTAATTATCCAAAGTTTTCTAAATTTCCTAAATTCATATTAAAATAAGAATAAAGTTTTCAAAATTCCTGGAAGTTTGGAAACTTAATTTTTATTTCAATATGAATTTAGGAAATTTTAAAAAGTTTTGAAATTTAACAAATTTTTTAAATTACAAAAAATTTTGCAAAATTTTTTTTAATTAAAATATTTTTCTAATAGTCCGCAATAATAAAAAATGTCCGCAATTCATATTAAAATTAAAATAAATTTTCAAAAATTCCTCCATGAACAGAAACCGTGAAGAATTTAGAAAAATTCATTTTTATTTTAATATAAATTCAGGAAATTTTATAATTTTTATAATTTTTATGTTTAGAAATTTGAGAAATCCAGAAAATTTTTAAAATTTGCAACATTTTCGAAATTTATTTTATTTGAAAAATTTATATTATTTAGAACATTTAAAAAAGTTTAAACATTTTTTTAAATTTCAAAAATTAAACATTTTTCCAAAGCTTGAAAATTTCAAAAATTTTTTTAGTTATCCAAAATTTGCAAAATTTATATTAAAATTAAAAAAAAGTTTCCAAAATTCCTCCATATTAGCAGAAACCTTGCTTGTGTTCCAATCGCGTCTGAAATCATGCATTTGTTATAAAAAAACATCATATGCACCAAACTGGAGGGGACTTTTTACGTCTACTGTATTTCTTTACTTGTCAAGAAAGTCCCACTTTTCCTCCTTGATGCCTAATATACTATTTAAATATCTCATTTTTTTCCTATCGGGTTTATCAATCTTCCTCTCTTAACAAAATTATCATTTTCCCTCTAATTTTTCCATCTGGGTTAATGCTGGCTGGTTATGGTTTAATTTTAGCAATGCAATTAATTATTTATTTAAATCCATCACTTCGTAATCCAACGCCCCCCCCCCCCACTTCCAAAAAAATTCCCAATTTTTTTAAGTTCTCTTTGTTTGGCCTTATTTTTAATTTGGTTCCTTTGCCTTTTTCTGATTCACTGTTTCAGGACCACGAGCTCTCATATCATTGCTGCGATCGGAATACAAGCAGGTGTCAAAAAAAAAGCCTTTGACATCATTAAAAAGTGCTTTAGAACAACATATCTTAAATTCGAATCGAGATCATCGCAGTGTTGATTCTGATAGCAACAGCAGCAGCAACAACAATTTTGACAGCAATGATCGATCATCACGAGAGGTCGTTTTTCCAGAATCGTTTGAGGTTTTGCCACAACCGAGGAATCGAAGTACACTTTTTGCAGGAATCTCAGAGGATCAGCGACTTTTCAGATGCAAATTTTGTGGCAAAGGATATCGATGGAAAAGTACGATGCGTCGTCATGAAATGGTGGAATGTGGCGGAAAACCTCCTTCATTTCAGTGCCCTGAGTGTCCTTACAAAGCAAGACAGCGTGGGAACCTCACTGTACATTATAAACGACATCACAATAAAGGCGAACTGGACGATAATCTTCCAGCTGAAAATTAGAGTCGAAAAATACGGGTCATTTTTATAGAAAAATCGCATGACCTTGAAATCTGACCCCCTTTGACTTTATTAAAGCATAATTCTGGATTCTTCTACATCTTATAAAAAAAGCCCTAGCGGACCGCGTTCACTGGGTACGCTAGGGCTAGGGCATGTTTCATACTTTTTTATATTTATTCACAATTTCACATAATAGGTATAACTCAACATTCTTTCTATCTTTTTACAAATTTATATTTATATATTTGTATTTATTCATGTGTAAAAAGATTCAGAATTAAAAACTGTGTGTAGCAACAGCTTTTAATTCTTATTTTTTTAAGACACGAACAAATAGAAATGTATTAATATAAATTTTTAAAAAGATATAAAGAGTGTTGAGTTCTATGTGAAATTGTGAATAAATGTGAAAAAAATTGAAGTACGCCCTATCCTCTAGCGGGTCCAGTGAACGGAACGGACACTTTGTGGTCACTTTACGATCACGCGGCCCGCTAGGGAATATCTCAAAAACGCTTTTTTCGAAATCTCCAACTTTATTTTATATATTTTTGCTTATGAGACCAATTTCATTTCAAAGCATGCTATGATGAAAATAAAGGAACACAGTTTGATCTTTTTTTTTTATTTATTACAATCATTCCAAGATTATCTGTAAATTCTCCAAAGTTAACAGCAATTTTTTTTCAAAATACAGAATTTTCCGAATAAGCGTAGATATTTAGGCTGGTTTTTTTTTAATTTATGAAGTTCAATTTGCTCAAAAACCCCATTTTTCCATTTTTTTAGAAACATATGATAATATATACTATATCTGCATTAGTCTCGTTCCTGGTAAATCAGTTGCTTCATATGGGAAAAAAATTATTTTTAATTAATTAAATTTTCAGGTTTTTCTTGGAAACAACGAAAGGTATAAAAAATGTTTACAGAAAAGTTTGGACATCTAGAAACGTTTTATAAAAATCACCTCTTGCTCTTTTGTGATATCGGGCATTGTTTGCGAGAAAAAAATGTTTATTTAAAAAAAAATTCCTGGCCTCAAAAATGGTTAAGGGGTTGGCATAATTTTCCCGAATTTTCAAATTCACGAATGTGGAAAAATACAAAAAAAAATAATTAGAAAGTTTCCAAAAAATGAAAATTCCCGAAAGAAAATAAAACTGCCGAAAATGTTTATTCCCAAAATTTTAAAACCGAAATTTTCAAATTCCCAGCTTTATCAAATTCCTGAAATTTCATATGCCCGAAAATGGCAAATTACGGAATTTCCAGGTTCCCGAAAAAATTAGGTTTAATAATTCACTTGAGAATGAATACCGCATATCAAATAAAAGATTATTCTAACAGAAAAAACTATTAATTTTTGGTGGGGAATTTGAAAATACGGCAATTTGCTATCTTTGAGAATTTGAAATTTCTGCAATTTCTTATTAGTTACGGGAATTTAAAAAACTGACAATTTACTCTTTTTGGAAATTTAAAAATTCGAAAATTTACTATTTTTTGAAATTTAAAAATTCAGGTTTTAATATTTCAGGAATACACATTTTCGGTATTTTTACTTTCTCTCGGGAATTTTCATTTTTCGGGAAATTTATGTTTCGGTAATTATTTTTCAATATTTTTTCACATTCGGGATTTCATTTTGTCCAATATTTTTAAAAATTTACTGCTAATATTAAAAAATCATGCTCTCAGTTATACATATGTGCGCTAAACTATTTTTGAGTTCAGGAGAATGTTTTTTAATTTGATTTTTGATTTTTTCTCTTCAAGGATGCAAGATATCACAAAAGAGCAAGATGTATTTTTGTACAACTCTTCTAGATGTGCAAACTTTTATGTGAAATTCGATTTTACAAAAATAATCTTTTTCAATTTGAAGAAGTAGTGGTTTGCCAAAAACGAAACTTAAGAGCTATGTAAGTTTTCAAAATATTTCAATTTTCTGGGATCGATTAAAGGAGCAAGCATTTTCACGTCAAATAAAGAAATAAAATCCCAAATATCTACGCTCGTTCGAAAAATAATACATTTTGAAAGAAATGTGAGTCATTTTTTGAGGATTCGCAGGTAATTTTTGAATGATTGTAAAAAATAAAAAAAAATGTCGTTATACTGTGGAATTCGTATTTTGTATTTAGAAAATAATTTTAAACATAAAAGAATATTTTTTTATGGTTCTGACATTCATTTAAAGAAATTTTTTTTCTAAAAATCGAAGATGGTCAAGTTTCACGGTCATGCGATTTAAAAAATAATGAACCTTTAATCTTTTAATTAACTTTTTATTTTGACTGGATATTTGGAATCCACGTTTAAGATGAATTTTTTTTTTTTTTTATTTGCGGGACCATGATAAAAAATTAAGGGGAAACCGTTCCAAATTAAAAAAAAAAGATTCTACGAACTAGCTAAAATATTTATAGAGATAATTTATGGCTTTTTTTATTAAGTCAACCATGGTGTGGTTTTAATTTGGTTAAGTAAGGCAACTTATTATTTATTGCTTATCACTTGCCTTAATAGTTATAAAACCATGAAACGTCCTTTAATATATAAGATGAAGTCAGTGAAAATTATTTGCAATTTTCTGTGTTTGGAAGTAACTCGTTAAAGGTAACGGAGTTTCTGAAAAAGCTACACTTGAAGTAACTTTCAAATCATTTAATTTTTTTAATTTGAAAGCCTCCAACTTTTTATTTATAAAAGGATGCATTCGATTACAAAGTCAAATGTATTTTATTGCAGCAAAAACTTGGAAAGCTGGTAAATCGAAATCAATTTCTTAAATCATATTTTTAGTTATATTTTTGTTGTAAGAAAATGTTTACAATATAGACAATTATATATATTTTAATGCACAAAGATAAATATTTGTTTAATTCAAACAAACCTTTTTTGTGTTTAGTTGAAGGCATAATAACCTAAGAAATATTTTTCTTAATTTAGACGCCCATGATTCTGATAATTTAAAAATTTGGGCTTTTTTACGAATTTGTTATTTTTTTATTAATAATTTACTAGATGCTTTTAACTGTAGGTAGAAGATTTAAAAAATTTGAAATCTAAAGTCTCCAAACTAAATACGCTCAAAATCTGTAAAATTCAGGTCAGTCGTAATAATTTTATACTAAACTCTTCATTTTTGAAATTCTGTTTCTTTATAAAAAAAATAACTGTGAAAATAATTCACATCATGCAATAACTAAAAAGTTCCTTTTTTTGAGCAACTTCCCAACACTGGTAATTTCATACATTTTCAAGATTCAAATAATCACTTCGAAACACCAAGCATTGAATTTTAGCACAGAAAGAAGTAAGTTCCGAAAGTTCTCAAATTTATCACCAAATATATTGTTTAAATATATAATTTATAGATAAAACATTAATTTCTTATTTAATTCAAATTCTACTTACATTTTTTCTGTGTTTTCCTCAAGCTGAATATTGAAATGCTCTTAAATTTAAAGCGTCAGATTAAAAAGTTTTATTTTTATAACGCAGAGGAGATTATTAGGAATATAAAAAACTCACAATTAAAAAAAAAAAAACATTCCATAAGCAGATGAACGTTTTCTCGTTATCTTGATAGTTTTAAGCATTAAAAATGAATCACAAATAATCAATTCACTCTTTCGTTTATTGAAAAGCACTTTGTACTTTTGAAAGGAGTAGGGTAATTTTTAAGACTTTCATTTAAATTTTTTATACAGCTAATGTTAAAAGCGATATTATAGACAATACAAATTATACAGAAACATTCGCGATTGGTCGTGAAATCAGTATTTTTATGTCAGTATTTTACAACAATGTTGACATGTGACTCTTAATATTTAAAATAGTTTATACTCATTTCAATATCCGTTTCCCATAATTGCAAACCAATCTTCAATTTACAATAAGCTTCGATATTCTTTATAATTTTATTTTATTATTATATTCTTTGAATGAACATTTTTTATAACTCCGATGCTATTATATTTATTATTTCTTATGAGAGATTTTGATACACTATTTCGTGTATGTTCCCGGGTTAAGGTAGAATTATATACGTTGGGTATTTAATATTATCGTTATCTTATGATGATTGTTTTTATTAATAAAAGGTACATTGTTGAGGGATATTTTTGGAATATTTTTTCAATCTTTACATCCAACCAATTTTCCTCATTTTAATTGTTTATATTCCTGTTTCCTGTCATTGTAATATTTTTAAATTTTTGGTATCAACATTTTTTGCTCAATGATAAAAAAAGATTAAAATAAAGACGAGAGAAAAAAAACAGGAAGGGAATTTGAGGTTCCCTCTTTTTCGTTTCTTTCTTTATTTTATTTATTTTGTATTTTTTTTTTATTATTGCCCTTGAGAGATAAGTTTCAATTTTAATTTAGTCTTTTCATTTTGTGTTTGTTTCTTTTTTGTGGCATTTTTTAAAGCACAATTTAAATGTTTTGCTGATTTTTTATTCGATTAACTGATTTTAATATATTTGGGTTTATTTTACAGATTCAGGATATTACTACAATATGTTACGTCCAGGTGACAAAAAATATCCTTGCCTGAAATGTTTCAAAACTTACAAATCAGTGGCAGCGTTAAAATACCATCAGGTGATGGATTGTGGAATAATGCCTACTTTTTTTTGTCAATATTGTGATTACAAATCTAGAAGAAAGTCAAATATTTTGAGGCATGAGCAAAAGTATTGTAGAAATAATAGGTGAGTTGTTAAGTAAATAATGTTGGATATTTTTCTTTGAATTTTAAATATCAATTCCAGCTAATAGATTATTTTCCATTTATCAGCAGGGAGCGCATTAGAGCCAATGTGAAGTTAGCTGACAAGCGCAGCTCGGCTCTCGCATGCGAGAGCTGAGCTGCGCTCAAAGCTAACTTCATAGTGGCTCTAATCCGCTTCTTGTTTTAACAAATTTGCATGTTTATTTTCAGAAACTGTCATGTATAAAAAGAGATAATGAGGAGTCCTAATTCTCGACCCTCATTGCTATCCAGCGAAATATTTAATGACAAGTGATGAGACATATTATACAGACATATTATACAATTTGTTAAAATGGAAAAATATGGCAATAATTTGAATAGAAAATCAAAGTTACCTGAAATAATATGTATTTTTATTCACTGTAAAATATCTGATGAAAATAAAGCTATTCTGTTAGTATAAACTTTCTTTATTTCATTACAAAAATCAATTTTGTTCATAGCTTTTTACAGCTTATTACAGAAGGACTTCAGTAAAGCGGAAACAAACTCAGGTATAAATGGAAACAAGAGGTAATAAAAAATACAGAAATAGAGTAGCCAGTCAAGCATGTAACATTTTTTTAATAAATATATTTCCATTGATGTGCTTTCGACGTTTATTTATTAAATACAAATTAATTTTTGTTACAAAAAGATACAACATAAATTAATTCAAGAATTCTTCTAAGCCAGTTTCTTCGATTTGGAAGAGTTTTCGAGTTTTCCATTCGTTAAAAAAAATGTCAATGGATGTGAGTTGTAGTTTTTTGTAGTAAAAATTACAGTAGTAATAAAATACTCAGAACACAGCTAAACTAAAAATTTTCTTTTTCAGATTACGATTACACGATCGATGAGGTAGAAGATTTGCCTCTACTAGACAGGAGAGTAAAAATTGAAAATTCGTGGAGGACTGCAAGACGCAGAACTCGAAGAGCCCCAATTGTCAAACCTGTGGGGAAATTCACGTGTGTGAAGTGCGGAAATTTATATAGAAGGAAACGTTCATGGCGAAGACATGAAAAAGAATGTGGGACCCTTCCAGGATTCCAATGCCTGATATGTTTGCAGCGGTTCATGAGAAAACATCATTTGACGAGACATTTGCAAAATTTACACAAAACAGATGTAGCAAATATGGGAAATGTTGTTAATTTTCCTCCAGAAGATGACACTAATTTACACTCGATATTTGATTGTTAACCCCATCGTAAATCTCGTCCAAAAATGAGTATCAATTAAATTTTTGTCTTTACTAATAATCAGCAAATATTTTTTAGATGCACACTACCGACTAGTTGTATCGGACCACTGACCGGGTTACCTATTAAAATCAGCCTTGACTCTGAAAGGTGATAGCAGCAGCTGGGGAAATTAATTTATTAATTTTATATTTTACAAATCTGATGTTTAGGATTTTAGCTTTCATTTGAGCAATTCAAAATTAAAAAATCTTCACGGCTTCATGAAATAAGAATTTTCTTGTGCGAGCATGCGGTAATGCTCGAACAAAAAATCATTATTTCATGAACCTGTGACGATTTTCGAATGTTTAATGGTTCAGATGAAAGGTAAAATCCTAAATAATACTTCTATAAAATATCAAATTTATGAATTCATTTTCCTAACTCCTGCAATCAGCTTTTAAAGTCAAGACTGACTATTTAATAGGCCACCCGGTTAGTGGTTCGATGCAATCCGCCGTGGTGGATAGTATCGGACCAGCGGCTCGCCAGTAGTGTAATTTTAGATAGTTTGGTTCTATTTTATGTGGCATTTAAATAACACTTTAATTATAAGACAATTCAATCAGCTATTACAAAACATGATTATAAAAAACTTTATTTATTGTCGCAAATTTTATCAGGTGTGAAGTAATTTTTCTGAGAATATGTGATCTTTTTATAATCATTTTTGTATATCAATCATAATACTCATCATCTTTAGGCCCAAATTGTTTGTGATCGCATGTTTTATTCTGTAGATTGAAATTCAAGTTTACAATTAAAAATTTTAATTAGGTTAGGATAAGCTGTTTAGATTAGTAATATATCATATATTAATATCTATTTATGTTTAAGTATAAAAATTGGCAATGGCAAGGGTATTTGATATAACCTTTTCATTGTTGTTTACAATTTTATTTAAAATATTTTATTTGGTGTAGTTATTTTTTGTTTTTGAATTCATTATTTGAATTATCTTTATTTTTTTTTAAATTATGTGTAAATTAGACTAGCAGAAAATATACTCTAGTGTGTTATAGATATAAGAAAATTCATAAATCGGCGAACATGTGCTTTTCATAGTTATAAGGAAAAAGTAATTTGTCTGAACAGTTAGTGAATAATAAATAAAAGAAATTACATTTCTTCTGTGTGATTTTTTATTATTGTTTTGTTAGGATTCTTAAAACATTATTTTCTGAAAAACAACAATTTTATTTTATTTTTACTTGTTTCATGTGTATTTTGAAAAAAAAACTATTTGCGTATTTATAATTTTACATTTAATCAAAGATTTATGTGTATTATTTTTCGTAATTTATGCTGCTTATATTATACATCAATGAAGTTGAATATGTTTTTGTTATAAATTAACTGAAATTTTTTTTGATTTTGACAATGAATATATAAATATTATGTAAATTCTTAAACTATTTAAAGTCTGACGTTACAAAAAATGTATATACTTTTTGTTTCATGTATAAGTTATAAATATGTTTTTTTATGTTTTATAATCATTAAAAATAGAACACAAATAAATCTGCATCTATTTTTTTCAGATGGCGCTTTGAAGAAATTTACAAAAACTAGGAAATCAAATGTACTGAAAAATTAAAAATTGAGAATACGATTGAGGTAATCACAAGGTCAAATTCATTATCGAAGTACAAACGAAATTTTGCGAAGATGTTCGCAAATTTGAACATAGATTTTATGAAGAGAAAATCGGCATTTCAACAAATCATTTTTATTTTTACTTTGGATATGTTGGTAACACCTCGGTTTACGTCAGGTACATTTTTATTTGAGAAAAATCAAATATAACGTAAAAGAGGAAATCAATTTTTTTTTAACAAAAATTAATTTGGACTCAATAAATATGTACCCAAAAAAAATCAAATTTATTCATGCTGTCAGTTATACTTAATAAGAAATATCTCCGAACGTTATATTCATTACATGTATGACCACTCAGCTTTTTTTCTATTTTTGTTTTTCTTATTTTTTATTTATTTTAGAATGATCTTGTTATATATAATTATTTTATCTTCATATTTTGAACTTTTTATTTTTATACTGTAAATTATCTTTTTTTTAAGATTGCGTCGAGGATTGCATGGGAGTATTTTTAATTTAAGGGGTCGTGCACATAATAAGTCACACGTTTTTCCTTTGTTTAAATAAAGACGAAAATAAAATTGCCTTGCAGCCAAAAGGGATACAACGATATAAACAAAAGAAAAACGTGTGACGTATTATGTGCACGACCCCTACATTATGCGTTTAGTATAATAAAATAATAAAGAAAAAGTTTGAGACCTAATAAATGTTTAAGGAAAAAAATTATTTATATCAAATTACCTTTTTCTTTACCTTTATCATAAAAATGTATTGTTTTCCAAATTTGTATGCAAGTAATGAATGCTCATGAAATCTCTACCTGGTCCGGCTTTTATAGATTACTGTCTTACTTTCTTACTTTGAAATTGATAAATTATTTAAAAAAAATTTTTTATGAAATTTAATTTTGCAAGTAGCAAGATGGCATGAACACTAACGCATTTTCCAAACTCTGCATCGTAGAAATATTTTATTCTCTTCTATCTTTAGTGAAATAATTGATTTTTTATTCTCGTTACCAGATTGGCTGATCAAGAATGAATTTTAAATCAAAAATGAAAATTAATAAATGGACTGTTGGCCCATGTATTTGCAGAATTTTATTTTTATTTCAGCATCCAAGATCGTTCAAAAAGATTACGTTTTATTGTCAATAATAAAATTAAAAAAAGTTCAAGAGAAAAAAAAGAGGTTTTTTGGAATCGGTTATGCTTTACCTTCTGGATGAAAAGTAAATGAAGAAGTCTCATCTTTCCATAATCCAAAATTGATCTTTTGCTTCCAATCTGTTTTTTTTTCTTTTACAGGACTTTATCAAAAATCTGAATGGAAATTCTTCTATTATCATGTTCTATTTTGTTGAATTCGAGTGTTCTTCAAAAATCCATACATGAATAAAAAAATTTATAATTTCGAAATTCAAGGGAATCACGACAAAATAAAGTATATTGTGTACTTAGGAGGATGAAAATACGTTTGCCTCCTTGGTGGACAAGATACTTTATGTAACAATGGTATGATTTACAAGTTTATCACGTCTGAAATTTGAGGTTAGGTTGACGCAGCCATAATTTTGCACGGGCGACTGCAAATGCGCATGCGTGCAGTACGATTATAAGCCCATAATATTCATAGGAATATTATGGTCTCATTATTGTACTGCGCGCATGCGCATGAGCTCTCGCTCCTCCTGTTAGGTAAACGGCTTCTTTCAGAACTGAATAGACGCCGATAAAATGCGTCAATCATGCCTGCGTTATATAAAAAAGTTTAAAAGTTTATTTTCAGAAGAAATTTATTTTTCTATGGTCTACTCACTTGCAGGAAATATTCTAGGCTTGATAAAAAATTTGTTCTAATCTTTCTGGAATAGAAATTTTGTAGATTGAATTAGACTCAACACATTTTTTTTTAATTAATTTCTCCCTAAATGTAAAAAAATTGGTGAATAGTTGATTAAAACTCGAAACTTGTGTTCCAGCCGAGGATCTGAGTCTCACAGGCTTAAAATGGGCAGCAGCTATTCAAAGATGGAGCGCAGTTCCCTCCATCATGTGGCGATCTGGATCGAGTTTGGGTAAAGGTCTGACTTCACCCTCATCAAATTCCGAAGGGGGTTTCAGCTGCCAGGCCTGTAGCAGAGTTTACAAATTGAAAAGTAGCCTCAGAAATCATCAAAAATGGGAATGTGGAAAACCACCTGCGTTTGCCTGTCCTCATTGTAATTACAGGGCAAAACAGAAAATGCACATTGCTCGTCACATGGAGCGAATGCACAAAGAGAAGCTTTTCCAGCAGGAACTGGTTGAGTAAACGCAGCAATTCCCAAACTATTGCCGACGGCAGGGTCGCCTGCTGCTGCAGGGGGGTGCCACCCTAGCCGCGGCAGCCGAGGCAGGCACCTCGATGCGAGTAGGCTACTTTCCTTTACCTGCAACGGATGTCCCTTTTATTGTTATGAGATTAGGGCCTCTTACAAAAACTGAAATTATGAAAAACTGGCTCAACTTTTTTACTATCATTTTTTAATCTTCTCGTCATAAACTAATGAAGCTAATGCAGTCTATTAAAATTCAATTTATTAATATTTCAACCAATTTTAATTTTTCTGAAACGGCTCTAATCCTTTAACAATGGGTATTGGGGAAAATATAGAGTGGTGGGTCTGTCGCATCCAAGAAAGTGCGTAAAAAGTTTGGGAAATGCTGGAGTAAAAAAGAAAATTTTTAGAAATTTTTTTTTGTTGAGATTGGTAACTTCTATCGTGATCATGAAAACATTTCTCATTGCTGATAAATGTAATAATAATTAGTATGCTGACGAGAAAAGGGGTACATTGAAGAGGATATGCACTAGGAAATTTAATGATGTAGGCATCGTAGAGTCAAAATCAAAATTAATTCTTAAAATGATTGGTTAAGAGAGAACAAAAAATGTCATCAGCATCAGTTTTCTTCCGAAATTTATTACGTGTAATAATCGTTTTAAATAATAATGTCTGCAGTTTATCAGTCATTGTATAGGTTGATTAATTGTGAGTTTGAGTATACGAGCCATACATCCTTAAAAAGATCTTCTTCGATTTTTATATTTTAAGTGATGTTTTCTATAATTTTTTATTATAGGCTGTTTGTAGGTGGAGAAACCGATTTATGTGAGAAAAATATTTTGGTTTTTCGCTCGGGGCAGATAAAAAAATGGAAGGGTAATAATTGGTCTTTATTTTGAATTAAGGGGAAAAACTCAGTTTAATTAAGGCTAATTATTATCCTTGCAAATTTATTATGCTAGTACTTTTTAAAGATTTTTAAGGATATATGTAGTCAAAAAAAGCTTTTATTCAAAAACATTTATTTTGAATGGAAGTTCTATAAAATATTTGGTTACTTCAAAATTTGAAGTAAAATTAATTGTTTAAATCGAAAAATTCTAAAAATATTACACCTTTTAGTGCTAAAATTCCAGCAATTTTGGTCTTTTATTGCTTTAGAAAATAATTTTTTTTGAAGATCCTCAACTTAACAGAACTTATTTTTTCATTTCCATTGTTCATTTATATAGACTTATTTGTAACTCAGCCCGTCAATTTTAGAATTACTGTATTAAAAATAACTCGACAGGAAAATTTTTTCTCTTCAGCATAAACAAAAATTGCCGAAATTTTAGCAATAAAAAGTGAAAAAATTTGATGGGGTATTAAGGCGCCTAAAAACATATTGATTTGAGCTGTCGCCCCCTAAAAATTGATAATTTCATATAGAAAGAAGCATTATTTGAATCATGCTATTTTTCTGACTTTAGAAGAAAATTATAAATTAGTAATAAAAATCAAGCAAAAAAAACAGGCACGATGACCAATTTTTAGGTTTGGGAATTTTCGATTTTTCAAAATCGTATGGGTGATTCTGAAAAGATAAAATGGTTAAAAATTAATAAGAAGTTTAGAAAAATATTTTGATGATATTTTAAAGTAAGTAAAGGCAAAATCACCTTTACTTATTAATTTTTACTGATTGGAGTGTAATTAAGGAATAGATTTGTGATAAATGGAACAGAGAATTATGAGATTAGAGCTTATAGCTTTATACAAATTTATATTCAATGAGTGATACTTGTTATCGTATTATTTTTTCGGTATTAGATGAATAGTATAATTATACATCATGGTCTAATTTTAAATTAAACTCAGATGACCACTTTTTAATTAAATAATTCAGTAAAAGATCTAATGAACGAAATAATGAAATAACAGATTTTCAAGAGAAAAAATTTCTTTCTCATCGTGCCTCTTAGTTTTTATATAAATTTCAAGTAAAACAATAAGATAAGACCATGAGACATATCATAATATAATCATGGTACAGATAAAGATCGCCCCGAGTCCGATTTAAAAAGATCCGTTCAATCGGAGCTCTTCCATAACAAATTCTGGTCAAGTTTGCTTCATGTTTTTTTTATTGGAAGTTCCCAGACACGTTTAACTAATTGTTGTCTTAAAAATAAAGGTATTTTAGTAAGAAATAATTAAAATAGCAATTCCTAATTTTGAAGTCGATCCACCTTTGGCGAATTTATCTTTTATTATGGGAATTTGATGCTGGAAATAAAAATCTTTATATTCATCTTCATCTTGACGTAACGACGCAGACTTATATAGTGTAAAATATTTTTCTATACAAATAGTTATTTTATTACTTTAAAGCCGATAGCTAGTTTTTATGTAAACAGACATTTTGTGATTCTCAGACTGTCATACACGTAACTGATGATTCCTATACCGCATTTAGCTATATTTTTATATTAAATTCCACTTTTTAAGCTTCCTAGGTGGAAAATATGCTAGATGTTATAAACACAATAATTTCCATACTAAATCTAACTATAAGCTGGATTTAGAACACAAGACTGTTACATATAAAGGTTGTAGATAGCTTTTTTCGCAAAGCTGGATCCATTTATTATGAATATTCCAAGAGTCGAGTATGGTATTTATTTATTATAGTATTGTTCCTATTACTATATTTACGCTTCATTTCCTACTATAGACCAATAATCAAAATCATCATTTTTGATGACTTTGCTGCAGGAGATTCCTTAGGGCTGTATACAAATGTATTATATTGCTAAGTAGTCTTAGATGCAAATACCCTCGATACCACCGAAATATACAAATATACAAAAAATATTAATACTCGTACTCTTGGGTATTTTTTTTCAATATTCATTTTTTTCATACGTGTCAGGGTTCTCCAATGTTCCATAATCTAGACAATATTTATCTAATAGAAACTCTATTCTTCAGAGATATTCAGAAATTACTCATACTTATAATTGATAAGTAAAAAAACCTCTTGTATTAGATTAAGTTTGCGGATCATGATTAGCTTATATATACGCCATTTAATGTACTATCCTAATTTTAACATATCTAGAAAAAGCTTTTCAATACTTGCAACAATTTTTGCTATAAGATTATATTTTAGAATTTACAGTGAGAGAAGGAAGGATCAAGTAGGATAGGATTTATAATGATTTATCATATTATTATATTATTAGAAAATAAAACTAAAGTGCCTCATGAGGCCTTAACGCCTAATGGCGATTGCGTTAGCGAGGATTTGTCAAAAGTTAAAAAAAAAATATATAATTTAATTGTAAGTGTCGCCAATAACTACATTGATCAACAAAATGTGATTTCTGTTCATGAGATGGGACGTGTCGATTCCGTAATAGTTTTTCAAGCTGAATTTAAATACGTCCTTCATTTTTTCCATATACATCAAGTTTTTGAGATTTTTTTTAATCCAATTATTTTTTAAAAAACAAGTCGCAACATATGTGGATGTAAAATTTCTAAGGAAAAAAAGCAACACATAATTTCGATGCATTGCTTAACGCTTAATTTAACAAGTGTCTTATTTTATAGATAGCTTCAACGGGTTTCAGGATAATCTCAAAAAACAAATAAAATGTTAGAAAAAAGTTTTTTCATTTTTTTTGCGATTATCCTGACAACCGTTGAAGCTATCGAGAAAGTAAGACGATTGATGGATTCAGCGTTAAAAAATTCTTTGAAATCGTGCATCGCTTCTTATCAAAAAATACCCGTAGAAAACACGAAATTGAATTAAATCTATCAACGAATTTGATAAAAATCATATCTAATTGAATCAAATGAATTTCACAAATCAAAATTCATCAGTACATTTGATAGGCCTTTCTATCAAATTCTATTCACATAGAAATCTTATACTTTTCTATCATGATATTTTCATTAAAATTGTATCAAATTTTATTAGTACAAGACTTGTAACAAATTCTGTGTTTCGGAGTCTAGGATATTACTATAAAGTTCGAACTGTTGAGAAATCGTATACTTCTTTATCAACAGTTTCTCATTAAAAATATATGAAATTATTGATACAAGGCTTGTATCAAGTCCTGTGATTCGGAATGCCAGAAATTTCTATCAAATTTTATTCGCACAGAAATCGTATGCTTTGCTACCAACAGTTTCTCATAGAAACTCCTTCAAATCTTAACGTCACCAACCTTGTATCAAATTCTGTATTCCAGAATATTTTCAAATTTTTCTATCAAATTCTATTAATGAAATGTTATCGACACCAGACGCGTATCAAATCCCGCGATTCGGAATGCTGGAATTTTCTATAAAATTTTATTGGCACAGAAATCGTATGCTTTGCTACCAACAGTTTCTCATAGAAACTCCTTCAAATCTTAACGTCACCAACCTTGTATAAAATTCTGTATTTCAGAATATTTTCAAATTTTTCTATCAAATTCTATGAATGAAATGTTATCGACACCAGACGCGTATCAAATCCCGTGATTCGGAATGCCGGAATTTTCTATAAAATTTTCTTGGCACAGAAATCTTATACTTTTCTTCCAACAGGATCTAATTGAAAGCCTATTAAATCTTAACGGCACCAATCTTGTATCAAATCCTTTGTTCCAGAATTTTCGATATTTCTATCAAATTCTATCGGTTGAGAAATCGTATACTTTTCTATTAAAAGATTCTCAATCCTTTAAATCTTATTCATACAGAACTTATATCAAATCGTTTCTTCAGAAATTTTGGAAATTTTTATTAAATTCTATCCATCGAGAAATTTTATATTTTGATATCAATAGTTACTCATTAAAATTCTAACAAATGTTATTGGCACAGGACTTGTATCAAATCCTATGTTCTAGAATCTTGGATGTTTTTCTGAAACTCTATCCTTTGAGAAATCTTATACTTTTCCATCATCAGCTTCTCATTGACATTCTATAAAATCTTATGCATTCCAGACTTGTATCAAATCCCAAGTTTCAGAATCTCGGAATTTTCTATCAAATTGTATCCGCCGAAAAAACTTGTTCTTTCCTATGAAAATTGTCTCATTGCAACAGGTTTGATAGAGTTTGAATGATCTTGGTAGAAAAGTGTACGATTTCTCGAGGAGTATAATTGGATAAAAATTTTCCAGGATCTGTAAAATAAGATTTGATGCATGTCTTATGCGGTTAAGATATCATAGAGTTAACGGATAGAATTTAGTGGGAAGTTTTCAGCTTATATCTATATCCGCTCATAGCACGATTTGCTATTCTTAAAAAAAAAATTGATTAAAAAGAATCTTAAAAACCTCAAGTCTGGGCAAAACATAAAGTCAAATTTCAATTCATCGCGAAAAAATACTATGGTAAGAACACAAATGTCACATTTTTGTTAATCAGCGTTATCATATAAAAGGAGATTATTAGAATATTATAAGTAAGGCAGGATAATTAAATACATCTTCCAGTTACACCACTTTTTTTAAAGGACTAGAATTTTTTCAAAAATATTTGTATACAAAGATTTGATTATAAAATGCGGCTTTCTATACACGTGCCTTTAAAGTACTGTCATATAACATTGATAACTAAAATTAGAATTTATAGATTGGCTATCTGAAATATTACTGGAAAGATATTACTGTAAGAGATAAAATCTATATTGTAACTTTATTATTGGTTAAAGACATTATAGTCTCGCTTAATAATTATGCCTAATTAGATGATTATAAACTGCTAAAAGCAGCAATATTGGCTATAAAAAAATTCCACTGTTCTTGGGTATGGGTAAAATTTGAAGTTTAAAATTAGTCTATTTAGAATTTAATATAAGAAAGGCAGTCTCGATTATGTTTTTTGCTGTATTGTTATCTACAACTTCCTCTTAAAGAGTCAAATTTACAAAAAAAGTTTGTAAATTTTTACTTTGTTTTCCCAATTTTTCTAAATTCATCAAATTGCAATTTTTTTACTTGTAGGATTTTATTGGATATTATTTTAGTAAAAAGGATATTTATGTTGTTTCGTTAAACGAAATTTAAAAATTTACATGGACGAACATTATTTCTACGAAATGTGATAAAACGGCATTCTGGTTTTTAAAATTCAATCGAAATTAAGAAAAATGTATTTTTTTAGGTATTGGAAATTTATTTGATATTTATTGACTTATTGTGTCCGAAAATTTAAAATGACGATAAAAACAGAGCGAAGTTCTACAATTTTTTTATATTTACGAAAAAAACATTGTATGTTAGACGATTTCGAGCGAAGGAAAATTTTGTTTAATGTTAAACATATTTTTAAGCCTATTTTTGACGAGACGGAGTTATGTTATTCGTTAATCTCAGTTTTAAATTTTCTTTTGATTGTATTATCGTATTTGTAAGACAATAGCACTTTAGGCGAAAAACATTTCCAGTTTCCACTAAAAAAAAGTAAAAGATAATGATAGCGACTAGATTTTTAAAATGTGAGAGCCTTCTGTTAAGTGCCTTCTGATACTATTTAGATTTTAGGCTAAAAAGGAGGCGCTGGGTTTGTCCAACTGCGAATGATTTTTTTATAGTATTGTATTAAAATCTCCCGAATTCAGAAGTACGGAACATCCTCTGAAATTCTGTTCGAGGAAGTGATGAAAAACATTGTTGAGTGAGTGTGAAAAAACGAAATGGTGCAATTTTTAATTGTTTTATCTCGAATGAATTTAAGCGTTTGTTTGTTGTATGGAAACTTCCTTGAGAGAAAGTATTCCTCCGTACTTCTGCCTTAAAATACCTTCTCACAAAAATAGTCTCTTGAAACTGAGTTGTTAACGTCCAAGAAGAATGGATACAATCTCAAATGAAATACTGCCAATTTTATATTTGTAAGTGATTTTGATAGATTTTGTCATTTTTATTTTTTTGATCTTTTTACTCTTATCTGTTCGTCTGAAACAGGCATGTCCAGTGAGGAAAGTTCCGTGAACTCTCGTCGAAACGACTCAAATCGCAGTTGTGACTTTTCCACTTCCACTCTCCACTTCCCATTCTACTTCACGAGAGTAACTACCACCCCAACTCTCTCGAGTAAGCAGGGAGAAGTGGTGGTGGAAATGCACCATCTGGCCTTCGAGTAAATTTCTCCGCGCTGGACAGGCCTCGTTTAAAAAGCGAGCAAACTCAATTTTGAGAAGTTCCGCTTTTTCTGTTTGTAACAATAGAAAAGAGGTGTCTTCCCAAAATAAAAGTTGTCGCTTTTTGTTTTGTAACCACTGATATTATTTCATATTATTCTTTATTTATGAATATAATTCACGTAAATATAAGGAGTTCGAGTCTATGATAATATTTATCAAACTTGTTCCGCACTATAAGTATATAGTACAAGTCCATTCATCACTTTTCTGTACAGAGCATCACTATCTATTACCATCAATTTCCACTCAGCGCCTCGTATACGGAAAAAGCTTGTAATATTACATTTTTTTTCTTCATGTATTTGCCAGCGGACAATTATTTGTGTCTTTTATATTAATATTATATGGAGAATTACTACTATTAATTACGCTATAAAATAACGATTATCTTTCTAGATCATTTTGCTTCTTGCGCTTGTTCTTTAAATGAAACACCGTATTATTTTGATAAAATACATAATTCTGTTATTCAGAATTACCATTTCATTTTCATTCCAACTGATTTGTTTCAACTGCGTACTTGATATACAGTTTACAGTTCGAAAGGCTAGGCACACGTCTTCTATTTTCTATAATGAGATTGTAAACCGGCTTTGTATTCTATTTAGAGCGAAATAAAGTCTAGAAAGGAACTTTTGTACTATTTTTTTTATTTGTTTGTCCTTGAGGATAACGTTCTTTAAACTCTTTGAAGAGATTTTCATTTAATGATTTTTATTCAGTTATTTGCCAGTTTTTTAATGTTGTTTTCAGAAGTGATTTAAATTTTATTTGTTTTTCTTGTAAAATTCATTATTCCACAAAATTATTTCAATATTCAGTATATTCGATAATAGTTTTCTTAAAAGATTCATTAAATAAATAAAGTATTCATTTATATACAGACATCTTCTTGCACAAATTTTAAGTTTACATTTCTATAAAAAAACTCTTCTATGATCATATAAAAAAATAAAAGAGTTTGCAACTTCAAGTTCCATGAATATTCTACTTACATTCTGTTTACAATTTCCTCGTACTAATTGTTAATATTTTTCGCAGGTGTTCGAGTCAATCGGAAATCTCATCAAAGAAAAATGGAACTGAGATCATCAAGAGAATTTGGAATTTGACATGAAAATAGACAAAATTTTCATTAAAAGGAATGCAAATTGGAGAAAGAAATGAAAAGGATTATATGAGATTCTTTACTACTTCCATATTTGTAAATAAAAAGATGAACAATGAAAAAAATTTATTCATTTATTGTACAATAATAGGTAAAAAAAATCTAATAGAAGATATTTTGAAAATTAAAACCTTACTAACGGATTTTATTGCTTTTGATTTTTGTATTTTAAATTATGTTGAGTGATATATACTTATATAATAAAATTTGTACTTGATCCTCACTTTTTCCAATATTTTTATGATGTGCTTTTTTGGATTTTGGTTGAAGCTTCTGCGATTTCAGAAATTATTTCACGCGAACTTAAATTAATCAATTTGTATTTTTTTCAGGTCGTCTGGTCTGCCGCTGCCTTCGTCGCTTCAAATATACATTTTCTTTAGAGTCCCATATGAAATCTGAATGTGGCGCAGCTTATCGTTGCCGAAATTGCTATTTTAAGACAAACAAATTGAAAATTTGGTTGGAACATATAAAGATTTCTCCTACCTGCTACTTATGAACTGGATAAACAAATTTTACGAGAAGATTGCATTTTTCAAATACTATCAGGTAGATTCTACGGAATTTAATTAAATGCTACGCAATTAAAGTGAATTTTGTGGATTTTATATGGAGTCCAGGAATTCTAGTCGTTTTTATAGAATTGAATTGGATTCTACAGAATTGATTTTTATAGAATGCAATTAAATCCAAATAAATTAAGCGGTATTTAAATAAATTCTACGGAAATAAATTGGATTCTACTGAATTTAATTGGAGTGTACGGAATTAAATTGGGTTCTACTGAATTTAATTGCATTCTACGGAACTAAATGGGGTTCTACTGAATTTAATTGGATTCTACGGAAATTAATTTTATAGAAAGCAAATAAATTCAAGTAAATTAAGCGGAATTTAAATAAATTCTGCAGAATTAAATTGGATTGTATGGAATCGTATTCTATAGAATTCAAAGGAATTCAAGTAAATTGAGCGGAATCTAAATAAATTCTTCAGAATTAAATTGGATTCTACCAAACTGAATTGGATTATACGAAATTACATTGGATCCTACGGAATTAAATTGGGTTCTCCTGAATTGAATTTGTTTCTACGAAATTGAATTCTCTAGAATTCAAATAAATTCAAGGAAATTAGGCTGATTTTCAATCAGTTCTACGGAATTCGAATGGACTCGACGGAATTCAACTGGATTCTACGGATTCGATTTCTATAAAATTCAAATAAATGCCAGTAAATTAAGCGGAATCTAAATAAAATCTACAGAATTAAATTGGATTCTACTAAATTGAATTGGATTACACGGAATTAAATTGAGTCCTATTGAATTCCATTGGATTCTATGGAATTGAATTCTATAGATTTCAAATAAATTCAAGTAAATTAAGCGGAATCTAAATAAATTCTACAGAATTAAATTGGATTCTACGGAATTAACTTGATTTATCGGAATTCTAATCGATTTTAGTGGATTCTATGTAACTGTATTGAGTTATATGAAATTTAAGTGAGTTGAACGGAATTCAAATATATTTTCCGGAATTGAAATGAATGAAATTAAATTGGATTCTATGGAATTGAATTAGATTCTACTGAATTCAATTGGATTATACGAAATTAAATTAAATTCTAAGGAATTAAATTGGATTCTACGGATTGAATTGAATTCTGCGAAAGTGAATTGTATGGAACTCAAATAAATTTGAGTAAATTAAGCAGAATTCAATTAAGTTTTACGGCATTCAAATGGACTCAACGGAATTCAAGTGGATTCGGCGGAATCAAATTGGATTATACTGAATTCAATTGGATTCTACGGAGTTGAATTCTATAGAATTCAAATATAATAAGTTCTACAGAATTCAAATAGATTTAATGGAATTTAAATGAATTCTACGGAATTGCACTTAATTTTCGGAATTCTAATCGATTCTAGTGGATTGTGTGTAACTGTATTGTGTTATATGAAATTCAAGTGAGTTTAATGGAATTCAAATATATATTCCGAAATTCAAATCAGTGCAATTGAATTAGATTCTACGAAAATGATTTGGATTCTACGGAATTGAATTGGATTCTACGGAATTAAATTGGATTTTACTGAATTTAATTGGAGTCTATCGAGTTGAATTCGATTATACAGAATTAAATTGTATTCTACTGAATTGAATTAGATTTTACGGAATTGAATTGAATTATTTGGAATTAAATTGCATTCTACTGAATTGAATTGTATACCACGGAATTGAATTCTATATAAATCAAATAAATTCAATTAAATTAAGTAGAATTTAAGTAAATTCTACGGAATTTAACTCGATTCAACGGAATTGAATTAAATTCTCGGAATTCCAATCGATTCTCGTGGATTCTATGTAACTTTATCGAGTCATATGGAATTTTATTGAGTTCTACCGAATTAAATTTCATTTCGCAGAATTTAAATAGGCGAATTCTGCGGAATTAAATTAAATTGTATAGAATTTAATTGAATTCTACGAAAATGAATTGAATTTTACAGTATCCAAATGAATTTCACAAAATTTAAACAATTGTATGGAATTTCACGGAATTCAATTGAAATAAATTGCAAACAATTAAACCTAGTGAATTCGAATCAAATGAAAGAAATATAATTTGAATAGTATTCAAAAGAATTCAACTGATTTTAAGAGAATCCCACAAAGTTTAAATTTGATTCAATGAAATCTTAGACTGAATTCTTCTTTATTGAATTTAACAATAAATTTTATTTAATTACAGCTTTTTGTAAATATCTAGACAATGATGGTTCGATTTCTTACTTCGTATAATGCAAACGCTTTTATTTCTTTAAGGTTTTAAAAACCCTAAAAACTTGTAATGTTAAAAGTATTCAAATTTTCAAAAGATTAAAGTTGGTTTTTTAAGTATTAAATGGTTCCAAATATTAATATAGATATATGTTTTTCTAATATTATTTCTACTATTAAGAAATTTATTATCTCCTAAATAAGTTAATCATATATATATATAGAATATAGGAACGATGTTTCCGATTATGAAATAATTAATTAGTTGTATGTTTGAATAAACGTTTTGATCTGCAACACGAGTGTTTATAATTTTTAAAAATAATTTTTAAAATTCTTCCTCTACTTTCAGAAATGTTCATAAATCATCTGAATCTCTTCCATAACTTCGTTTACAACTGTTTTCATCTATTTTGTTTAACTGTAGGTTGGTTTAAATGTACACTATTCTAAATAGAAAATTTTAATAGAATATTCTTATGTTTGTTGTTTCAGTCCATCTTGTCAAAAGTGCATCCTAGTTATTTTCTCAAAATTATAGAAATGTTTTTGTTAAACAGTCATTGATACATGGCTAATGCAATTGATGACAATAACCATTTTTTTCTGATTTTATTTATTCTCAGGTTTCAAGATGCATCGACAGCATTCATATCAGCAGCATAATGTTACATTAAACCGTTTGGTTGATAACTCAGAAGGAAGAAGACATTTTTCTTGCGAGAGCTGTGGCAAGGGCTACAAATGGAAAGAATCTCTCTTGAAACACCAGCGAATCGAATGTGGAAAGCCTCCAAATTTTTTTTGTGAAATTTGTGGAAATCGTTTTATGCACAAGCATCATTTAATTAAACATATGGCATCCATACACCAAGTTACGCCTGTATCGACACATTCAAGTTTTCCATACTCACCACCCAATCAAGTCCAATATTAATTTTTGCGAAATTTAGAAAAATGTCAACCATTAAAAAATGCAATTAAATTAATATTGGTCGCAATAATCCTTAAAGGAAATCCTATTTTGATTACATTAAAAACTTTATTGATCCTACTACCCAGATTTGATTTTCCTAAATCACGATAGAATAAGAACGTGAGGCTCTCAATAGGAGTAAGAAATTCTAATATTATTTTTGTGAACGCATATATTCTTAAAAAGTCTGTATAATTGAAGTGAATTTGTAATTAAATTACTATACTTTTAGATTAAATAAAAATTTCTCATAATATGTCTCAAATTCTGTATTTTAATTTGTGACTAGCTTTAAATTTAATTTATTTTTCAGCATCTGTTTCTTTTCAGCAGAAAGTCTTTTCTTCAGGAAGTCTTTTCTTCAATTGAAGAAACTTATCGCATCATTGAAGAATACTAATTTTTGACAAGCTTTTTAATCATTTAAATTATTTTCAGCAACATAGAGCCCAGATCAAAGAACCGGTTATAACATTGTAGCGCTTAGAATGGTTGGGGGGACGGGGACTGAACGTCGCTTAAATTCAAGTGGTCAGGGGTCTCACCAGACTGAGCGCCAGAAAGTTATAACCGGTTCTTTGATCCTGGCGGAAGACGTGTCTTCCACTGAAGATTACAACACTGAAGATTACAACACTGAAGAATACTCCCTAATCAAGAAAGTGGCACTACATACAAAATTGTACATACAGATATTTCTTAATTTCCCTAAAAGAACTGTGTTCGAATCTTTGCATTTTTCCTTCAGTGATGGTGCATGGTGGAGGATTAAATAATTTAGAATTTGAATGTTTTTAACTTTGCACCACATTCAATTTCACTGAATGGTATTAAAAATCACAACTGTTGCCTAACGTAATTAGTTCACAAATTAACATAATAACAATAATTAATTTAATAATTAGTCACTAACTTTAAACAAATTCGAACACCAAGCATTACAGACTTTATTTCTTGTGTATAATATTTATTCTCAGCTTCACAATCCTGGAGTCCTTTTTAAAATATAAACTTCAAGTTTTTAAAGGAGTCCAGTGCTGAAGATCTCGGTCTGTTCATTCTAATAACGAGAATCGAATGGAAAAGAGACTTTAACAAGTCAAAATTTGATTTCAGAATCGAGGAAAATAATTGAAATTGGAATCAAACCTACGATGCATGTAAATCCACATAATTTACAACCAGCTGAACATCCTTACATCTGCACAATTTGTGGCAAAGGATACGCCTGGAAAGTTTCGTTAAGTCGACACATCAGAGAAGAATGTCAAAAATTGCCTCAACATGTGTGTTTTTGTGGAAAGAGATTCAAGCAAAGAAGCAGTTTCAAGCGTCATGTGGCTACCCTACATCAACAGAAGAACAACTTATAACATCAATAATACTGTATAGTTTTTTATAAAATTCATATACTTTTTATATGGGCGTTTCCAGAGAAAGCACCATTTTCTATCCCAGAAGACAAAAAGAATGACTGGAATCATCAGAAAAATTCTGAAATTTTGTTTTTTCAGTACCAGAAAATAAAAAATCTGCCCGCTTCGCGGGCACATTCTCATAGCGCGCGTCGCGCGCGGCTCGCTTCGCTCGCAAGTTTCAGCGCGCCTAGGGCGCGCACCTGTTGGATCTCGCGCTTCGCGCTCGATTGGGTATTCATCTCGCGCTTCGCGCTCGTTTATATGTTTATCTCGCGCTTCGCGCTCGATATTGTATTCACCTCGCGCTGCGCGCTCGGACACATTTGTCGTCTAGGTTTTCACACTTCGTGTCCTCGCTAGTGCACGCTTCGCGGGCTAATACTCTCTTAAAGCTTCATCGTTATGACCTGCTTTTGGTTTAATTATGTCAGTTTTACATAAAAAGAAGAACTAATTTACTTAAGGTTCTATCGACCTTAAGGAACACATTCTCATCACGACACTCGCGCTTCGCGCTCGATATTTCGTTTGATCATCATGTGAACCTCGCGCTTCACGCTCGTTTCTGTTCATCGTATAATAGAAACCCAAAAGTTCGCAACGACCATATGTTACGTTCAATCTTCTTCAGATAAAAATGACTAAAGTTGTATTTGAATTAAAATGAAGAAGGTAATTCCTTTACTTTAGCGTATATTTCCGTATCTTTATAATAAATCCTACAATCAGAAAGATTTTTTTCCAACTATCTGAAAAGGGGAGAAAAGAAGTATTTAAGTCGTTTTTGGAACATTTATCTTGCTTTTTCATTCATAATCAAACCGACCCCTTGACTACCATGTGATTCCCTATCTACTCCTAACCATATTTCAAAACCGCTTTTCAACACCCCATTTTCTATGTTTCTACTTTCGCATCCCTTTTTCTTTGTCTCAGGTACACATAAAATATCTAGTTTCCTAGCATGCATAGTTTCTCGTAGTTCTCTTACTTTAAGATCATTCACTCCTCTAGCATTACAAACACCCAGTCTCCATTCATCGCCTGAAACTCAAACTTTACGTTTACCGTGTGTATGCATTTAGTCAATCAAAGTTTCAGTCCAGTCCGAGGCTACTTTATTGTTTGTATTGTTCATGTTTAGATTGTACACTCAACTACCACCTTTATGCGCGAAATTTGTTTTGCGAGTTGAAATCATGTCCAAGTCAAGTAGTGATTCACCGTATAGTGGAGAGTCCAGCTCTAACGTCAGTCCCACGAAAACTTCTGTCACGGGGGGGGGGGGGGGG
>CAKNYM010050252.1:386265-428011 GCA_932195095.1 Andricus curvator
TTTTTTTTTTTTTTTTTTTTTTTAATATATATATATATATATATATATATATATATATTAATTTCGTCTATTTGGAGCATAGTTCTTGAAATATAAATGTACTAGTCGAATTTTTTCAGGACAATTATTTTAGTAAATAAAGATCAAAACGCATTCTGAAATAAAAGTCAGATTTTCAGTCAGAATAAATTGTTTGAATTATTATTATATTTTATTATATTTTATTGTTGCCATCGTTAGAAATAGTATTGAGAACACGAAAACAATGAAATATTGTGAAAAAACACACCCGAGATGAAAAATAAAGTAAATAAGCAAAGTTTTGATGAGAATGTGCCCGCTTATCGGGCCGATTTTTTCACTGTTAATGTTATTTTTTACGAATAAAACAAAAACTACACATCCTATCAAAAAGTGATCCCTAAGAAATTTGTAGATCTTTTTTAAATGCACAATTTTAGTCTAGTCATGATTTTTCGTATCTTGCATAGTTTGACCGTAAAATTAATTTTTTTGATTTTTCATTATTTCTTGTGCAATAAAAATATGAATTTTCGATTTTTCAAGAAAATTCAAAAAGTCGTCATGATAATCTTGTAGGACGTGCGAAAAGAAACACTTTTCCTATCTTGACTTTTTTTCGTATCGTGCGTTGTTTGGCCGAAAATGTTACTTTTCGCTTTTTTGGGGGGATTTTGAAAATACTGTAACTCGGACAATTTTCTTTTCATCAAAAAAAGTCGTAAGGATAAATTGTTTAGATTTTCGAGTACTATAAGGGCCCGCACATATAATTTTGAAATTTGGAAAAAAGTGGTCTAAAAATTTTTGAAAATGCTCTAACTTTTTGAATTTTCATCCAAAATGGCTGGTTAACGAACTCGATTCCTCTTTTTGCCCCCTGAAACTGTGTGCCAAAGCACAATCTAATCCGATTAGTCTTTCAAAAGTTATCCGATATACAGACGACGACGACGACGACGACGCCGACGACGACAACAACAACGACAGACAGACAGACACCGACGTAAAAACCATTTTTTCTGACTCAGGGGGCCTCAAAACGTCGACATTTGATGGAATCCGCGAAAGTCATTTTTCACATAAAACCAATACTTTCTCATTATGATGAGAATGTAAAAATGGGGCAAGCTGCTACAATTGAAGGCCCGGGTCAAAGAACCGGTTATAACTTTCCGGTGTCGAGAGTTGAACGTCGCCTAAATTCAAGCGGTTAGGGGCATCTCTATTCTGAGCGCCAGAAAGTTATAACCAGTTCTTTGATCCAGGCTCTCAATTATTTAGAGGCAAAACTTTAAATAAAAAATTGGGCATTTATTAAAAATGTCATTAACGTAACTCAATATTTTTAGCACCGGAAAAAAATCCCCGAAATAAAAAGAATGTACCTACAAACAGACGTTTTTTTACAACAATATTTTTCCAACTTTTTCTGCAAAATCATGCTTTCTGTAAAAACGCCCATATATTATTATAGTTTATATAATGTTAAGGTTGAATTATACTAATTGAGGACTTCCAATGAAGAACCAACACTGATGATTCCTGAGAACAACGTTTACCTAGATATTCTTTATTTTTATCAGATATTTTTTATCTGTTTCTAGTTTTTATAGTCCCTCGAATTTAAAAATCCAATACACATATTTTTTGATACCACGTGTGCCTTCGTATCTATTTTTTATTATAATTAAAGTATTCTAGGACGGAATGGTTTTATTCTTTTCAAGGAAAAGATTAATTAAAATTTTTTAAATTGTAATTTTCTTTTAAATTATTGACAATATTGTTATGATTTGTATCGTCATTTTAAGATAAGGAATTAATGTTTCTTTAGCAAATTTTACGTTTGTATTTACACCAATAAACTATATTTCACAAGAACTTATTTCATTTCAAATGAAGACGTCAACTGAAGAAAGAAGACATCTCTGAAGATATATTAGGAAAATCCATAGATTTTTCAAATTAAAAATCTGTTAGATTGTATTTTTACATAAGTTTTCGTTTATATGTTTCTAATGCTGCAGAACAAAATCCTTTTCAGTTACAGGAATGCATTCCTGGTTCCTACCAAAGAGAAACGGTTTTTGGACCAAAGAGAAAATTTTCGAACTCAAGTATTATTTCGATGTATTATTTTATAGTCACCAGTTGACATAGATTAATTTTAGTTTGATCTTTTTTTATCGCAAGAGAATAATTAAAATTTCGGACTACCAAGCTTGAAAAATATTTTTTTTTCAGAATTTACGACAATGTAAATATAGTATTGTATATTTCATCAAAATTGAAATTTAAAGTCAATAAACGAGGTTTTGAAAAAAATATTGTATTATACAGTAGACTCTTACAAAGAGCCTTCTTCACAAAGTGCCTTTTCTTGCCAAGTGCCTCTCCCTTCCATTACCTCTAAATTCGGTATGCGCTTTGAGCGTGGCATTAGATGCGCGTGCGCGAGACGATATTCAAACAATCCGCCAATGGCGAGCGCTTAGTGAGGGCATCGGTCCCGAGCACCGGGCGCTTTGTGAGAGTCTACTGTATGAATTTCCATCGAATTTTCATTGTGTTGTAAATATTTTGTCTGCTTCTCGTTCACAACTTTGTGGCAGAATTAATTAATCATCGTTAGCTTAATTATTTCATACCACTTGATGCATTGTTAAATTTCTTAAAGATAATTGAAATTTATCATCTGTCAAATGTTTGAATTAAATCAATTTAATTTGCTTAATTTTTCAATGGGCTAATTAAAATATAAGAAAGAAGTTAGTGACTTAACTCGTTTTTAACTTATTTTTATATTTTCAGATCGCTACGTCTGTGGCCAATGTGGTAAATCATATAAGTGGAAAGGTACTTACAATGTTCATTTGCGACTCGAATGTGGAGTGGAACCCAAATTTTTATGTGTCATCTGTCAAAGAAAATTCCGACACAAACATCATCTGAAAGATCATCTCATGAACAAACATCGATGCAGCTTAAACGAAATAAGACATCTCTTGGGTCAATATTAAATATTGGTTTAATCTTCGTTCAGTTATGTTGCCATAATAATACAAATATAGCAATAAAAAGCATACTTATATGTTTTATTAATCCTTTTTTCTATTCATGAAAATTCTGAATTCAGTTGAATTTGCTTTGTAATTAATTCAATGAGCCCCAGGATAAAAAGTGTATGTTTCTCTCATTTGTTTATTTATAAATAAAATTATATAATTTGTTTATCCCAGCTTATTTTTTTCCTCGGCTTTATTTTTTGTAAATGTCCATTGTCCAATGTTGTATCAGCTTCTAGTAGTTTCCAATATTATCTAGATTGCTGTATAACTGGGGTTATAAAAATGTATTCGTCCATATTATTCATTCTTTTTACTTGAAATAAAATATTAATATTCAAATTTACTGGCATAACATTTATGTTGAATGTGTCTGTCTTTTTTCATTTAGTCCGAAAAAAGGGAATTCTACATTTTATGTTTATAATAAATTAATATTCCTTTTCACAGTTTCAGAAGTTCCAAATTATGATGTACGCTGTCCCAAATGTGGAAGGGTCTGCTTACGATGCCGCAAAAACCAAAATAGAAGATTGGGACAATTCTTCCGTTGCTGCGGATTATTTTTTTAAAGAAAAATTTTTCTTACAACAAATTTTATTTTATTTTTCATGTTTCTTAATATAACAAATAATAAAACTGTCGACTTGTGTTCTGGGAACAAGTATTATATTTAGTTTAAAAACGCATAAAGTTAATGGTTTTTTTGCTAATTTGAAAAAGTTATGTAAATTTTCGTTATAAGATTTAAATAAGTATAAAATCATAAACGACATTGATCAAATGTGTACTCAAAGATGCATTATAAGAGTATAAGATCCTTTCTGTTTTTATTTCTATCGATTCATTTTTGTTAATTTTTCTTTCTTTTCCTTCTCTGTTTAGTTAATTTCGTTTATGCTAATTACGCCAAAGGTCAGTAACTGATAGAAAAATGTGATGTATGATTTCGTGTTCTATTTCCTGCATTAAACGCCTTATCCAATATATGTAATTCTCTATTCCTTAAACATCCTTCGTTAGTTTTTAATGCTGCATTTTTGTAGTTAAAAGTGTTACAATCTTAGATTACTGTTGCATAATTTTCTTATATATTTTCCAGAAAATCTCCTTTGATTACATATGTATATTGTGTAAATTATATTTTTTACAGGCATAACCAGAGAACCATCATTTCCATGTCGGGTTTGCGGAAAGCTTTTTTTCAACAAGAAGACAATGCGGAATCACGCAGCTCATTGTGGAAAAGAGAAAAAGTTTATTTGTGGCCTCTGCCACAAAAAATTCTGGCAAAAAAATTATCTCAACAAACATATTAAAATAGTACACTGGTCAAAGACATTTTCGACAGGGATTACTGATTACTTCAGCGAACACTACTTCCAATAAATAATGACAAAGAAAAAGAAACATATATTTCACCATATTACTTCTAATTATAATTTTCATTGAAAAAATTCAAAGTGCTGTTTTAAAGTCGAATGGATGTCATTAATTATGTACAAGCATAGTTTTAACTTTTGTTAGATGTAATTTTGATATGTAAATATTCGTAAAAATTCAGTAAATTCTCTTTCACTACTGTATTTATGAAAGAATTTTTATTTAGTTCTTGGCCAAAACTTCATGACCTGTATCCTTAATCTACTATTACAGCATGCTTTATTACTCCTTCATTTTCATTTCAACTTATACCACAACAGTTTCCCCCCTTTAAACTTTTACCTAATCTAACTTCTGTTTTCTTTTTGGTTTTTACTTCTTTCTCCAACGTTGACCTTCATCTCTCTATTTTTGACATTTGACCCCTGATCTTTCACCCCTCAGCTTCGACCTCCTACTGTTGACCTCTAGCTCCTCAATTTTGACCTATTACCCTCTAATTCAAATCATCTAATTAAATATAAATCATCTAAAATCTAATTAAATCATCCCTTAAATCACCTATGATTTCTAGGGATGACATAAGTTTACCGAGTTTTCAAAGTGCCGAAAAAATAATTACCGAAACAGAAATATTCTGAAAAATGAAAATTCCCGTAAGAAAATGAAACTACCGAAAATTTTTATTTCGGAACTTTCAAAACCCCAGTTTTCAAATTTTCGAAAGGATCAAATTCCCTACATTTCCTGTCCCCGAAATTAATAAATTTCCGCATTTTCCAATTCCCGGAAATAGTGAATTGCCGAATTTTCAAATTCCGGAAAAAAAGATTTAAATGTACACTTAAGAAAAAATGCCCCAAATATAATAAAAATCTGAAAAAAACTATTATTTGCAGGAAATTGCAATTTTGGCAATTTAATATTTTCGGGAATTTAAAAATTTCGGAAATTGATATTTTCGATAGATTTGTTGTACTTTTGGGAATTTTCATTTTTCCGGAAATATCTGTTTCGGGAATGATTTTTCCGGCATTTTTTCATATTCGAGATTTTTAAAGTCGGCAAAATTATGTCATTATGGTTTCTGAAAATTACCGGAAAACTGTGCAGTACATGAATTTTGTATATTTTTAAAGTAATTTGTGATTTTTTGAACAATTTTGATTTATCCAACAATTTTGTTTTGCGAATTACAAATATTTTCTCGACGCTTTTGTTGATTCCATTATTCAATATATGTGAAAAGGTAACGCATTCGTTTTAAATCTTAAATAATTGTTTAAACATTTTATAATTCTTTAAATACAACTTCTTAGAGAAAGAAGCTGGAAAATTATAATCAATTTAGATATTCGCGATATTCTGGCGAAAAGAAATTATATTTACTATGTAATTAAACATTTTAAAAATCGGCTATAAGTTAACAAAAGTAAAAATTAGCAGTAGTTACTAGAATGTGATATATTTGCAAAAAACTATGATTTTGAAACTTCTTCTGGCAGCAAAACATATTTCAACGATTATAAAATGTTTTAATAATTACGAAAGACCTGAAACAAATTCCGGACTTTTTATGATAAATAATGAGGTCACAGAATTCAGACAATATCAGTAATTTATGATATTTTGTGAACAAAATTTTTTAAATAAATAAAAATGGTGCAGTTGATCAAAAATTAAAAGATGTAAAAAATTAAGGGTCATAGGTTGAAAAGAAAGGGTCAGGGATAAATGGAGAGAGATGAGAAGGCCAGGGGAAAAATACAAATGTTAAAATAATAGGTCGGGGGTCAAAGTTCATAAGCTGGAGGTTAAAGGTGAGGGGTCATAGGTTATGGTTATAGTATAATATAATATAATATATAATATTATAATTCACTGAGCCCATTACTTTTTCAGTAAATGACAAGAAATTTGTATGATTGGTGAAATATTTTCTGTACTAAACCCCTTATCCAATTGTAATATCTCTTTTTTAATTTTCTCTCTTATTTTTTAACGTTGAATTTAAGTAAAGTGAAAATTTTAACATCCTTAGATTAGCTTTGAATATTATTTTCTTATATATTTTTAGAAATTCTTCTTTGATATCGTATGTGTGAGTTATATTTTTAATTTTTTTTACAGCCATGATCGGAGCACCATCTTTCCCGTGTCGGGTTTGCGGGAGACTTTTTTTTAATAAGAAGACAATGTGGAACCACGCAGCACATTGTGGAAAAGAAAAAAAGTTTATGTGTAACCTGTGCCATAAAAAATTCTGGCAAAAGAATTATCTCAACAAGCACATTAAAGTAGTACACTGGTCGAAGACATTTGCTGCAGGCATCACTGATTCTTTCAGCGAATAGTATTGTACTTTCAATAAAAATAAAAAAATAAAAATTACTTATAGTTTCCTGAATATAGTTTTTAATTAAAACGATCAAAGTGCTATTTTAAATTCTCAGGAAATTCTTTTTTTTATGCGAGTATACTTTTAAATTTGGATCATTATAATTTTGATGTGTAAGTATTTTTCGGAATTCAGCAAATTTCTTCTTTCACTGTAGAATAGGCCACTATTGTATAGTAGAAAATAAAATATAAAATAAAAGTTTGATGTTTAAGATAAAGTGTTTTTCATTAAGTTAATGTTGGTTTGTAATATTTTTGTTGTTTGCTGGTTTGAACAATTATTTTAATTATGGTTCTTTTCACTAATATAATTTATTTTTTCAGATAATACACAAAAAACCTGGAGTTGCTGGCAGTGTGGAAAAAATTACCTGTGGCGAGGATCTTTGCAAAATCATACTCGTTTCGAATGTGGAAAAGAACCAGCTTTTACTTGTTATATATGCCAAAGAAAGTTCAATTACAAGCATCGATTACGATCCCACATGAAATGCAAGCACCAAATTGAGTTAAAGTAAAGTTTAAAAGACTTTATGAGATAAGTCAACAAATTTTATTGTAAAATGTTGTATTTTATAATAAAAAATGAAAGAAATATATTTGAAGGCCTCTTTTATTTTCAACGTTTCTACAATCTAGCCATTGTAATATCAATAAAATATTCCTGTAAATATTTATACATTTTTTCCAGGTGTGTTTAACGCAGTATAGGTAAGTGCCTATTAGGGTGATTAAAAAAAATTATTTTCGAAAATGAATACGCACACTAACCTAAGTTGTACCTTCTCAGTCAACAAATTTAAGAAAAATGTATCGGAGATAATTTAGAGGTTCCCTATTACCCTTTCATAATAACATTATTGTTAATAATTTATTCATATTTATAAACTTATTTTTAAGGAAAATAATATGATTTTTGAATTTTTTCACATTTTTCTATAATAAGTAACTTTTTTTAAAGTTATTTATTGTATTTTGTAATTGGCACACCGTACGTCAAATTCTTATAGAAAAATGCGAAATAGGGCAGGCCGAAACTATGGAACCTTCCGAAAAGTTGCCTTTTTAATTTAGGATGAGTCTTAAATTTTTTTTAATATATATATATAGAAATTTTTGAAATTTCGGATTTTTTTCTATCAGTAAAAAAATTTTACCAAGATATTATTTTTTGAAAATTTGCAAAAAATGAGTTTTTTAAAGAAATGTCGATTTTTAAAATAGTTAAAATTTTTAACTGAATTTCCATTAGCTTGGGGTGAAAAATCGAGACGAGTGAAAAGTTCCGACAAAAAAAGTTCCCGACATTGTAAAATTTCCGAAAAATGAAATATTCAAAATAGAAAATTCCCGACATTATAAAATTGCCGAAATATTGAAAATCCCAAATTAGAAAATTCCCGAATAGAAAAATGACCAATCCGTTTATAATACATATGACCGAATTTGAAAATTCTCGAGAAATAAAATTCCCGACAGTTTAAATAATATTACCGAAATTAAAAATTCCTAAATAATAATATTACCGACAGAAAATTTCCGAATTATCAAATATCCGATACTAAAATTCCTGAATTTGGAAGATTAATAAAGTTATGTTTCCCAAATTATTGTTTGAATATTTAATTATTTTATTTGTAATAAATAAATAATATTTATTTGAAAAATCATTTTTTTTAATTTTTCAAATTCGGTAATGCTATAATTCGAGAATCTTCTAGTTTCAGGAATTTTAGAGTGTGGGATATTTTATAATTTGGAATTTTTCTGTTGAAAATTGTTAATATTATAAACTCTCCGGGAATTTCATTATTGTATGGAATTTTCCAGGTCGGGATTTCTCTATTTCGGCAATTATATAATTTCGGGAATTTTCTGTTTCGAAAACTTCCTTTCTCGGGAAGTTTATTTTTTGGGATTTTTCACTCGTCCCAAAGGATCGTCATATTTTTTTTATTTCAATCTAAAAAAATTTGTCGCGGCTTCTAATGATTAAATTTCGGTATTTTAGAGGTTTTCAAGCAACTGAAAAAACCAACTCAAAATTTGTTGGGAAGTTTTTAATAATAATGAGTAGATTTTCCACTTCAAATATTCATTCAGCAATTTTTAAAAACTCTTATTGTTGCAATTTTTTAAAACATTATAACTTGTTCAAAAATCATTGTTGTTTATTTTTCATTATTAATTATCGCCACAATCTCCATATAAAAAAAATTTTTCATAATTTTGCACGAATAGAAAAAAAATTAAAAATTCCAAGGTTGTGGTGGCTTTCTAGAAGAAAAAATTGTAAGCTCATCCTGATAAGAAAAAGCAACTATTTTCCATAGTTGGGATTGGATTGATCAAAATTCGATAGTTTCGACTTGCCCTACAGCGAAACAGGTAAGATAAAAAAAAATGGTTTTCCTTGAAAATGAGTGTAAAATTTTTCATAAATTATGTACAATGATGGCAATGAAAAAGGGGATGATTTTATATTAATAAAAGTTTGACACATGTATTTTCAACGATTGATAAAATAAAAACAGCAAAATATCAATCAAAAGGCCAAACTCCAATAGTGTACCACTAAATCATATCCAATTTTGATTTTTTTTTAATTTCTCGCCTAAAAAAGTATAACTTGGGCTATTGTGAGTATTTAGTTTCGAAAATAGGTTTTTTCGTCTTACAAAATGAATCACCCTAGTTTCTATATTTATTAAATTAGTTTTGCTCAATGTTTTTCTTTTATATAATGAATATATTAAAATTGCTGCAGATTCATGTTTGATTAACACACTATATTCTTTTTCAGTTGCTGAAAAGTTATGGGGCTGTTACAAATGTGGACGACATTATCAGTTGAAAACATCATTAAATAGACATTTGCGTTTGGAATGTGGAACAATACCCAAATTTCAATGCAAAATTTGTGGGAAAAAACTGAAGCACAAGCATCACTTGGAAACTCACAACAAATCTGTACACCATCTTTTAGCTTAGAAGTACTTGAATAAAAAAAAAAGATTTCTCTCAAATTATATGAATTTTTCAATAAAAAATTATTTGTGAATCCCCATATAAATCGAAGTTAATAAATTGTTTGATTCATCTCATACAAGTCAAATTATCTATAAAAGCTCTACTGTTCTTTCATGTTTTTTGTTTTGACTAATTAAGAATGGAATACTAATACAGCAACAAAAAAGACATTTTACTCGCATCTTCAAATAATACTCATGAAATGGGCAGTTCTCATTTGATCGTGTTCTACCTGCTTGCTCTGCCCCCACTACCAAACTTCCCCTCACGCAGCCGAGGGATCGCCAGGCAGCTGCCGCCGGCCCTTCTCAGCAGACGGGTCTTTTGTACCTTATAAGAATATAAGGCAGACCTATTCAGCGAGGGAAAATTTCATGGGATTTACTCGCGGGCCACATGTTTCGTTTCCACCACTACGCCTCCTCCCTCAGCTGTAGGAGTGAGATGGAAGTTTTCCGTGCTGAGTGAGGTGGCGTAGTGGTGGAAACGAAACATCTGGCCCGTAAGTAAATCTCATGCAATTTCCCCTCGTTGAATACACGTGTTATAAAGAATACAATACGAAACATCAAAAAAATTTATTTTGCAATTAGTTGTAATGTAGGTGGGGTGGGGGGCGTAAGGTCCCACCCCTGGCGCTCAAGCTATAAAGCCTATTGTGCCATTATTTTACAATGAGTAATTTAGAAATATTATACGCCTACCCCGAAAGGGAAATGGCTTAATGGTATAATAATAATAATAATATTCGAAATCTACGTTTTTGGCGATTCCAGCGATATTGTAATTGCCTCAATAAGTTGAAAATTAGAATTGGTTATCAGGCAAAATAGTGGTCTTTTAAATTTCTTAAAGATTTTATTATGTAAATTCTAAGCTCAATCTATAGAAGTAATATTTTGTTACCATTTGACGAAATTTTGAAAAAGGCTTTTTAACTGCATTTTTTATAACAGGGTTGCTACATAATTTCGTTCTCCAAATTTCATGAATTTTATATTATTTGATTTTGGATCTTTTCGAGTTTCAAATGTTAAACCAATAAGTGTTATAAATTAAAATGGTACAAATTTGAAAGATTGTTTTTCAAAAAGTCGAGAATGTCGTTCAAAAATACTTTGGAAGAAAAAGTGAAGAAATAGCGGCATAAGACGTTCGTATTAAGAGAAAATAGTGGCGTTAGTGGCATTATTTTACAACTTTTTAAACAAAATTTCGTAGTTGTAAATTGAAATTAGGTAGTTTATAACTGAGTTTTCTTACATGTATCTTTACGAGACATCTAACAGTTCAATTATTCGAATTTTCAACTTATTAGTAACATATCGCTGAAATCACTAAAATACTAGACTTCAAATATAATATTTTTAATTACTAATTTCAAAATTAAGAAATTGTTATGCTTCGTATTTTAATCCTAATTAAGTGCATAGGACCACCGCTGGTAACGGCCGGTGGCAGTAGTCTGGCGATCCCTCAGCTGCGTGAGAGGGAGGTGGGTAGTGGGGGTAAAGCAACCAGGTAGATGACGATCAAATGGGCATAGCCCTCATGGAATGTTGTTTCTGTCATGATACAATTTATCTATTGCCTGAAGTTTATAGCATTTGCTTGTTTTTTTAAATATTTTTTTTCATTTTAAATCGTTCAGCTAAAAATTTAAAAAAAATTTGTATACAGCTATTAGTTTTAGTAATGTTCTGATTGTTTTTCTAGAGCCTCTCTGGGTTTGTTACCGATGTGGCAAACCATATAAGTTGAGAACATCCTTAAATCAACATTTGCGACTCGATTGCGGAAAAATTCCTTCGTACGTCTGTGCAATCTGTGGCAGGAAATTTCAACGAAAACATCATTTGCAGTCTCACGCTAAGCGCAGACACGCTATCATTATTTATAATTCTAGTTTGAGAAATTACCCTGAATAGTGATAAAAAATTAAAAGTGAAAAGTAAAAAAAGGTGCCTGTGTATCCTGGTACTCTAGTTTTGGTTTGGTGCATACATATAAAATTAGGATTTTATTTGACGAGCATAAGTGTGTAGCAGCGACGTGTTTTTTGAAATATATTAAATAAAATATATTGAGTCTGTCTCAAAAAGAGAGTAAATAAATCATATCCCTTTTTACATCCACATGTCTCCTATTAATTTTCGAAGTTCATCAATTATTTTTCTTTCTAGGAACTCAACTTTTGATAAATAAATATTGATATAAATAAAGTGAAACTTGAAGATAGATATTTTAACTTCCGCATCTAATTTACAATTCTTATTGATTGCAGGAATTTATTAGTGCTGAATTATTGTATTATTTTATAATTTAATATAGTCTTTCATCTCGAATATATTTTTGTATTCTACTTTGTTTTATTTTGATATTTATTACCGCATTTCTATTCTTCTAAATAATAATAAATTATAAATATGAAATAAAAAACTAAAGTAAAGTTAAATTTATAAAAATGATACTCTATAAATTTGATGGCCCTTATATCTGAAAGATTTGTTTCTAACAAACTTATTTTTTATTTCAGAATTCCTGATGGCTCATGTGCACTGATTATACAAAAAATAAATAATTCTTCAGAGGATGAAAATATATTTTGGAATGTCTCAAATATATAGCACACGAAAAATCATTTATAAAATTCCAAGATAAAGTTGGGTTCAAATAAATAATACTGATTACGATAGAAATATACCAAAGAAGACATGATCGTATTCTGAGGATAGAAAAACATTTTTTTTATCCGTAAAATACATATAGTTTTAAAGAGCAAGATCCTTACCTGACTTAATGTTCAATGTTATCTGACTTCAATAAAATTATCCTGTATACAAAATATCACCGAAATATATCACAAAAATGGTAACTTTTGTTACAGCTTAAGTTTGTTATGCCTAAAATTAAGCTTTTTTTGGCAAAAAACTTTAAGCCCATTTATTATCTTAAAAGAAGACCTCTTCGTCCTGAAGCGATACCCTTTTTTTTTAAATAAAGTTTTTTTTCTGTGGTTATTAATTGACTTTGATTATAACTTCATGGTCAACCTATCCTGAATTTTTGAGAATGTTTTATATCTAAAAAAATAAGTAATACTTGTACACGGAGAGAAAAATCTGCGTTTGAAACGACGAAAGGTCATCGTAGTCCAAAACGACGACACATCGTCGTCTGAGACGACGAATATCGTCGTTTCATCCTACGAATCGCTTCGTCGTTTGAAACGACATGGATCGTCGTTTGAAACTACGAAACTCTTGCATTCCTGAATTAGGCCACGCCCCCAGTTTTTGATTGCAGCGCGATCATCGTTTCAAGCCACGATCCACGTCGTTTCAAACGACGAGAGTCGTGGTTGCAAACGACGATACGTATCGTCGTTTTGAACGACGATTTCGTCGTTTCAATCTACAGTTCTCGTCGTTTTTAACGACGATCAAGACTCGTAGTTTCAAACGACGATTAAGCGTCGTTTCAAACGCTGATTTTTCTCTCCGTGTATGACATAAGGTACTATCGCAGTTATTTGCAGAAAATATCATTTTTGAATATACTTGGTAGGCTTAATAAAAACTTTTGTTCAAGTACTGGTTTTTCCTTATCCTATTCCAATAATTATTCATGTATATATGTACACTATTGGAAATATTTGATTTATTTTTATCAAAAAATAGTTACAAAATGAATATTCGAAAGCATATGATGTGATTCGCAATAAGAAGGAGTACTTAAAAATGTTAAACGTTAAATTCAAAAATGAAATTGAATTCAACTAAAATTTGCCTGAATTAAAGAAATATAAAAGGAAACATAAATATCTGAGTTTCAGAATTCAATTAAACTTTTTCTTAAATTCAGATACAACTCGACTTAAATTCAGATTCATTTTTGCTTAATTTAACTTCATATCTAAATTTAAGGTATAACATTCTTAATGATTCTTTATCGCTGTTATTATAGGGAGATATGCAAATATATGTTATAATTCTGATAGTTAAGACTTTTTTTATGGAATAAAAATTTAATTTTTGTAACACATGCTTGATTTCAGTCATTTTCGATGTCTGTAAAGCGGGCTTAAAGTAGTTCCTTTCGAGCATGGTAACTTCAGAGGGAGTAAAAGTGAGCAAAAGTGTACTTTTGCTCCCTAGAGAGCAAGCGTGTGACGTCACAGGTTAATAATGAAAATTTGACAGTTGTGAACTCACATTTTAGACTCATAAAACGTAATCGTCAAGCGATCAGTTGATCGCTTTGATGGATTAAAACAACTCCAAGTGTTTAGGATTTACCGATGAATTATCCTAATTTACCGTAAATTACCGAAACTATCCGTAAATTTTCGAAATTTTTGGTTACTCTGCATTTCCGTAAATTTTACAAATTTGGAAAATTTTCAAAATTGACAAGTGTCACGTCATTTTAAATAAAATATATCAGTGAAATGCCATAAACATGTTAAAACAATTTGTTTAAAAATGCGAGGTACCGAAAAACTAATAGCGATATTCGATTCAGCTACAAAAATTACAAAAAGTCACCTTTTTTATTAACTCAATTAATGACGCAGTATAAATGAAGAATTACATGGTATATATTTTATATTCATACTATATAATATAGCAAATTGGGTGAAACAAAAAATTGTTCAATACATTGATTTTATATATTTTTTTCCCCGCAGAATCGAATGGCATTATTATTTCTTTCGTATCTCGAATATTTAAATAAAAATTGTTATCCAATTTTAAACCAATTTTTTCCACCACAAAGTGCGGTTGAATTTAGGAGAAGTTTGAAGCCAATAAAACGTGTTTTGAGAAAAGTGTACTCAAATGGTTATGCCGGGACACCCTTCAATTTGTAAAATTTTAAAGTTTTTAAAAGTTCCAAAATTTACCATAAAATTCATAAATTAACCATAAGTTAAAAAAATTTACCACATATTTCAAAATTTTTGGTAATTTATAAATTCACAATAAAGGGCTTGGAGTAAGTACGCAAAAATTGCCTACTCACTTATGACTCTTATATTGGCATATATGCGAAAAAATCCTGTAAATGTCAAACTTGAAGTTTCATTTTTTTAGACTTGTGGAGGGAGGAAGAAATTGAAGGAAAAAAAAACATTTTTCTCGCAAACGGGTAATCCGATTTTTATGGAAAACTATATGTTCTATAGGTAATTGAAAGTAATAATAAAAAAAAATTTCAACAAATTTTGACCAAAAATAGTGATAAAAAAAATTTGTTTGTGTTTTTTTTTTAAAGTGAGACTTTCAAATTTGTTTAAAAATATATCCTTCAGTTGTCTACTTCAACATATTTTTCCACCAAATTAATCGAGGTTGAACGTTATGGCTAAAAGAAATTAAAAATAAAAAAAAAATAATTCACCTGTTCATCAACATAAGTTGAGCCGTTTTCCTGAAAAGCTACTCTTTTATTTTCCTTCTTATTATTTTGTTGGTACTTTTTATTATTTTTTTATTTATTTCTTATTTCAAGTTTGATTTTTAGGGAAATTTTTTGTCATATAGGCACCAACTTATGTCATTAATTTAGGTTTCATACGCGTGCAACTTTCAAATTATTTTTTTAATGACAAAAGATCACATAAAATTTCCCTAAACATTAATCTTGAAATCGTATTTTCTTTAAGTTATTGAGTGGGGAAAGAACATAAAAAAGTAGTTCTTCTCAAAATGGCTCAAGCTATGTTGATGAGCAAAATTTATGTTCTGAAAACCAATGAAACAATTTTCCAAACAAAATTATCACAACGAAGAAATTATAATAAATACAGATTTTTTTTTAATTTTGGTTAATCATGACGTTCCACTTCGATTACTTTGGGAAAAATATTTTGTAGTAGACAACTTTAAGTCTCACTGACCTTTATAACATGTTTTTTTTTTATTTAAATAGGTGTATTCGTTCATTAGAAAAATTCTTTTATTTTTAAATTTCTTCCCCCCTCTATAAATCCCAAAAAATGAAATTTTAAGATTGACATTTGCATGGTTTTTTACTCACATAGATGCCAAAATATGGTGCGAATATAGGCTTGATACGTGTGGAGGCAATTTTAAATGCTTACCCCTCTAGGCCCTTTCAAAAATTTCAAAAATGTCCTAAATTCAGATTAAAATAAAAATAAAGTTTCCAAAATTCCTCCACATGAACAGAAATCATGCCTGTGTTACAAAAAACACCAGAATTCATGCATTTGTTATAAAAAATATGGCGTGCACCAAGGGAGAGGTGAATGTTTTCGACTCGTGTATTTTTTCAGTACTTTTCGAAAAAGTCAAGCTTCTCCTCCTTGGTGTATAATATACTTTAGGTGAAATCTCAACGTACCTAATTAATTTATATTTAGGAGCCCTTAAACGATTTGTATAAATAAATAATATAAAACCCGAAGTACTTCACCAAACATCGTGTACTCTTCACCATCATTTGTGTGTTCTCATCACCACAAATAAAACACAATTTTAACATAGCATGTAAAGGTACCTCAAGTAACTGCCTCCATTTGTATTACATGTAATAACCTAATGAACTTTATGTTGTAGAAACTCCACTATGTGATTGGAGTGCCACCCCTGTGCTTCTAGAGCCACTGAGACGGTCTTCATTTGAACCCAATGATCATCATTATCAATTCGCCAGTTTTGACTGCATCCGTTGTCATCGTCAGTACTCTTCATTGAAAAGCCTGAGACGTCACGTTTTCCACTGTGGAAAAGTAGTTCGCAGTGCCTTAGGAGAAACAGGTCGCGTTCAGTATATTGATGAAAATGGAGATCAAAGGCAATTTGTTTGCACCTATTGCAATAAAGCCTACCGATGGAAGAAGGGATTAAAAGTGCACCAGATTCGTTGTGAAGCCAAACTGGAACAAGATCGTCGAGATGGAAAAGGTCCCGAAAAAGTTACCGAAAAAGATCCTTTAGAAACCCCGCGAGCTCAGCAAGAATTTACCAATCTCAACATTCCACCAGTCATCATCAAAAATTCAACTTCAGGTCGTTTCCAATGTATTTTGTGTCGAAAAAGATACAACTGGCTGAAGAATCTAAAACGTCATCAAGTTGTCTGTCGCCAAAAGCTGTTGACCAAACAACGTTGGAAGGATTGCAAAGTAATGCTGGAACCACTGGGTACAGAAAATAAAATAAATGTGTCCTGCCAGAATTTCAAATGCGTGAATTGTGGAAGGGAATATAGATGGTTGAAGGCTTTCAAACAACACCAGGCAAATTGCAAACCTACGGAGAGAGAAAATCAGTGGAATATCAGTGATGCTTCTGGAACACCATCTGATGATGTAATTGTCAATGTTGATGATGTAGATACTGATGAAGAAGTCGATGTAGTCGATGTTAAAGTTGATGTAGAGATCTTAGATGTCGAAGAAACCCAGAGTGAGAAAAATGTAATTTCTAATCAGGAAGGTAAAAACCAAAAAAGCTCGATTAAGGATGGGTCAGACGGTTGCTACAAATGCGATATTTGTCGCAATGAATACAAGTGGAAGAAAAATTGGAAGCGACATTATTTAAAATGTAGCGTAAAAGGACGGCATTCTGGTGCAGAAGTTTAAAATGTTTAATTTGTTGTGTTTTTTTTTCGAATGAGTTGATTTAATTTAGCATCAGCATAATTTTAATCAATTTCCACGTCGTTTTTTTGTTCACCAAATATGTATCGGTTTAGGTAGTGTAAGCATGCATTATAAGGTGGGCTGAAAAGCAAATTGTTTAAAAAAATAAAAGCAGATTCAGAAGAAGTTGTTTGACATTATAAAGCAAAAAGAAATATCTGAACTGCCTTCTTTCGTGTAGCGGATTCTAATAGTGGGTAAAAGTTGTACTTGTCCAACACTAGTCCCTCCAAATTTTAGTTAAAATTATAAATTATGTAAAAAAGGAAACTTCATCTTAAGTCGAAGAAACATACCATTCTCTTGCGATCACAGAAAACAAATTTTCCTTGGTGTGCAAGATTGAAAAATGGCTCAAAAAGGGCAAAATTCACAATTTTGAAACCTGAATTTTTTTTTCATGTTAACAAAACAATGGCATGTTCCTTTGATTCCAGATGAAGAAATTTCAAACACATATTAAATTTTTTTTAAATATGCAGTTAACACAATCCAAAATACTTGTTTTTTTTGCCCAGCTAAAAAAAAAGTTCTGACTTAAACACTACACTACCTACAAAAAATGTAACATAACTTTTTGGTGCATGAAGATGTCTGTCTGAAGATTTGAATGAAGTTATGGCAATTTTTTAAAATAATCATTTTTCAAAAACGATTTTTTTCACATAATGAAATCTGTTATTATTATTTATATATAAGTTGCTATATTATTCTTCCCTATAAATAAAGTTTCTCATTTTTTTGACATTTTTTTTACAATGTCATCCAATAACTTTGCTAGAATTTTTCTGATTCATTTTCGAAAACATTTGTTTTTCGACCCACTCTATTATAAAATAGGAATAAGTATTTCAAAGACAAATGGATTGAAAGCTATAACCTTGTAATCGAAATAAGGGTCAAGGGATCTTAAAAAAATTAAAAAAAAATAAAATAAAAAAAAATTCAAAATATTCTAATGGATTTAATGTTAGTTTATTTGTTGGTCTAATTGTTCTATGGTCACAGATCTTTTAAACAGGGACAATATGCCAAATTTTTACATAAATTTCTGATTTGAAAAATTCATGACAAGCTTTTTGGATCTAACATTTTGTTATGTTTTGAAACAAGAAAAATATGTTCAAATTTGGTTTATTTTCTTTATCTGTATAACGATACGTTCTTCTATTGTAAGCTAATTAATTTTTGATTGAGTGTGCATGATGCGGCGGAGAGGATTTTGTTAAAATTTTTTGAATGATTTGACGCTGATGACAAAAAGTTGTATTAAAATTTTTGTTGTTGATAAATTCGCTTGAGTTGAAAATTTGTTTTAAATATCGAAAAGAGTTTTTTTTTAGTTTTATTTATTGCACATTTATTTCTTTGAAATAGAATATAAAGAACGTCAGTTTTACTACTTTAATCAGAGAAAAGTTCATCAATTTATTATTTTCAGCAAATTTTTTTCATTTTTTTCAAAGCATTTCCAAATTCTATTTTGCCCTATGGCAATATTTCGATTTTTGCAGGTTTGAAAAGAAAAAGAAAATTGTTAGAAGATAATAATATTGTGATAATCCGTTTCTCCGAATTAACATGGAAAAGCTTAATTCCTAAAAGAACTGTTGGGTAGATAAAACTTTTCATTCACGTCAAATGAATTGACGAATTTTAGCTTTTTCACTCCGTCCGCTGAGTAGTGAATAAGCTGGTTCAAAAAATTTCGTTGTGTGCGACTAATTTTAATGGGGTATATTATAATGATCTATATTGTTAAAAACATTATATTTAATTAATTACAAAGTTCGGACTTCGTTGACGAAAGTTTGCCTTAATGAAATAAATCCGAATTTAAATATTTAATTTCAGAGCACGTTGTATAATTTAGTCTGAAATTTATTGAAAAAATTATTAATATTGCTTTGATTGATTTATTCATTGATTGAATCATAAATTTGCAAATGTGTCTTATTGGAGATTGCAAAATATGATTATAAAATTGTATACTTAGCCCGTTTTAGTCTTAATTTATATTTTTCATCCGTTGTCAACCGTTGTTGATAAGATAATTTAATGAATGGGATTATTCAATAAATGTATTCAAGGATGTTCAATAAAATAATCTCATGATCTATACATAGCTCATTGCATTATCTATTAATTATAATTTATGTCATTTGGCTATTTTTTTAATTTCAGTAGAGCACGAAATTATAGGCTTCGAATTGCTGTTTGCTTCAAATTTGTCCATTTATTAATATTTTTTAAAGATAACATTTAAATGTAAGCTAAGTATTTTTTTAAATAACCGAAAATTTAATTCTTATAACAGAAAAACAATGTACTGAAATAATTTTTTTTAATAGGTTGGAAAGAGACAATTTGGGCTGAAAGCGGAATGCATTATAACTCAACAACTGGATTTGACAAAACTTATGAAGAATCTCACAACGAACTTCAAGGGAAATTTCAATGCCCTCTATGTGGAAAACTTTATAAATGGTTGAGACATCTAAATCGGCATAGAGACATTTGTGGCGATAAAAATAATCCAAAATTTTCTTGTCAGATTTGTAACACTGCATTTACTCGTGCAGATACTCTCACGCGTCATTATAAGCGTAAACATCTAACAAATGAACAAATCAACTGAATTTCAAAAGAAGTTTAAAAAAGTATATAATACATTGTACAATATATGTATAGCACATGTAATAAAAAAATTTCCTCCTATAATCAAATTCATTTTTATTTTTAAAATCACTAAACAATTATGTACAGTAGACTCTCGCAAAGCACCCGGCGCTTGGGAACGACGTCCTCACTAAGCGCCCGCTTATTTCAGCCACGCCCCTCAGCGGCCATTAGCGGATTATTTAAATATCGTCTCGCGCACGCGCATCTCATACCACGGTCAAGGTGCTTACCGAATTTAGAATTAATGGAAGTGAGAGGCACTTGGTGAGAAAAGGCGCTTTGTGAGTTCCTACTGTAGTTGATTTTATTGTAAGTATAATACTTGAGAGTGACTGTAACTTTTACTAATATCATGTGTATTTTTTGTCAATAGTTTTCACTGATGTTGGTTCCTGGGCTTCAAACGCAGTTCCTGTGACACGACCAGTTGACTCAAGACTCATGCTAATGAACAATTTTGAAGACTATGATCCCGACGCTGCAAATCAAAATCCAATAAAATGTGCTAATTGTGGAAAAACATATACTTGGCTTTACAGTTTGAAACGTCATTTATTGAGTTGTGGGAACAATGAGGCAAAATATTTTTGCCAATTTTGCGCTGAAAAATTTTTTAATTCTGACCGGCTCAGATATCACATGAGAACTGTTCACAATTTTAACAAAAGTCAGAAGAAATGGAACTAGTAGGTTTAGCGCTATTGTTAATTCAATAATATTAAATTTACTATCGATTAATTGCACCATCAGTTTAAAAACAAAAGTAACTTCACTAATTATACTATTTTTATGATATTATTAATAAAATAATATATATAAGATTTTTGAAGTTCAACATGTTTTTTATTCTCCCGTCTATCGTAACAGTGTATAAAAAACATACTTTTCACGAGACATAGTAGACATTGTAGGTCTAGAGCAACTAAAAAAAGTTTCCTATGCGAAATTCCTCATACACCCCCAAAATCGGATTTTGTGGACAAAAACCCGTTTCTTTCATAGGTGCATTAGGGTGTCCAAAAAGATGTGTGATTTTGAATTTTGCAAATTTCGAAATTTCTTACTTTCGGTGAAAAAAGAGTGCTATAAATTTTATTTTTATTTTTTAAAATTGTTCACAGGTTCTTCTAGACTGCTTTAGGCCTAAAAGTGAATTTTCTTAATATCAATTTTAAAAAAACACACAAATAAGTGCTAAAAACTTATTTCTCCCCTATAAATTATGTTTTATGTCTTGCGCAATCAAAACTAAATTTTATGAAACAAACAAAAAATTATGAAGGTATTGTTGAGCTTAGAATACGAAAAAATCTATAATTTCGAAATACACCAAAAATACACATTTTTACAGTTTAAGGATTCCCAAAGTACTTTCAAATATATTTTTACTTATCATTTTATTCACATATTTTTCAGGTAAATTATAGGTAAAAATGGATTTTGAAACACTGGAGGAATCTTTAAAATTTTAAAAATTTGTATTTTATGTGTATTTCGAAATTCAAGATTATGGTGTCGCTTAGTATAAATATTTTAAAATTATTCATTAGGGAAATTATTCTCGTTATATTTTAGAAGAAATCCTGTGCTTATTATTTCAATGTAAAAAAATATTAAGAGCCATTTCAGACCATTAATTTAAATTGAATTACAAATTTTGGTATTCTAGACCCCATTCTATCTCCGAAAAATTTTCTGTTTCATAACATTTAGGGCTTATTCCTCAATAAATAAAAAATAATTTCTGGGGTGAAATACTTTTTTAGCCTTACATTTGTATTTAAAAGAAAATTGAAAAAATACCTCATCTTCAGACTTGAAAAAGCCTAGCGGAACCTCTAAACAATTTTTTTGAAATAAAAAAAAAATTATGGTAGTATTTGTTTACTAAGAGAAAGAAATTTCGTGTGTGGCTTTTGCAAAATTCAAATACAACATAGATTGTTCATTTTATCACGGTTGAAAATCATGAAGCTACTGTTGATAATATTTCGAAATTTCTCATTTTTTCCGATTCTTCAACTTTAACAACAATTTAGTGATATTTTTTTGGACCCTATAATTTTTTGCTGAAAAGCTTTTTTGAGTAGAATTGATTAAGATTTGCCTGAGTTATCAAAAAAGCATATTACGCGCGGAAATTAAAGCACTTTCAATATATGAACAGTAAAAAATTATTGGACTGAAAGAATGTCATTGAATTGTTGCTGAAGTTGAAAAAATCGGGGAAAAATGAGAAACTTCGAAATACTTTTGATTGCAGCTTCTAGATTTTTAACCGTGATGAAATAAACAAAAGCTACGAATTATTGTATACATGCACCTACCAAAAAACAGGGTTTTGGCCATAAAATCAGATTTTGAGGGCGTATGAAAAATTTCACACATAACACTTTTTTTAGTTCAACTAGATCTACCATTTCTGGATGTTTCGTCAAAAGTATTTTTGTCCTGTAACACAGTGTAATCAATCAATTTATTGTTTGGAGATAACAAAAGCTTCCTGAATCGGAATCTAATTTTAACAAAAAGGTACAGATATTTATCATTAAAAAAATCGATAAAATAGTAGATTGCATGAAAATCTGTTGCACGTGTGTGAATAAATGAATAAATAAATTCCATAAACTTTCTAGGTTATTTCTATTTTATTAATATATTATAATACCGACACAATGCATTTTTTTATCCCCAGAATGGCTCGACGGAAAGGAGTGGCCGCGGCATAAACTATTTTTTGGGTCGTCACTGGATTTTGAAGAACAACAAATGAATCAAGCAAATTTGGAACAAAACTCATTTAGATGCCTCAGCTGTGGCAAAAATTTCACTTTAATGCATAATTTAAGACGCCATCAATTGAAATGTGGAGACAAGGAACCAAATTTCAATTGTCAAATATGTGAAAAAAAATTCTTCAGATCTGACTGCTTGAGGATACATCAGAGGACAATTCATAATGTGTATGAAAGAGAAAGAAGAAGATTGCATTGATTATTAGAATTAAAATATTTGATTATATAAATTATATATTAGTAACATTAGGATTTTACATAATTATTTTAATCTCCTTTCAATGATGGCGAGATGTAATTCGAGAAAGAACATTTCAAATTATACAATTATACAATTATACATCATACAAATATGCAGCAATTGTTTTATATTTGATGTAATTTACATAATAATACTTATCACGAGAAAAAGTAACGCTTAAATAAATAAAATATAATCCAGTATCTACTGATTTTTAAAGATCGACATTGTACTTTTACGTATTTCATGATTCGGTTACTTACATTAATTGTACTTAAATTATGACCTTAAAATTATTCTACATAATATTAGTATTTTCGTAAGTTTAGTGAATATGATTTTTCTTAACATATTGTCTGTATTCCTATTACGGAATTCCTTTTTCTGCAAATATAATCATTCGTAAATACATGTTTGATTAATTATTTAAATGAAATTTCCAGACTGAAATAGTTTTTATCTAATATATTCTATTGTTAATAAAAAAAAATAGTGAATGTTAGATATCTTTTTTTGTATTTTAACATTTTTTATCAGTATGACCTTTAGTGAAAAAAGTCTTATTTACTAATTTTTCTTTTTATTATTTCAGATGGCACATATTATACCTGGGTGGATGTGGATCCTTTTATTTCATTGATTGATTTGGTAAGAAAAAAAATTAAAATTTATAGGAAACGAAAACTTTTTTGTCCGAATTTATTAAATTTTGAAACACTTGTTAATATTTCAGATCAGTCAAAAGGGTCCTGAAATCTTGGAAGAATATGGCAAATTAAACAGCTTGTCAGCAACGAATCGCAGAAAATTGGTTAATATTGCTGTAGATTACCTGGTTTCAAGGCATGGATATTGTCCCTCATCAGATGAAAAAGTTAACTGTGCAAAGGAAATTATTAAATGCTTTCCAAAATTGAAAGATCCAGCATCTGAAGAAGGATATGTATGTATTTTTTTTATATATACACTACCGACGGATAGTATTGGAACATTAATCGAGTGCTCTATTAAAAATTAGCCTTGACTTTAAAAGCTGCTAAAGTTCAGAATATGAATTAAATTATTCATAAAAAACTGTTGAAAATCTTATTAAATTCGACGTTAAATGAAGCTTAACTGAATTTATTTGGTCTTGTGGGTATTGAATTATCACGTGAGAAAGGCACAAATAAAATTCCGATTTTTAAGGAATTTTGTACGTAAACTTTTGGCAGGTGCTAGGAAAATAAATTTATTATTTTGATATTTTACAAAAATGATCTTTAGGATTTTAGTTATCATTTGAGCCATTTTACATAAAAAAAATCTTAACGGGTTAATGAAATAATTTCACGAGTACTTCCGTCAACTTTATGATTCAATAAATACTAACTTACACTACCGACTGATAGTATCGGACCACTATCTGCGTGACCTATTAAAACTTATCTTCGAATTTGAAAGATGTTGGCGCTTTCCAGAATATAGATAAAACTTTATTTTTTATGTTACATAAATTTATAAACAAATATAAATTTTCGTCAATTTTCAAACTGTAGATTTCATTTTTTAACGAAATCCTTCTGAAATTATTTAGGAAAATACGTCGCCTATAGATACTTTACAAGGCAACAAGAATTATTTATTTTATAGACAATTTTATAAAAAAATTCTCAACTTGACTACTTTTCAACAAAGGGATGTAGTTTTTTTTTTTACAAAATCGACTGCCAATGACTCAGTCAATGCTAATTTTTAATGGATCATCTGGTTAGTGTTCCGATACTATACGTGGGTAGTGTATTATATTTATTTTTTATTACATTCATTTGTTAATGCAGACTTAAGATAACTGTCAGAGGTTTTATGCTAAAAGAATTTTTAGTATTATAGATTAATTAATTTATCGTGAACCCTATGATTCATTAAATACTAACTTACAAAACTGGCTGATAGTATCGGACCACTAACCTGGTGACCAATTAAAAAATTAGCCTTGACTTTGAGTGCTGATTTTTAATGACTCAAATGAGAGGAAAAATCCTATAGATTACTTTTATAAAATACGAAATTAATGAATTCATTTTTGAAGCTCCTGACATGTGGTGAAGTTGAATTACAAAATTCCTTGAAAATTGGAATCGTTTTTTGTCTTTCTCCTGCGATAATGCAGTACTCATAAGGCCAAATGACTTCAAGTAAGGCTCATTTAATGCCGAATTTAATAGCTTCTCAACAAGTTTTCATACATAAATATTTTAATCTATATTCGGGATGGCGCTATCACCTTTCAAAGTCAAGGATAATTTTTAATAGGTCGCCGGGTTCGTAGTCCGATACTATCTATCGGTAGTGAATTTTATACCGCTTTATTCTTATTACATTCATATTTAAATGTAGACTTAAGATAATTTTCAGAAGCTTTATGCTAAAAGAATCTTCAGTATCATAAATTAATTTATTAACTGAAGTCAACTATTTCTTCAGGAAATATTCTACGAACCCGAAACAAGAAGCGGATATATTTCTTGGAGATTGAAGACTGTGAATCGAAAAAGAAGAGGCGAAACTAAAAGACCTAGTCATCAAAGAATAACGACAAGAAGGGCTTCTAGCCCTGAAAGCGATCCACAAGATTCTACTTCGGAAGATCCACTTTTTGAACAATTATCTCCAGCAGATTTAAAGCAGATATCATTTTTACAACTAGCCTGTCCATATACACAAAAAAAGGAAATTAAAGCTAGCATGAAAGAAACTTTTGAGTTGAGAAGAAAACAAAAAGGGAGAATTTTGGATATTTTTCCCAGATTTTTAGATATTCCATATCTGGTTCGTATACTTTTTTATTTTATAATTAATTTTTTTCTATATGGAAATTATCTAAATTATTTTGTAGTCAATGATAATTTTTTTAAATTGTTTCACAGATAAACCTAGACTTTGCGCTTATGTATCCTGACATCAATGTTCGTCCTCTCAATACTGATTTAATTTTCAAAGCTGCTGATATTCTCCAAATATCCATCATCCTTAGTAGTGAAGCAGGTTTGTACTTTATTTTATTAAATTTTTTTTTTTAAATATTATCTGAAGTCTGTGCTCGGTTAGAAAACGTAGTTCAATTTTGAACGTTTCTTTTGGGCCTTGGAAATTGAATAGTTAAAAATTTGCAGTCCTCTAAACCAAAAAATTGACATTCGAAGTTTCTAAAATTGTACAATTTTGAATAATAATCTTGCAAGACTTAGTTATTTACAATTTAAAGTCTTCCGAAATATTGAAGATTTAATATTTATTTATATATATTTATTTTTTTATATTTTTTTATATTTTATTATATATATTTATTTATATTATTTATTACAATAAAGAAAGGTTTGAAATATATGGAAAAAAAATTTCAGATCGAAATGTTAATAACTTTCAGAATTATTGCATGTTTTCCGAGCTGGGGTCCAACGGCCCCCATGTGTCATCTACGTGATTATTTGGAGGTGTGTCATTTAAGGGTTAAAGTGGATTTTTATGGGATTTCACATAGGAAAGGGTCAGTTTTCGAAATATTAAAAAAAAAAGTACTTGTTATTAACATTTTGTAAATTAAAGTTTAGTCACATCTTAAGGAAGGCTCAAGAAATAATTTCCACCTAATAACTTTCGATTTTGACCCCGTCCAACCCCCTTGTATTTTGTCCGGAAAATGTCACATAAAATGAAAAATAGCAGTTTTATATTAAATTTATGCTAAAGATAGTTTCTTGAAACTTTTCAACATGAATTATTTTTATTCGATAAGTTACAAGTTTGCGGGACGACTGAAAAATCCCAAAAAATAAAATTCCCGCTAGTTTATAATATTACCGAATTTCAAAATTCACGAATTCAAAAAATTAAATTTTTTTATAAATCTGATTTATTTATTAAAAATACAATAACTAAATATTTGTATTAAAAAAAAAGAAAATTTTTTTAGTGTTAAAAGTTTCTAAAATTATTGTTATTTTAAATTCAAGCAATAATTTAGAAACTTTAAACATTACAAATAATTTTTTTTTAAATAAAAATATTTGACTTTGTGTTCTTAATAAATGAATAATATTTCTAAAAAAAGTTCAATTATGTAAATTCGGGAATTTTATAATTCGGCAATTTTCTGTCGCGAATTTTATTATTCAGCAATTTTCCAATTCGTTAATATTATGAACTGACGGGAATTTTCCAAATCAGGAATTTTCCAATTCCGGAATTTTATTATTGGAAAATTTTTTTATTCGGGAATTTTCCAATTCGGAAATTTTACTGTGTCGGGAATTTTATTTTTCGGGATTTGTCAGTCCTCAAGAAGTTACTAAACTTTAATTTGCAAAAAGTTAATGGCATGCACTTCTTTATCCCATGTTAATTTCAAAAGAAAGGAGATACGCCTTAATTTGGACTGTTTGGGGGGAATCGATCACTAAAACAACCCTATTGTACGATTTAAAAGGTACAACGTTAAAAATGTTGACAACTTTGAATTTAATTTGTAAAAAATTTGACATATTTATATAGAAAAGATTAAAAATTGTGAACTTGACAAATTTAAAAAGTGCAAAATGAATTACTTGCAATTTTGGCTTTCAAAATCTTTTAGTACGAAAAATGAAAATCTCAAACATTTAAATCTGTAACGTTAATTATTGTACAATATTAAACTATAAATGTTAAAAATATTAGGAAGTATTCCATATAATTTTTATTTATTTCATACGTTTTTTATATCGAACAAATGAAAATTAAACATAATTTTTTTTCCACTATGTATAAACTGTATATAATTTTTTCTCCTGAGATAATATTAGTTACAGTATGAATGTTTTAATAATATTTATACCTAATCTTTCTTCTTATTCGCCCTCCCTTTGAAAAATCTTAGGTAATTAGAGAATTGCCCCTAATAAATTTAATTTAATTTAATTTCAGAATGGGATACTGTCACTAGAGCTTATATAACTTTACTAAAATTAATGCCAATTTCGACGAAAGGAAGGAAGAAAAATGAACGTGATGTTCAGCAGATAGATAAGCTACTCCAGTTTGAAGAGGTAACGAAAAATTGATGTAATTTTTGATCAATTCGAATTTCAATCAAATTTTGAAAATCACTTTAAATTGAATAGCTTTAAAAATAACGTTTTTTATAAGTAATTCAAACAATATTATTTCATAAGAATAGTCAGGGTAGAAATAATTAAATAACAAATTCTTGTCTTTTCAGATCACATATCCATTCAAAAAAATTCGACCTTTCAATAAATACCCTTACCTTCTAGCAATTGGAAAAAATAAAAAACAGATTTGTTCCTATTATATAGCAGTAAAAGGAAAATTACTGGAAACATATGCAACAGATTTTGCAACAGCTTTCGATCAATTATTCAAGAGTTATTTTGTATTTCATATAAAATTTGAGGAGTCCCTTTCAGCCTTTTATCAATTTATACAGTCTTTTTATTATGGCTTACACATGGGAATTCAATTCACACCCCGAATGAGGGAAATCCGATCCTATTTGTCTCAGGAAGATTGAAAACTCCAAGGGACCCAAATGAAAAATGAGGTATGGTCTAAATTATTATTTTATTTTTATTAAATGTTATTCCATTTTATTTTTAAATAAACTCACGAGTTCTTTCCCTATGATTCACTAAATACTATCTTACGCCACCTACGGATAGTATTGGACTAATAACCGGATGACCTAGTAAAAATTATACTTGATTTGGAAACATTTTGTTTAATGGTTTGAGTAAAAGGTAAAATTAAACAAGATCAATTTTTTAAAATATAAAATTTATAAATTCCTTTCCTACCTCCTGCCGAGTGTTGAAGTTGAAGCACACAATTCCTTAAAAATCGGAATTTTATTTTGGTCTTTCTCAGGTGATAATTTAATACCCACAAGGCCAAATAACTTCAGGTAAGCTTTATTTAACGCAAAGTTTAAAAATGTTTCCAGCGGTTTTTTATAAATATTTTAATCTACATGCTGGACCGCGTTATAACCTGTAAAGTCAAAGTTAATTTTTAATAGGTCACACGGTTAGTGGTTCGATACTATCCGTCGCACATCCGTCTGGAATAGGAATTTACTGTTCATAATGAACAACAGGTCGCATTTCATTACTGATTCAAAAGTATTTTTTTAGAAATGCTCAGCAATAAATCCTTAAGAGAACTGTTTGCGAATTGTTAAATTTTTCACAGAGGAACAATATATAAACAAATAAAGTGACAAAATTGGCCATTTTAGCTTTATGAATTTTCATCTCAAGAAAAATACAGAAAGAAACTCACTATCATGCGGAATTTTTTGCATCTGCACTCACACAACAGAAATAATTCTAATAATATTCAACTGGATTATTACAAAATAACTTTTATAAACAAATTCTTACTAGTGTTTTTTTATAGAAAATTTTTGTTCACGCTTGTTGCTAGGATTTATTAAAATTTACATTTACTGTTTTTATTAAAATTTTCATAAACAAATTCTCAATAAATGAGTTTTTCTCATAGCTAAATTGATTTTTCTAACTAATTGATTTCGAAGTTTTTGTAAACAAAAAGTAAGATTTATAATTCTTACATACAAAGAGACATTTTTTTCATTGGAGTCATCCAAAAATAAATTAACAGTGATTCAGAAATTGGATATGATACACTAAATAACAATTTGTCTAATTGTTAATAACACTTTTTATAACAAAATGTTACGATCTGCATTTTGATCGTAGAAAAAAGTTATGCTTTCTTTAATCATTGTTGCGATAACCTTCATTGTAATATTGAAACAACAAATAGTAATTCACAATAACAACAAGAAATGATAATGCAAACAATTAAAATGTACAAACCTGTATAATATATTTTAAAAGGACGCCGAAAGCAAATCATATAAAGATAATTTCAATGTAGCCTCACTCGTGTATCTAAAAAAAAATTATAATTCCTCTTGCTTGAAGTTAATAATTATGATTTTACTTAAATTTAACAAAGAATAAAATGTTTTCGGCAAGAGTATTTTTCCGTAAATCATTTAGAGAAGTTTCAACTAAACGTGATAAAAATTAATATTTACTGACTTGATTATTTATTTAATAATTACCACTAATATTAACAAATTGCAGGCCTGTCTCGTAAAAAGAAACGGCTTTTTTATTTAAAAATAATAAGCTTAGAGTTTTCATCTACAAAATTATTTATAACAAAAAGATATCTTAATTTCCAATTAATATAGCTGGGTCAATATTAAAACTAAACTAATCACAACAATGATTGAAGAACAAATAACATTTTCTACGACCAAAAGGCAGATTGTGACATTTTGTTATGGAAATTGTTATTAACAATCATACAAATTGTTAGTTTATTTTTGGATAATGTCAGTGAAAAAACCGTCTCTTTTGTATGTAAAAATGATAAATTTTAATCTTTGTTTAAAAAAATGTTCTGATCACCCAAATTATTTTGTAATCAATTTCGTTAAATAGTTATCTCAAGAAATGTAATTTCAACAACAATTTAAGAAAAAATATTTTTTCTACGAGAAAACGGCTGTCGGGACGTTTTTTTAATGAAGTTCTTATTAACAATCTATATTACTAATGTTTGATAAAACTTGAAGTATGTAAATGCCTTTGAAGACAATTAAGAATCACTCTTGGTAAAAAAAATCAATTTAGCTGATGAGGAAAACTCATATATTGAGAATTTGTTGATCAAAATGTTTCTAAAAACAGTAAATGTTAACTTACGCCAATTTTTCGTTACAAATTATGAATAATGAAAAATTTTAGAAACTAGCCCGAAAAAAACAATTTTTTGTGTAAGAAAAAAAACTAGTAATAAGTAGTTAACAAAAATAGTTCATAATAATTGAGTTGAATATTATTACAATTATTTCTGTTTAATTAGTGCAGGTGCAATAATTCCTGCTAATAGTGAGTTTCTTGCCTCTATTTTTTCTCAAGATACAAATTTACAAAGCTGAAATGGACAATTTTGTCACTTTATTTGTTCATATATTGTTGCTCTGTGGAAGAAATTAACAAATTGCAAACAATATTTCTCTTAAAAATTTAATGAAAACCATTTCTAAAAAAAACTTTCATATCGGATAAAAAATAAAACCTGTGGTTGTTTATTATAAACAACACATCCTATCCCAGACCACATGACTCATTTATAATTATTAAGTAATGATTTATTTAAGAAATATATATTTAATTTTCAGAACGAATGCCAAGTGAAGAATGGAAATATGCAATCATGTCAACCCAAAATGGATCCGAGAACAAAACATTTATGAACCAATTAAATATTTAAGTTACGTCTTATCAAGATAACTATAAGATTTCCTTATTTTTCGCTAATCTTTTATTTTTGGTGTATGGAATGATATAAATTAATTCGCAATTAATTTATGAACTTTTATTGAAAGTGAGCTGACATTTATTATTTATTCGAACGAACTTTTGTATAAAAAATATATGATAATAAAAAACTATTCGCACAATAACGTTTGTTACTTATTCGATCAAGCCATTTGTAGTAAGCTGAACAAAACTGCTTGAATTCACATATGGTTTTGGAAAATGTATATAAAAAAATTACGTTCAAAAATTTTGTATCTAGTTGTAAATAACTAATTGTTTTCTTTTTCAGGACGTGAATTTATGATGTATTCTGGCAGAGAATTATCTGCACAAGAAGTGGAAAGTGGATTAATGTTTCATCAACCAAATAGAGGGAATTATGTTTGTGGAGAATGTGGAAAATCTTATTCAAGGAGTCACAATTTGAGGAGACACCAAAATCTCGAATGCCAGAGACTGAAAAAATATTCTTGTTCTATATGTCACCAGTCATTCTACAGACTTTACGTTTTGAAAAATCACATAAATACTAAGCACCCAGAGTACACGTAAATGATATATTATGTATCTAATAATTTATTATGGTGATCCATGGGAAAGGGAATTTAAAATAAAAATAATGTTATAACAATTATAATGTGTTAACCTTATTTATATGTTGTCCTTCATTTATATCCATGCAATATTTTTTTTCGTTTTATTTCGAATTTCATATTAATTTTTTTATCATAAGCTTATGTACTTTCGTCCCTAATATTATTTCATCGTTTACATTATATATTAATTTTTTTAAAGGAATTATCCTTCAGAATTTCTGGAGTGTCAAAATGGAAGATTCCCACGAAGATGAGATGACATATCAGCTTCAAATTTCTACGAAAGATTTTCAAAAAATGTGCAAAAGATGCAAACGAGAATTTTCATCTCCGTATTTCTTGCGAAGACATATGAGATTGAAGAATTGTCGGTCGAAAGAAAATTACGCTACAGAAAAAAGATCTGCAGATCTACATCGGAAGTGCAAAACGTGCAAACGAGAATATTCATCTCCGTATTTCTTGCGAAGACATGTGAGATTGAAGACTTGTCGGACGAAAAAAAATTATGCTACGAAGAAAAGATCTGCAGGGACAAAAAAAGATTCACAATAAAAATAAAAATTCTTGAATGCTCATTTCTCAATTTATTTTGTAAAAGACAAATTAAACATCTTTAAAATAAATTTTAATAATTATATTTTTATTATTTGCCCTATTATTTTGTTAGATGTTAAATTCCAGATACATTCCTTATCCCTAGATTTTATCATCTTATCGTTAAATAATATTCGTCATTATTTAATTTCTCAGAATTCATATTTCTGTTTTCTTTTGTGTATTTGATGCTTGTCTAATAAAATATTTTTTTATGTTTCAGATTTGGTGTTGGGTGAGGGTCCACCTTTTCATTGCACTCGATGTGGTAGATCTTATTCACATAAAGGCAATCTAATGAGACATTTGAGATTTGAATGTGGAACGGAACCAAAATTTGAATGCCCCGTTTGCAAAAAGCGATTTAAACGGCGACATCATTTACAAGATCATCAAAGGATTCACTTTTCTGTAGAATATCCTTTCGAATTTCAATAAGATTTTTTTATTATCAACTATAACGATGCACAGTGGGAAAAAGTGAACTTTTAGGTTCAAATTTTTAAATATGTTTTTAAATTAAAACAAATCCATAATTTGCAACGTGTGTAACTTTCTGCCGCTCAGAGTTGAGAGAGCCGTGCCCGCGACATTCAGTCCTCCGCCACTCTCTACACTGAGAAAAAAGATGACTGGATTTAAACAAATGTAGTACACAAGAACTCCAATATACGGCCAGTTTCGGGGGTTGCCTCGCAGTGGCCGTGGCACTAAATTAGTCGTTGGAAACAGTCAGCGCCGTATGAACCACTTCTGTTGGATTTTTCTCCCGCTTACTGCTCTCCCGTACTGCCCGCTTTTATCGCTCGCTACTGGTGGTGACGCATTGAGTGCAGTCCCGCCGACCAAGCTTCGGCGGCGTGGCGTCGCTTATACGTGAGTGGCGCGGCGTATCCAGTGGCTTAGAGGTGGAGGGGATACATAGGTTGGAAAGTGAAGGCGGATACCACTCTCGGGCACCTCGCTTACTCCTGTGTATCCCCTCCACCTCTAAGCGACTGGATACGCCGCGCCACTCGCGTATAAGCGACGCCACGCCGCGCCGCCGAAGCTTGGTCGGTGGAACTGCACTTAACGTTGACATTGCCTATACGCTGAGAAACTGCGTGGGCCAGCAGTTCTAGGAAGAACTAAATTAGTCGGCATTATATTGGAATTCTTGTGTACTGAATACGTCGAGTCAAAGATTTGTTTGATCGGAGAAATTTTTTCTTACTTCAAGAAATGATGCTTTCCGAACAAAAAACTCACTTTTTTTATAAAACAAATTTCTTTGAATCAAAGAAATATTTCATTGGACGTGTTCAGCACTAAATTTCTTTGAATCAAAAAAATATTTGATTGGACGTATTCAGTACTAAATTTCTTTGAATCAAGTAATTTTTTTTCTCATTGTAGGCGCCAGAAAGTTATAACCGGTTCTTTGTTCCGGGCTTAAAATTTCAACAGCAGACATTGTTTGCCAATCAATGTTATGATTATTATAAACAAACACAAACTGTGCTTGTTTAAAATAGATTTAACATAATGTTGAATGGCTTCCTTGGAACGTAATGTCTTTTTTCTGAACCCAATACTTGTACTTATGTATTATTCATATATAATTTATATGGTTTTATTCTGTTCTATTCATTAAATACTTGCGGAACATAGTATTGGGTTAAGAAATACAAAATGTTTCAAGAAAGCCATTTACATTTTTTTTATAATCAAACATGTTGCATTAAATGCCCATTTCCAATTTGAGTCATGAAATTAACTTTTCCCCACTGTGAGATAGCTTCAATCGAAGCTAAAATATACTCTATTTTTTCGAAATATTTATTATGTGAAATTAAAACACTTTATTCGAAACCATCATGTTATGAGCCTAGAACGCCCCCTAGAAAAGTGAGCGTTAGATAGCCCTTCACCGAACCATGCAGCTAGCGGCAGATAATTAGTTCCGAACGCCGCCGCATAGTCGGATAAGTAGTTCCACAAATGGCCACTGAATAACGAACAGTGTATTCTCTTATTTTACGGTTGATCACGAATCACAGCCCAAGCAGATGACTCCCACATCAATCGTATATTTTCATCTAGAACAGTAGAATCCATGAAATCTTCAATTATCTGCAATTGTGTCGGGAAAAAAAGTATTGAAAAAACCATCATTTTTAAAAAACATTCACTTCATGGGACATTCAAGCCCCATTTAGGTAAAGGGCTATCTAACTCTCGATTTTCAGGGGGCTATATCATACATCACTCGTAGGGTTACACACGTCATCACGTGGAATTCAATGTTCGCAGGGACGACTAGAAAAACAATGACCGTCGGCCATGGTTTCACTACTCATCCTGCGAACATTGAGCTCCCCATGTAAAGACGTGCCTAACCCTACTTGTGATGTAATATATTATTATATTGAATGAAGCAATAATTTAAAAGATTTTTTTTAGTTATAGGGGAATTATTTTTAAGTCAGTCTCCAGATTTTTAATTATATTTTATTTTTATCTATTAAGGATAGCAATATATAATCCTTCAGCGAGATTAATGAGCGCAAGTGTTGAATATTTTTAAGATGCATAGAATTTATATCTTTTTAGCTTAGGTCTGGAAGTATAAATATATTTACGCAAAATCGGGTATGATCTTTAGATCTGAATTAATCTTAATAAATAAAGTTACCATTTGGAATACTATGAGTTCAATTTATTTCTGCTAAAAAAACTACATCGTGTTAGACGTAGAACTTGATTATGATTGAAATTTGTTTATTAGTTAAATGTAGCGAATTATTCTAGTATTTCATTTCGTATTTTAATCACATTTTATTTTTTCAGGTTTCGACTTAGATCCCTTGTCACTTAACTTGATTTGCTCCTATGGGGACCACATTCTTCAGAAAATTGAGCAATTCTATCCATCAGCGAAAGAAAAGAAAAGGTTAGTGAGATTTGAGTATTTTAATTGCTATTTCTGTTAAAATAAGCATCTGATAAAAAATTATTTTTTATAGAAGAGTTCGAGGACGTTGCAGAGTTTGCTATGATTACTTGAAGGGAATAACGACTTCGGATCAAGCAAATAATAAAGCTCCGAGAGTTTCTACAATCTGCGCTACATGTCCTGATAGGCCATATCTTTGTGCCAAATGTTTTGAATCCTATCACCAAAAATTATTTTATTCCTAAACTGCGAACGCATTTTGTATCAAACATTTTTTTCATAAATTATTTTTGGTCAAAGAAACAAAGTAATCATATAAAAATGATTTTTGATAGAAACTTTTCTCTGTAATTTGTGTGTGCTAAGTATAATGTGGCATAATAAATATATTAGAATAAATTGATCTTTTTTTTTCATTCGTTTCATTAATCCTGGTTGAAGATGAAATAATTTATTATCTTATTTCCTTTATGTGTATTCTAAAAAAGGACCATAAGGTCCCTTTCCATGAGAACGCCCACATATGTGAATAGATCTGGTATGGATGGTTGATTATAAAAAAGAAAAAGAAACTATATAAAGTTAAACTTAGTTTGAAATTCTTATAAAATGCTTAATAAATTTTCAGGAGACTCTGATGCAGTTCCTAGAGCTTGGGTGCTAGCGAATCCTGTTTGCTCTGATAATATTTCTAAAAAGAAGATAACTACTGCTGCAAGTGAGTTTACTCATTTCTTTACATTGTCATAGTTCGCTATTAATTCAATTTTGATTGTTTCACTCATTCATATTTTTCAGATCAGCCTGGACCTTCATCCTTGGCAAATTTACCTGAGATTCAATTCATTTCGACTGAATCACATCAACCTGAAGTTCTGATAAAAGTCGACGGTGAAGATGATGAAGATGTTCTAGGTAACTTTTGAAAGTTCTTTTTTGAAATAAAAATTATTCAATTCCGAAAAAAGATATTGTTTTAATTTTCTGATAAATGACGTTGATTTTTATTTATTTTCAGGCCATATACCCAAAGATGATTCTCATCTACGGTCAAGTGTAAAAGGTAAGCTATCAAAAGTCTCAACAGTAAAATTTTGATTATAAAAAATTATTCAAAGTAGGCGCCGCGCGCCTAAAAAAAAGAATTTCATAGCCTGTTAAGATGTTAATTTCCGTCTTCTCACTTCCTCTACTTCCTCTCCCTTCCTTACTATCCCTGCCCTTACTCCTCTTACTCCCCCATTTCTTCCACTACTTCCCCTACCATAATGCCCAGTCTCGCACTTCCCCTAGTATCCCTCCCCTTACTTCACCCTTCAATTCCACTCCGTTCCTCTACTTCTCTCTCCTCTACTTCCCCTACTACCACTCACCTGATCTCCTCTACTTCTCCTCACCTCACCTTCTCTAGTTCCCTTCCCCTAAATTTTCCTACTTCCCTCTGCACCACTTATGCTCCCCTCACCCTCCAACTCCGCTGCACTCACTTACACTACCATCCCTCCCCTTACTTCACACTTAAACTCCCTTCCCTTCTCTTACTGTGCGTCCCCATACTACACCCTCAACTTTCCCTCCATTCCTCTACTTTTTCCCTCCTTTACTTCCCCTACCTTCCAACCCCTCACTTCCATTACTTTCCTTCACCCCCTATTTACCCTCTAATGATTCCTCTCCTCTAACTTACTCTCACTTCCCCCAATATCCCTACCCTTATTTCACCCTCTACATACTTCCGCTACTTGCCCCTAATTCTCACTCCTCAACTCACCCTTCTAACCCTATCCTCACTTCCCCTACTTCTGCTCCCCTCCCTCCTCTACTTCATTCCTTCCCCTACTAATTTCTTTCACACTTTTCCTTATATCCCTCTTTTCACTTCTCCTACTTTTGCTCTCCTAACCCCCTAGTTCCCATCCTCTTATTTCCTCTACTTCTGCTCCCCAACCGGGCAAAAAGTACGATGGGCGATTTAATGAAATTCTTTGCGTTTTTCATTACACAGCCACACAAAAAAAAACTTTTTTCCGGATCTGGTGGTTACACCATGTTTATAATAGGTTTCTGGGGTCGCTGAATCTGAATCCGAGGTCCAAAAAACCTCAGCACGTCAGGGTTCTGACATATATATATATATATATATATATATACCATTAAACCATTTCCCTTTCAGGGTAGGCGTGACACTACCCGATTCGGGTAGTGTTTCTAGGTTTTTCTTGTAGTTATAAATAACTACAAGTGTGGGCTCACCATAACCTCAAAAAACTGCATAAAAACATATTTTTTCGGGTCTGGAGAACAGGATATGTTTCCTATATGTTTTTGGGGTCGCTGAATCCGAATCCGAGGTCCAAATAACCCCAGCACGTGAGGGTTCTGACATAACCTCCAAAAACCTCATAACAAATCATTTTGTGGGTCTGTAGGTCAGACCATGTTTCCTATATGTTTTTGGGGTCGCTGAATCCGAATCTGAGGTCCAAAGAACCCCAGCACGTGAGGGTTCTGACATAACCTCAAAAAAACCTCATAAAAATTTTGTTTCTGGTCTGGAGGTCAGACCAGGTTTACTATATGTTTTTGGGGTCGCTGCATCCGAATCCGTAGCATCCAGGGCACCTCCTCGCGGTGACGGCGGGGAACGGAATGAGCCTGTGATCCGGCTAAGTCCCTGGAGTACGGCTTTGATGCCGTCATGGCAGGGGCACCCAAGCGTTTTACGATGCAGACAGTCGGATCCTCAGGATTCGGATTCAGCGACCCCAAAAACATATAATAAACATGGTCTGATCCCCGGACTCGAACAAAATTTTCATGAGATTTTTTTAGTTTATGTCAGAATTCTGACGTGCTGGGGGTTTTTGGACCTCGGATTCAGATTCAGCGACCCCAAGGACGTATAGTAAACATGGTTTGGATTCCAGACACGAAAAAAGATGTTTTTATACGGTTTTTTTGAGGTTATGTCAGAACCCTGATATGCTGGGGTTTTTTGGACCTCTGATTCGGATTCAGCGACCCCAAAAACATATAGTAAACATGGTCTGACCTCCAGGCCCGAAAAAAGATTTTTATGAGGTTTTTTGAGGTTATGTCAGAACCCTGACGTGCTGGGGTTTTTTGGACCTCGGATTCGGATTCAGCGACCCCAAGAGCCTATATTAAACATGGTCTGATCTCCAGATCCGCAAAAAGATTTTTTTTTGTGTGGCTGTGTTATCAATAAAAGACGTAATAAAATGTGTATTTCTTTTCAGGTTATTTCAAGAAAATAGTCAATTTATTCAACATCATACAGTACGATGTCCGACATATTGGCAATACGTTGGGCATCCCAGAAAGAGTAGAGCCAGCGCAAAAAATACAGCCAATACAACAAATACATCCAATACAGTCAATGCCAATAATACAGCCAATGCCAACAATGCCTATAATGCAGCAACAAGTGCAAGATGATAATTACTATTCACTCCTTGATCACTATCTTCCAATTAACGACGTTGAAAATATTAATCATTTCGAAATGTTGATTGCGACTGACCCAGACGCTAATAGACAATTCGTAAGTAAAATTTTTATCATTTGTAAGAATTGCGTGCTGTAATAAAAATTGGTAATATTTTTTTCTTTTAAGAAATTTGCTTAAAAGGTCTGAATAATACGAAATTTTTAAAAATCGAAAATGGCTAGTGCTGAAAAGTTGCAATGTGTTATTAAAAATAAAAATCTGTAATGATTTTTTTAAATCAAAAGTGTCCCTCCGGTGTCGCAATGTGGTCAAAAGTTTTTAATATCGACATGCAATTAAAAAAATTTTCCAACGTGGTTCCAAAATTATGGTAATTTTTGTTATTACAGTTTTTGATGATAAATGCTAATAAAAAATTGAAAAAATATAACTTTTGATTAATTTATACTTTTTTTTTTAAATTAGCAAAAATTTCATTGTTTAAGAGTTATTTAATTTTCTGAACATTTTTGTTTCTTTTAATTGTATACATATATAAGATATGTCTTTAGTTGCACGTGGCAAGTAAGATATAATTTCCTTTAGTATGTGAGAAGTTGTAGGCTCCGGAAGCTACGATCATGGTTCTTTAAAAGCAACCAATCCCGACGCAACTGGAACGTGTACGTCATCCGCTTGTGCTCCTTCTGTCCTAGAAGGTAAGCAAGAGCGGGAAATTTACGCGAGAAAACATCGGGCAACACTGTTCCTTGGAGTCAGGTCTCTAGCCGCGGATGATCTTACGCGGCAGACGGGACAGTTGGAGATGAAGTTTCACCTCTGGATACTTTTTTAGAGCTACCAATCTTTTTAGAATGTTATGAGGAACAGTGTTGACGGACCAGATGAAGTGATCCCAGAAGAACAGCCTTTTGCATCCGGTTCGCGATGGAATGAGCCTGACGCTGGCAAGCCGGAATCTTGTTGAGTTGGCTAATAAATGAAGCTTTCATACCTCCAAGACAGCCGATTATGAGAACCACAAGATGGACTTTGAAGCCTTGGTAGAGCCTGCTTAGCTCGAAAAGAAGTGCTTGATATTTCGCCCGTTTTTCTTCCTCCTTTGCCGTGATATTACCATCGGCTGGTGCCGAGAATTCAATCACGTAAATGATCTTGTTCTTCAGATCTTGGAGGACAATATCAGGCTTCGTAGCACTGATACGTTGAGTGGTCGAGAATGAGAAATTCCAGTATATCTTACACTGGTCATTCTCCACAATGGACTCGAGTTCCCCCTGGGCGTATGGCAAGACGGGCAATAGATCAACACCATAGAAGTGCCTCAGATGGTAATATAACACTTTTAGAGCCGCATTGTGTCTCTCTATGTACCCGTATCGTGCATATTTTGAGCATCCACTGAGAACATGTCCAAGTGTTTCTGGCTCTTGCTTGCACGCTCGGCAGTTGGTATCGCCTACAGGTATATTCATTATGCGCTCGCGGTAAACTAAGGTGTCTATAACGCCATCTTGACAGGCAAACAGAAATCCCTCAGTCTCCGATTTTAATCCAGCAGACTTGAGAAACATGTTGGACAGACCCATCGAGAGCTCTTCTCTACGTATAATGCCGTAGAATTTACCATGAAGGGGCTTGTCAGCATGTTCTCTTAGTAGAAGCGTATGTTCTGCTTCCTGTACACGACTTTTGAGCACCAAAGGTGTTAGTGATGTTAGGCCATGTGTAGTGTCGCTGGAATCAAATGGGAGGCCAAGCTCCTCTGCGGCCCTATCTGCGGCACGATATAGAAACGCCGCAGCATTGACGACTTCATGTTGATGTACTAGTCGCATAAGAAAATCTGTGCTGTTTAGAACTGAGCAGGCTGTAGCCAGAACCGTTCTGCGATGAAGACACTCTAAGCTCAGCAAGCCTCTACCCCCTTTATCTCGAGGGAGATATATTCGAGGTACGGAAGATCTAGGATGATGACTTCGATGGATTGTCATCATCTTGCGTGTGCTTCGGTCAAGTTGCTTCAACTCATCGACGTTCCATTTTACTGCACCAAACGTGTAGAGCAGTATAGGAACGGCCAGCATATTGGTCGCCTGGATCTTATTCTTTCCAGATAATTCGGAAGCCCAAATTTTTCTGAGAATTTGGCGATACCTTTTTCCAAGGGCCGTTTTTAACGCAAGCACATCATGGGTTTCCGCTTGCGGTATTCCAAGATATGTATATGTTTCTCCAATACCAAGATGTTGAATGGTATTTCCGCCGATGAGTTGAAGATCCTGATCGTGACCCGATGATGTAGTTTCTTAATCAATCAATCAATTTATTATTTTATTTTTATTTATTTTTTATTTTATTTATTTTATTATTTATTATTTATTTATTAATTATCAATTTCCTTATTATTATTATTATTATTATTATTATTATTATAGATTAGCAGTTC